>CM053589.1:149426897-149444958 GCA_028646515.1 Pseudochirops corinnae
AAGGAGGAGGAAGAAGAAGAAGAGGAGGAGGAGGAGGAGAAGAAGAAGAAGAAGAAGAAGAAGAAGAAGAAGAAGAAGAAGAAGAAGAAAGGAGGAGGAGGAAGAGGAAGGAGGAGGAGAAGAAGGAGGAGGAGGAGGAAGAGGGAAAGGAGGAGGAGGAGAAGGAGAAGAAGAAGAAGAAGAAGAAGAAGAAGAAGAAGAAGAAGAAGAAAGGAGGAGGAGGAAGAGGGAAAGGAGGAGGAGGAGAAGGAGAAGAAGAAGAAGAAGAAGAAGAAGAAGAAGAAGAAGAAGAAGAAGAAGAAGAAGAAGAAAGGAGGAGGAAGAAGAGGGAAAGGAGGAGAAGGAGAAGTCATCATTGAAGCATTTATTAAAAATGAACAGTCTGACAGAGAATGACCCTAGTAGCAGTATTGGGGTTATCAGCCTCTAAAATCAAAAGTCAGGATCAGTCATAGGAAACTCAAGTTCAAGTCATGGTCTGGACAGGAAGTTTGCCCACAAAAGTGATATAGAGGGAAACATAAATGTGGGGTATTCCAGGGAGATCCAACTTACCACATTCCCCCCATGCAAGCCAGGGTCTTGGCAAGGATTTGATCCATGCAATGTGAAAAGAGAATCCCAGGGCGGTGAACTGAAAGGTTCAGATCAAAAGAATTTGTTCAGTAAATGTCAAGGAACCAAGGTCAAGGACACCAGTCAGAAGAGGGTCTGGAAAAGAGCAGTAGCAGAGGATTGCGGGTATATATCTGCTCCTCAAATCTGTATCGTCCATAGTGAGTGTGCCTCAGTTAGGCCTCATAGCTTTTCCACTGAGTTAAGGGAGGCTCACAAGATACCATATAGGATTGAAAGATATTTTCAGGAGATGGGAAGAAAAGTAACTAGTTTGTAAAGTAAACTGGCCTCCTTTTACCTGCTGGTGAACCTGTTATAAGAAGTCACATAGATTTGGGGTTCCTCTCCCATCTTTTATCCCATGTCCATTTCTTTCTATACTCAAAGAAATAAGATCAGAGGTTCAGAGCTATAAAGAGCCTTATAGACCATATGGTTGAACTTCCTCGTTTTATAGATGAGAAAACTGCAGCCCAGAGACAAAATAGCTTGCCTAGGCTCACATAGCTAGAAAGTGGCAAAGCAAAGATTCAACTCGGGCCTCTGCCCTCTGCCTCCTAATGCTGTGCTTTTCCCATTGCACCGAAATATGGTGAAGTAGTTTCATTTGTCTGTTTTCCATTGCAAGACGTTTGCATGTAACTTCTCAAGGATCAAAACTGTTGGTGAGAGAGCTGCAGTGTGCCCCGTATGCTGGTATACACATCCTTTGTCTCCTTGTGCTTCTTTAGCAGACAATGTGAAAAAGCAGCAGGTTCCTCATCGGGAGAGGAAGAGACACGACTTCTCCCTTTTCAAGCTTTCAGACTCTGAAATGAAAGTGAAGGTTTCCCCACAGCTTCTGTTGGCGACACATCGATTTATGGCCACAGGTATGTCTATCTCTCTGGAACCCCAGGCCCTCTGAGTCTTCCATATCAAAAGCACCTTTGGGATGAGCCACAGTAATTGGCAAAAAGAGACTACCAATTCTGATAGTAATATGTGCTCATTCATTATGTTCCTTGGCCAATCACATGGCTTCTGCTCAAGTCCCTGGTGGGGGGGGGGGGGGAGTATGGTTTGGTGGTTAGAGTTGCTGGACTCAAGTCAAGATGCTTGGTCTGTAATCCTGCTTTAGATACTTAAGAGACACTGGACCATGGGTAGGTCATGTAACTAAACTCTTAGAGTCCTAGCTTTCTCATCTGCAAAATGGGGATAAGAATGCCTGTCTTACCAACTTCACAGGGTTTGCAGAGTGCTATAAACCATGACTATTGCCTTTGTTTTTCCAAGGAAAAGTACATTTTTCTATTAAGAGGTCAATCTAGAAGATTTTCCCCCCAATCTCCCCTGCCCCTTGTAAAACAACATGGAGGCTGTGACTCCCAGGAAGCTATAGCCATGGGTAGCTGTTGAAACAGAAACTACTGAAACCATAATAAGGGTGGGGTAACTGGAACTTTGTCCAAGGGCACCAAATTTAAAAGGTGCTGAGAATGCTTGTAGCCCCTCCACCACATTTGGAATAACATAACTGTACACCTAGCTAGTTATAATAATAATTGATGATGGTGATGGTGATAATGATGATGGATAGAATTTATAAAGTGTTTTAAGGTTTACAAAGCTCTTTAGAAATATTATCTAATTTTATCCTTACAATAACCTTGGCAGGTGGATGTTATTATAATCCCCATTTTACAAATGAGGAAACTAAGACCTCAGCCTTACTTGGCTGGGATCACACAACTAGTAAATACTTCAGGCCAAATCTGAGCTCAGGTCGTCTTGATCCCACATTCATAGATGAGTTCCGGGGGGGTCTTTTGATGGTAACATGCATTTTTTTGCTAGGGTGACTATTTCTTCTATGGTCATGACCTAGAGACCTGTATTTCCAGCTTGTTATACATCTCAAAGTCAATGTCGAGGGGAGCCTGCACATACTTATTAGTTTTGGGTCCAGTGCTCCTGTGGCTGGCCTGTTGAGGAAAACCAAAGAAACAAGACCATGGCTGTACAGGTTGGTTGTGCAGTCCATACCCACTGGTGCTGAAATTGTTAGCCTGACTCCTTCTAGGATCAGTGCTGGGCCAAATGGGACATCTCTGCCCCACTTCCGCTGAATTCAGCCCAGCTTCTTTTCTTCCAGAAGTGGAACCCTTTAAGTCTTTGTACCTCTCAGAGAAGATCCTGCTTCGACTCCTGAAACATCCAAACGTGATCCAAGAACTGAAATTTGATGAGAGGAACAAGAAGGCATCTGAGCACTACCTCTACCAACGCAACCGGCCCGTGGACTATTTTGTGCTCCTTTTGCAGGTGAGTAGACTAAGAAGGGAGAGGAGCTCTGCCCCCCCACTCCTGTGGAGTCATCAGTGAATGGGGAGGTGAGGCCTTTAGGCTGAGCAAGAGGGACTGCATCATACTTGGGGCAGAATTTAATTCAATTAACCCAATATTTGGCTTTTAATGTTATTTTTAAAAAATATTGTTTTTATGTTACATTCTCACTGTCCAAACATATCCCTCTCCCTTTTAACAAAGAGAAAAAAGAGAGAGATAAGGCAGTTCAGCAAAATTAGCCAACACTTTCCCTATGCCTGACAATTGTTGAAGAAAAAAGTTAATACTCTATTTTGTGTCTGGGCACCAGTCTGCTAGAAACAATTTTAAGATTATTATAATTCTAAGCAATTTCTCTCTCTCTCTCTCTCTCTCTCTCTCTCCCACTCTCTCTCTCTCTCTCTCTCTCTCTCTTTCTCTCTCTCTCCACACACACACACACACACACACACACACACACATTCAAAATTCCCATTCCCTCAGAGTTGTTTCTGCTCCATGACGATTTTGAAGTAACATTTATAGAAATCTTAAACGAAGAAAAAAATGATAATTTTTTAACATGTAGTAACATTCCAGAATAGTCATCACTCTGTTCTTTCTTGGACCACTTCCCTTTAAGAGTTCTTTCCTGTGATCAATATCTTAACCTTGATTTTCAAAAGAAAAGGTACTCTTCCCCAGTTGAATCCTGGCACCAATCACTAGGGGCAATCTCATCTAGACAAGAGAAGGCCGATTATCACCCTTACTCCGTTTCATAGGAAAAGACTAGAGGCTTTGTTCTCACTTTTTTCAAGGGAAAAGTCTGGAAAGGGTTATAGGCTGAAGAAATATTATTTCATAGTATTTTCAGTTTTACAATTATATTTTTAAAAATACATTACCACATAGTGTATGGAATATTCCATACCCTTAGTCTCCCACTTCTGCAACAACAACAAAATGGAGGGAAGTTCATAGATACACAGATTTAGAGCTGGAAGGAACTTTAAAGGCCCTATAGTCCAATCCCCTCATTCATTCATGTCTTTTCTGGGGCCAAGCTTGATCATAGTAATTGCAAAGCCTTCTGGTTTATTCTTTTTTTCTCTCTGTTTACCCAGCTTCTCTAAAGTCTTTATATTCATCATTTCTTGTAGGAGAGTAATATTCCATTTCATGAATATTTCACCATTTGGTTTTATTGTTTCCCAGTGGATGAGATCTACCTGTTTCCAGTTTGGGGATACTACAAAAAAATTCTTACAATCCTTTAATACTCGTCAGAGTGGCTTCTGAGAGTATCTTTATTCTCTTTTCCAGTGGAATAGAGCTAGAGAACAGAGGCCTGATGTGAGCTAAGTTCTGTTGGACAACAGTAGATTTATAGTCAGGTGGATAGTTAGAGAATGTCACAAGGCACTTCTCCACACCCAAAAATGTCTCCCTACTAGTCTTGCCACTGTATCTGAAATGACTATATTAGCTACTCCTTTGGTTGAAAGGGTTGGAGGCCGCTGTGAAACTATAGTTGTTTTCTAAGAGAAATATGCTATTAATTGGATTCAGTTTTCAGATGACCCAGCCAGTTACCTAGCAAGGCATTGAGGGAATAGGATTCAAGATAAGGAGTAGTGGGGAAGACTATCAGATGGTAATCAGGAGGCCTGGTTTCTAGCCATGCTTGTGCCACTAGTAGTCAGCTAGTTGGTGCATTGGATAGAGGGATGGACTTGGAGTAGGAAGTCCGGAGTTTAAATCTAGCCTTAGGCACTTGCCAGCTGTGTGATCTTGGACAAGTCACTTACCCTGTCTGCCTGAGTTTCCTCATCTGTAAAATGGGGATAATAATAGCACCTATAGACTAGAGTTGAGATGATTTTGGTAAAATGCTTTGCAAAGCTCAAAGCACTTTATAAAAGCAATGACTGTTGCTACTAACTAACTAACCCTGGACCAGTTACTCATACTTCCTAGACCTCAGCATCATCATCTGTTAAAAAAAAAAAAAGAGGGGGAGTTGAAGTAGATGATCAATTCTGTATGATTGTGTCAATCCAGAGCTTGGGGTGAAAATGACTCAGTATCAGTCCTGGGTGATTGATACAATCTCTCTACAAGTGTGGTCCCATTAGTGGGAATAGAAGTAGGTATGGGGAGAGCCAAGGGTGGTATAGTTTTTCCTATGATAGCCAAAATTGTATCAGTGTCCAGCATTCCCATGATAGCTAAAGGTCATTATATAGATAGGTAGACAGATGGACAGATAGATGATGGACAAATGGCAGATTGATAAAAGATAGACAGATAGATGATAGAGAAGTAGACAAATAGATAAAAGATAGATGGACAGATAGATGATAGATATGCACAAATAGATGATAGAATGACAGAGGGATAGAGAGAGAGAGAGAGATAGATATGATAGATAGATAGATAGATATGATAGATAGATAGATATGATAGATAGATATGATAGATAGGCAGTTGTAGTTACCAATGGAGAAGTTATCAACAACAGCAAACAAGCTGGCCCAACCCCATCTGTCATCTCTGTGATCATTGCAGAAGTTGGTTGAGTGAATATTAAAGATCTTGATCACATTCTTGAAGAGGTGAGCCTGGAATTGTCCTATTCATCTATAGGCCCACCAGTGGAGCATCTGTCTCAGCAATGTACTCCCATGATGTGACATGCATGGTGTCATTATTGTTTGTTTATATGAGTTTCCTCTTGACTTGCTAACCTAAGAATATTGTTACTACATCCTCTCCAGGTACTCACAAGAGCCAGATGTTTGTATACTTGTAACTAAGTAACCAGCTCACTTGAGAATTTGTTTGAATTAGACATGAAGAGAAGACATGAATTAGAAAAAGTCTCTTTAAAATTTATTTTTTAAAAGATGAACAGTTTATTTATTCATAGCAGAAAATGTGGTAGTAAAAATTCATATGAAAACCCTATAAAACAAATTATTTTTCAAGTAATGTTAAAACTGCTTTTTTTGACAAAATTCTTAAGAACGTATTTCTTTTAAAATCATAGATCTATAAGCCAATGTCATCCACTCCCTAACTTCTTAACCTGAACTCTCCTTGCCCAATTCTCAACAAGCTTCTAATAGTTCCTAGAATCTGTTGTTGCCCTAATACTCAAATATATTTCCAATGTAGTTAAGTTTACTCTTTTTTTTTGGAAGGGGGAAGATCCTGATCTGTAATTTTATTAGGATATAGAAGTTCCTTCTGGGGCTGTAGACTGGTAACTCTCTATAACTTAGAGTCCTAAAGAGTTGTGAGGGGTACTGAGGTTAAGTGACTTGCCCATGGTAGAACAACTAGGGTTTGTAAAAGGAAAGACTTGAACCCAGGTGCTCTTAATTCTCAAGCCAGACCTCTGGCCACTACTCCACACTGCCTCTCTAGGTTGTATTAACCTGACAATAATCATGAAGATTCCAATTTTACCAAGCAATGGGATGACAATGGATTTGCCAAATGTAACCAAAAGTAAATTACCTGCAGTGGGAGCCCATGAAACAATTATGATCTGAGAGTGGAATTAAAAGGCCCTCTATGGGCATCGTTTAGTACATGAACTCAATCCATAGTCATAGTGTGTTGACATAGAAGCATCCAAAAATGTCTGCCTCATGCATATTTGCTTGTTTAAATAAAAGAGTTTTTTGATGGCACTCAGGGGCCCAAATCATTGCCATAAGAAATTACAGGAGGATTACCTTTAAGGACCCCACACTTCATGATCCATGCAGATTGTGCACGAAAATGGTGGAGACTGTGCATATAACTGCAGGCTGCAAAACTTTAACACCCATGGAATACCTAGCAAGACGTGACCTGGTGTGGCTTGAATTAGACGACATCTGAAGCTTGCTATCTTTTATGAACAGATAGACGATAATCCTATATAGTCACTGAAATATCTTGGAGAACTCAACCAATAAACTATATTGGAACCAGACTATGATCACAGACTGAACTGTTGCCCACAATCTCCTGGATATAGCATTGATGCATAAAAACTTAAAAACAGCATTTTAATAGATAACACCATCTCAAATACTCATACTCTCCAAGTTTTATGGAATAAAAAGTTTTCAAAATATCAAGACTTGGCTGAGAAGATAAAAACCACATGGGGATAGGATGAGGTCCATATCATCCCCAGTGTCCTATCTGCTATTGGAATTGTGCCAAGGATGTTTTCAGTGAGCCTTCAGAGCCTGAGCTTATCCAACTACAGAAAGCAGGTTTTTAATATGCCTACATGCAAAAGTCTGTGGAACATGGAACATAAAGGAATAATAGCAAAATAGAAACTTGTTCTACATCAGTTTCTATCTAAATTCTTTTGTAAAAGGTGAAAAGAATAAGATTACATCAACAAGAATGATAATTGTAGTGATATAGTATACCCTCATTCCATTATGATCAATCTCCTTCCCAGAACTACAATCTTCCTCTTAAATCCCCTGTTCGCTACTGTATCCATCAGTAGATTTGGTTAGAAAGTCTCTTTTCTTCTCCATTGAAGAGGTATATTCCAAACTGTTCCAATTCTTTAAAGGACCCTAAAGCATCCTCTAGAGCCTGGAGTCAGGAAGATCTGATTTTAAATCCTGCCTCAGACACTTGCTAGCTGTATGACCCTGGACAAGTCACTAAACCTCTATTTGCCTTAGTCTATTGGAGAAGGAAATGGCTAACCACTCCAGTATCTTTGCGGAGAAAGCTCCATGAACAATGTGGTCTGTGAGGTCATGAAGAATTGTACATGACTGAATGACTGAACATCAATACATAATAAGAAGGGGAGAAGGGGAATGAGAATCTATAGAGGGCCTACTGCATAACAAGTACTATGCTAAATGTCTTATAGATATTAACCATTTAATAAATAAGTGAGTTAATAAGAAATAAATCTGTATTCAAATAATAAAATAAAATCCATCACAAACTGAGCCAGACTCAGACAAGGCTCTAGAACTATATTCAGTTCCTCTGTGCCAAAATAGCATGTAGGCACAAATCTCTGGTGCTGCCTTAGTGATGACCTGGCTTCAGGTAGTATGCAATATACAGGATGTCCCAAAAGTCTTAGTGCAGTTTTAACCTAGGTTTAATAACCTAGAAGTATAATGCTTCAGACTTACAAAAAAAATTTGAAAAGCTAATTATCTAAATTTTAATTATTTAAAATTCAACATAACCACAGTCTTGTACTAGCGCTATACATCACTCTTGTCAGTTTTTTAGCTTCCTAAAAGCTTTCATTAGGAGAGACAATGCAAATAATGAGGTTTTGATGGACACTAGAAAGTTTTGGTGTGACCCCGCTAGGAAAAGGTAATGGAGTTAGGTCAGGTGACTGAGGTAGCCAAGCAAGAGGTCCCCCTCTACCAAGCCACTGGTCTGAGGAAGTGTTATTCAGAAACTGTCACACACAAAATGCACAATGACAAGTTACACTTTCTTGTGAAAATTAAAATTTAATCAATTGCGGAATGGCTGAACAAGTTGTGGTATGTGAATGTAATGGAATACTATTGTTCCATAAGAAATGATGAGCAGATGCCTTTCAGAAAAAACCTGGACTTACATGAATTAATGCTGAGTGAGGAGAGCAGAACCAGGAGATCATTGTACACAGTAACAGCCACAGTCTGCAATGACTGATTTTGAGAGACTTAGCCCTTCTCAACAATGCAAGGATCTAAAACAACTCCACAGAACTCATGATGGAAAATGCCATCCACATCCAGAGAAAGAATTTGGAGTCAGAATGCAAAGTGAAGCAGACTATCTCCTTTTTTGTTTTGTTTTGTTTTTCTTTCTCATGGTTTCTCCCATTCCTTATAATTCTTCTACTCAACGTGACTCATGTGAAAATGTGTTTAATAGGAATGTATGTGTAGAGCCTATATCAGATTGCATATCGTCTTGGGGAGGGAGGGGGAGAAAATTTAAAACTTATAGAAGTGAATGTTGAAAATTAAACATAAATAAATTGAAAAAAAAGAAAATTAAAATTTAAAATGCATCATTCAAAATTCACCAACCGAAATAAGCGTAAAAGAAATTTAAATAAGTGAATTCTAAAATGGCATTTTTATAAGTTCGTAGCATTTATATTTCTTTCTCTTTTTTTAGCATTTATATTTCTGAAGTTGCCAAAAATTAAAACCACACTAAGACTTTTGGGGTGCCATGTATAACTCACTGTGATTCTCTGGGACAACATACTCGGACCTAGGCAATTTGGAATGCTGTACTGCCACACCTAAGATTAAATCCTAGGCATAGTGGATAGCGTGGAATTGGAGTAAGGAAGGCTTGCATTTGAATTCTGCTTCAGACAATTACTAACTGCTTGATCTTAAACAAATTGTTCATCCTCTCTGCCCCTCAGTTGTCACATCTGCAAAATGGAGCTAATAACAGCACGTATGTCACAGGCTTGTTGTGATGACCATATAAGATAATATATATTAAGCACTTTGTAAACCTTAAGATGCTCTATAAAATCCTCTATGATTACTGTCATCATCATCATCATCATCATGTATGATAATTACCTATACTATATGTCTTTTCCCCTTCTTAGACTATAAGCTCAATGAAGTCAGGAACTGTGCTTTATCTCAATTTTGCGTGTCCCTCCAGCACCTAGTACAGCAGTCTGTCAACTGCCTAGAACTTAGACTCTGCACATAGTAAGCATCTGGTTGATATCTGTCTATTTGAACTCACACCTGTGCAAAAAGCATGAAATCTGCTTAATGAAATGAAGCCAGGTGCTTCTTCTGTGTCTAGTAACTTGTCTAGGCTGCTACCAACATGACAGAAGCAATCTCCCTTCTTCTTTCCCTAGGGTAAAGTAGAAGTGGAGGTTGGGAAAGAAGGTCTTCGCTTCGAAAATGGAGCCTTCACTTATTACGGTGTGCCAGCCATCATGACCACTGTGTGCTCAGGTACCTGACTTATCCCACCACAGTCTGTTCAGCATCAAAGTGTCTGAAGCCAGTGATGCCCAAGGTGTTTGATTCTTGAGTTCATCTCATCTCCTCCCCTGCCCCTCTGCCCCATCCCCAACCCCCGGATGTTTTCTTGGTTATTGTGGCTTCAAATTGGGCTAGGGTTAACAGAGTAGTAGGACTCAACAGAAAGATGTGTTTTCTGAATTACCAGTGACTCCATTTCACGCTTCATTCCTCAGATAATGACGTGCGGAAGGTTGGAAGTCTGGCAGGATCCTCAGTCTTTTGTATGTATCTCTTGATTCCTCTTCTCACACATGGCGATATGTGTCTGCTTCAGATACATTGCACGTGGGCTTTGGACTGAGCAGTTCAGGTCCCAAGCTTGGAATGAACATAAGTTGTCTCTCCTTTTGTCGCTGGGCAGCTCTTGCTTATTTTCTATGTGACTAAAATGCTTCCTGCTTATCTACATACCACTGAAATAGTGAAGGGTGGAATTCTCATTATTTATTTGCAAGTACCAAAGAGTCAGGTTATATTCATGCTTCTTAAAAAAAAAAAAAGCTAAAATTTTGCTTTTTGTACTAGATACGGAAATGGTTGGTGTAGTGAAAAATGTTTTGGAGTCCAAAAACCTGGGTTTGAATGAGGGTCCCCATGTGACCCTGGATGAGTCACTTAATTTCTCTTGGCCTCAGTTTCCTCATCTGTAAAATGAGATTTGACTAGATGATTTATAGGGTCTCTTCTACCTCTAAATTTGTGATCCCTTATAAATGAGGCTTTTACCTAAAGACCATTAGACACCATTAAGGTGTTCATTGGTCTTGGTACTTGGTAAGAACTAGTGAGGGTACTCTGAAGAAGTCACTGTTGAGTTGGTATAACAGGTCACTTTGCTTCTCAGTGAAATCTGCGTTACGTAGTGATGCGCCATTGATTGGGAAGTGCACGTAATCTGGGCAGTGCTGAAATGAGGCTGATTGCTGCTAAACTGCAAATAATATGATGGCTGCTTGTCTTCTCTCTGTACCATTGGCCTGCTTTCTTCCATTTAGTTCTTACAGTTGGATGTAGGTGCATGGATATGGCATATGTGATCCAGGAGGTATTTTCTCTCATGTGCTCTTGGGTTCCATGATCTAAATTTTGCATTACTTTAGGCCATTGACTCTCGTAGCCATTTATATATCCAGGGAAGACATTTTCTTCCTTTCTTTTCCTTTGTTTCTTTTTTTTTAACATTAAAAAAATAGAGAATAGCACTTGGTTTTTATACTTTCATCAAAGGACCCCAAAGCACTTGATTATCATATTTCCTGGTGAGTGTGTTCCTCTGTGTATGTTTACATTGCTATGAATTACCACGCCGTTCCATTACTATTAATAATTAGGGTAATGTAACCTATACTCCATAGGGAGAAATTGAAAAAGTAATTTGTCTCAAATCATACAGAAAACCAACAGCCCAGCCAGAACTAGAGTCCCCATCCAAGGTTCTAACTAGCTCTTACTGTATCGGGGAGATACAGAATTTATGTCCCTTACTGATTTTCACAAAATCACTTGCTATAAAATTTTACTTCACAGTCATAATAGAAAAGGAAAGGAAAGTGAATTTCCCATAGGCACACCCAGAGCTGATAACAGAGCAGTAGATGTAGCAGATGTTTAAAATGAGGACAGGACACTTCAGTCTTGCTTAATTTGGGAGGTGAGGGTCATAAACCTTAAGTGTGGCTGGGGAAGTCTCCAGCTGAGGGAAATGGAATCTTAAGCAGGAACACAGTAAAAGCTATGATGCCATCTAGGTGAGGCCATGTTCTAGTGGGGGATCTACCATAAGTACTCCCAGTCCTCTGTGAGTGGAATGGTTGACACTTTGGTTTCATTAATGTAGCTGTAATGGGTGGTAAGTGGTTCAGAGAGACCTGCAGAGTCAGGAAGAGATAGAAGAACTTTGATCCCCTAGGGTGAGCTCCAGAGCTCATTTCCCCTTGAAGAACTATGGAATTTAGGGAAAAGTGGCCTTTAGAAACCTAATGAGCTATAAGGAGGTCTTCCCAAAACTGTTACGCTCCCAAAATTCCAGAGTAGGTAGGAGCAATTTGAAGGCTAGCTCAGAATCACCTCTCTTTCCTTCAACCCAGACTACTTTTGTTCTCTCGAAAATATGTGAGAAAAGACAGAATACTTCTAGTCTTCTCCTTTCCTCCATCTTCTGTTTTTAAGGTTTGTCCCATTTTAAAAGCATTGTCCCATTCTCTTAGTGAGGTAGAAACATATTTGTGCCCAACCTGTGTGATACCTTCTGAGCACGTTACATTGGTCTGATCAGCCACAGCTGGACAACACACTGTATGTTGACCCTGGAGTCTATATCATGTTGTCATTTTGAGCGTCTTCAGCAACAACAATGAGTGAGGCAAGAGCATAATCTTCAACATTGTCTGGCTGAATGAAAGGTTCTGTCACTGTTGAAGTCACTGTTGTGTTAGCATGACAGGTTACTTTGCTTCTTCCCAGTGAAATCCCAGCAAATAGCAGTGCAGCATTGATTTGGGTACATGCATAAGCCACCAAAACAAAAACAAAACCCCTTTATATAATCTTTTAGGGGAAAAAAAAAACCTATTGGCCAGTGAAGATGGAGACTACTATTCTGTATCTCTACCTGGTGAATAAAATGCTTACAAACTTTGTGATAACCTACTTATGGGTTGGTTGCTTAGAAGGAAGCATCCACTGAGAATCTGACATAACAAAGCTGTCTCCCTTCACAAGCCAAGCTGTGAACCAAATGGGAGAGGCTTTGGCTGGACCATAGTACAGATTTAACTGGGAAATGCATCCTTGCTTTGCCTGGTTTCCTGTTTTATGACTCATGACTAGACTGAAACCAAACCAGCCAATGAAAGTAAGGAGTGAATATGACAAAGTGACAGGAGAATTTGCCACATGGCAAATCATACAAAATCAGACTTGATAAGGCACCCCACTTTTCTTGATAGTTATAGGCATGAGACTTTCTAAAAGACTCTTCTACCTATGGGAAGCCAGCTTACAATACAATGGTGAGCTTAATAAGATCATGGGTTCATAGATTAGAACTGGGAGGGATCTTGGAGTTGGCTTCCACCTCAGAAACTACCTAGAATCTCAAATGTCAGTTACTCGGATGTTAACTGCATCCCTCCTGTCCCCTGAAGCAGCCTTAATGTTACTGAAGGTGTAGAATGAGGGATTTCAGGATTAACTCACCTCTGGCTAGTTGCTTTGGCAAGTAGAGGCTGTCAGTTTCAATGTGTGCTCACTTGTAGGTAATATCTGGTCTACTCCTGGAAAGATCTCAAGTTAGGTTCCCCTTACCCACTTTAATTTTGTAGAAAAGAAGGGAGACGTGAAAAGGGGAGAGAAGAGTCGAGACAGGGGGTTGATTAGGACAAAGAGTAGTGCTTATGCCAGTTGGGAAGTAGATACATGGAATTAAGGCTGCAACAGAATTGATCCCCCACCCCAAACTCTAGCCTTCATTGTTCATTAAATAGCACTATTATCCATGGGGAGGGAGCTCCTAGTTCAGATACAAGGAGGGTACATCTACTTAATATATTTCACACACAAGGGCCCTGCCTCCAATGGGTCAAAATTTAGAAGGGGGCACTGGGCATGTTTAGCCCTTCAGAAACTTAGAAACAATCAAGTTTGGCACCAGGTTACCAACAATCATTAGTTAAGATAAGAGCCTGATAGAGAGCAGCTTCCTTCCCCCCAGACCAGGTGAACTATGACCTAGCTTAGAGCCTTCTCAGTAGCCAGGCTGAAGATGTCCTGGGGTCTTTTCTAGCTTAACTTAATCAAATTGAAGGTTCATTTGGTGATATTTGCCTGGGATGTGTTTTGTCTAGCTTGTCTGAGCTACAAAAGTGTTCATTTTATATCTTTAATGGAACCATCTTCAATAACTGTTTTTTTCTTTCAGGACTCTAAGAAATTGTATGAGCTTCCTCATTTAGGAGGGAAGTGAAGTGCTTGTGTGGTAGCTAGAATTCAGTGTCAAGGTACTAAGGTCTGAGCTGCCCCAGAACTGGAACCTCTGAGAGAATTCTACTCATAAATTTCCTCCATTAGGGCATTATCTTTTTTTGCAGTTGATCTTTCCATTTTGATCACTAAGATTACTTACATCATTGAAGACTCTGCTTACCTGGAAGCCAAAGGCTTCATTTAAAATTATGGTAATACCAGACCTAGCTCTAACCATTGGACTCCCATGGCAATCCCCTCTCCATTTCTCTGTTTGGGGGCAGATTGGTTCTAGCTGAGGGTGAGTTATCAGTGGATCCAGAGATAGGCTTATTTCAGACAGAGTAATGTAATGTTGTGAAGTTCCAGGAACAGACTATCTTACACTTTCTCCTCTTCCTTTGTGTTTATCTTTCTTCTTGTGTTTATCTTTCCTTTCTCCTACCCACATCTCCTTGACCACTGCCTCTCTAGTGCCTGTCTCAGTGTCCCGTACCTTCGCCTTCAGCAGAGGGGAATCCTTGGCAGGCTCCCCAGGTAATCGTGCATGGCTGTCTCAGGGGACGCTGTGGAACTTAGGGGACTGGAAGGCGCTGGTTACCCTGCCCTGCCCTGCCCTGCATGAGGAGCTGGTCTGTACCTCTATACCTAGGAAGGGGTCTGGATTGAGGATCATGGCCACATCATAGAATGTTACATACTCACATATACAGAAGCATAATAATTTACATGTGTATTTCAGAATTTGCCAGTATATTGTAGTCCAGGGTTTACCAGTGGAGGACATCTGTGAAATACACATACAAAGTCTTAGATAAGCTATTCTATGTAACATGGCATAATGGATGTGGAGCCAGGAGAACCCATGTCTAAAGATCTGCTTCTAATACCTACTAGCTATAAAACTGTGGATGAATCATTCAGTCTCTCAGTATCCCTCTGTATTCAAAGGGCATCCCTTGCCTTAAGTTATGCTCAGAATGAAGTTCCTAAAACTAGCCATGTGACCTTGGGCAAGTCACTTAACCCCAATTGCCCTACCTTACCCCCTCTAAAAAAAAAAAAAAGCAAAATGAAGTTCCTGAGTGTCCCAGGTGAGATGCTGATCCATAATGATGGAGAAAGTTTAGCAGTTCCCTGAACCAATAAAACCATAGGTTCAGACCAAAAAGAAAACAAGAAAAAACCTTGGAGCAACTTTCTAACTAATTCCATGTCTCCTATAAAATAATTAAACATTATGTATCTGTTGCTATTTTCCAAATAAGGTAAAACCTGAGACAAGTACCCAGTTAAGTAAAACCTTGATTAACCAGAATCCAATTCATGAGAAGTCTTAATGGACTGGCCTTTTTTGGGGGGGGAGGGGGAGGCTTGGAAGGGGTGAAGAAGCAAAGGACAAACAAAACAAATTTTCAGATTCCAGAGTATGCCTGGGGATTATTTAATATTCAGCCCAGTCTCTAAATCCTCTGTATCTCTAGAGGTCCTATGATTATAAGTAATACCCAGAAGGATGCTCTAGATTCCCGGAAAGAATCTCAGATATTAGTGAAGGAGGTCACTGAATGCCATATTTTTGGAAATTAGAAGAGTGAACTCAGAGGTTTTAGAATTTTCATCAATAAGGATTGAAATCAAAAGGATTGTCTGCTTAGTCCTCAGGTAACCAGAAAAGTTTATTAACTAAAATGTTTTCCAAGCATTCTGTTTGATCACCATTTTACTTGATGAGCTTCACAGTTAATGAGAGTCAGACTGGGCTCCAAATCACAGGGTCCTATTTGCAAAGATCTCTTCACTAATGCTTGGCTGATGCATGTCCATGAGTTCCCTTCTGAATTTTTCATCCCCATTCTTCAGCCTTAACTTGGATCTTAGATGTTTAGACATGGGAAGAAATGGGAGATATCCATTTGGAGCAGGATGAGTTGTTTTCCCTCACTCTATGTGATAGAAGTAAGGAATGATGAGAGCAACAGAAGAAAAATTGGAAGAAATGTGAAAATGTTTTTTTCTTCCTTCCTGTTGCCCCTTTTTAACCAACCACTTCTTCTGGGCATCTAAAGTAGGTGCCCCTTTTGCAACTATTAATTGATCACCACTCTTACTATGTTTCTACCTGAGACCAGATTATATGAGAAAAGTCGCATTCCCATTTGGGCTCCCTCTTTGACTGACAGCAGTCTGGAAATGGCAACTTATATTTTCATTTGCTATTTCCCTTTGCAACGTGGGAGTAAGAGGTAGGCACAGTATTTATTTTTTAAACTCCCCCTCCCCCCATATGAGTCTCCTGCTCACATAAGGTAAAAGAATATAGCACTCTTAACCATCTTTTCTACTTCTTGGACCAGTGCTAAGTGCAGCTGAGTTGATGTCAGAAGGAAGTGGGTCCAGAGTCTGGAATGGAGATGTCCATGGCCATATTATAAAATGTTACACCATAGAATGTTAAACCTTGCCCATGTTGTTCATAGTGGTTATTTCTCTGTAGGACCCTCAGTTTGAGTTAAAAGAGAATGGTGTAGAGTGGTGGAAAGCTGTTAAGACCAAACATTCTCATCCCCCTGCTGGAGTTATATGGGCCCCATAACCTTCTGCGTTGTCATTGCGCCTCCTAGCCGTTTACCCTTTCTTTCCCTGTCCTGCAGAGTATCTATCTGTGACAGATGTAAGTCCTTCACTGATAGAGCATTATGGAAACAAAACAAAAACAGAACTTTCAGGAGAGACAGACAACTGTATTTTAAGTTTCTTTTTGGATATCTGGGTTCAAGACTTGCCTCTGGTCACTAATAGCCATGTGACTATGGGCAAGTTAACAGATCTCAGGACTAGATCTTTTCTCCCAAGATTGGATTCTGTACTTTGAAATCCTCAGATAAAGTGTTATTAATGAGTATGTTCTCTGAGTACTTGAGTAGCCTAAAACAAATGTTTTTTTTTTTTTTGCGAAATATGATCAATGGAAATGTTCCTGTTTTCATCAGTTCTGTTAGAATGAACATTGGCATGTGAGCAAATTGATCTAGGATCATAACTGGGATCAATTTGCAGAATTTAGATTATGACCAGAAGTTGCTTTATCAGAATGTTTTGACAGATTCTTTTTGACATTCTGTGTATTTGTGCCACCAAATAATGGGTCCCAAAATTCTAACTTTTGCTGTTTCAGGATCATGTAGCTATATGCAATTCCAATCAATTTGGCAAAGAAGGCATAGCTCAAGGACAAAACCAAATTCATTCTCTCTCTCTCTCTCTTTCTCTCTCTCTCTCACTCTCTCTCTCTCTCCCCCTCCTTCCTCCCTCTCTATTTTCCCCCTCCCTCCCTCTCTTCTCTCTCTCTCTCTCTCTCTACTTCTTTCTCCGTCTCTCCATCTGTTTCTATCTCTATCTTTCTGACAGCCTCTGTTTCTATCTCAGTTAGAAGGAAACTCAGAGATCATCTAGTCCAACCATTTCCTGACCCAAGAATCCCCAATACAATGATTGTCAGCAATTGTGATCATTAACACGGGCCCCCCTGCTGAGGATCCAAAAGATATAACAAATGGGCATCATGCCAGACTTCTGCTTTACATCCCTATCCGTGCACACTAAGGAAAAGTACCACCTCTGTACCACCCAAGTTTGGGGACTCACTGATTCTATACTCTGGGCACAGTTGGGAGGAACCATCATTTCTTCATTCTGACTCATCCTTTGTAGCTTGTAGATACAGATGCTACATCTAAAGAAAGGGTCGTAATTGCTGTGGGGTCTTTGAGCTCCTACCTGTTACCGGGTGGTGGCGGTAAGCCTTCTGAAACACTGGAGAATCTTCATCCATGCCCACACATCAGTTGTGTCTGTCATGATTTTTAATCCTACCCCCCCCTCTTTAGTCAGAGTCCACTTGGGTAGTATTCCCTTTCCTACTTTGTATAGTTCCCCTCCGGCATTAAGGTGTGAGATAGCAGGTCATGTTTACCAACTTAGCCATAGCTGCTCATAACAGGTAGAGTTCCCACACTTGGACATCTTTTGACTAAAGCCTTTGATCGGGGTTCTGTTCCATCCTTCTTGGAATATATTAGGCTTTCCCTCCACACTGT
>CM053589.1:149445458-149492551 GCA_028646515.1 Pseudochirops corinnae
CCCTCCAAAAAGCAAAAAAAAAAAAAAAAGAAGAAGAAAAAGAAAAAGAAAATACCAAAGGGAACTAGACGAGGTGAATTTGTTTGCTCGTGATATTGGTCTGTTCCTAATTTCTTCTTTTTATTAAAAGCATTTCCATGTCACTTGTTCAAAAGTACCTAAGTATAGGCAGGCACACACTTATTTGTCCTACCTAGTGAGGAATGTCAGATTGGAGAAACAAAACACGCTTGTACGTAGAATTCTGACTAGTCTTATCAGAAGGAGCTCAATCTTATCAGAAGGAGCATTTTTTTTCTTAAAAATAATTTCCCGGGGCGGCTAGGGGGCGCAGTGAATAGAGCACCAGCCCTGGAATCAGGAGGACCTGAGTTAAAGTGCAGACTCAGACACTTATCACAAAACTAGCCTTTTGACCATGGGCAAGTCACTTAACTCCAATTGCCCTACCTTACCCTCCCAACACAAAAAAAAAGCAAAAAAAAAATTTCCCCACAAAAGAAAAGTTGATATCAGTTATGCCTTTTAAAAAAAAAAGAGAGAGGATTGGCTTTCTTTCTGGTCTCTGAGACCTGATCAGTCCATGCCCTGCTTCATGCTTACAAAGTCTGGGGAACTCAGAAACCATTGATACTTAACCAAGGATGCTTCATCATATTTTGTATTATGGATCTTTTTGGAAGTCTGCCTAAACCTATGAACCCTTTCTCAGAATCATATTTTTAAATGCATAAAATAAAATCCATAGAATTTCAAAGGAAACTAATCATACAAAAATGTAGTTACCAACATATTTTTTTTTAAATAAGTTAATGGACCCCAGATTAAGAATTTCTGGTACAGTCCAACCCAGATCTGACCAAGGGTCCCCTCTGATATTGTTGACAAGTTAACAGTCTGTTGAATTTTGTTTTGTACCTGGAGGTGGGTGCTGCTGCCCATCTACCACATATGACCTGGGTTGTAATATCACTCTGATCTCTGGTTCCACAGTGTGCCAGTCCTAGTTCCCAGAGTCACAGGGCAGAAAACCTTTTAGGGGGAGGTGGTAGGAGATGGTAGGGAATGGAGTGACCACCTCTCCCTGTTTACAGGGAGTAAAGAGATGGGACCAGTAATACCCACAGAAGCAAGTGGAAGGAATTCTTTTAGAGCCTGAAGGGATATGGGAAATGAGTCAGTTCAACCCCTTCCCTTTGCTGAAGAAGGAAATACTATTATCTCCCTTATTGTGAACCAAGAGATAAAGGAGCTACACCTAGCACAATGGCCTTCCTAGCCTATGGTTGAGTGAGTCACACATTAACACAGTGGAAGGCGGAGGTTATCAAACAGATCGAGAGCTTTCCAGAGGCGCTGCCCCTAACACACCCTCTTTCCCCTTTGGCAGTGTACATATCAGTTGGGGTCAGGACCCTTAAGCTGAGCCTGGTGTTTTAGATCCAGATACCACACTAAGAGATAAGCTTCTCCCCTAGGGATGAGGGACAGACTGGCCTACTTTCCACAATTACACAAGACTGAGTTAGGTGGACACATAAGCAGGGGCCCACATAAGCTGAACCAGTCAGGACTGGGGAGCAGCGCCTGCCCAAAAATGGCACCATCACAGAAAATGAAGTAAATGTTTTTCTGTTGAATGTGTCTGCCATTAACACAAACTGCTGTTTTGGTGGCACCCTTGAGAATGCCCTCCGATATCACAGTCCCCTCCTATTCACCTCTCTTATTAGAGTCAGCATGGGACAGTGAGAAAGATACTGACTTCCAAGTCCAAAGATCTAGGTTCCAATCCTATCTCAGGTACTTCCTACCTGAGTGATCTATTGAGCTCTAAATCTGAATCTAAATCTGATTCAATCTAAATCTAAATTGGTTCTTATGAACCTATGAGCAGCTCTCCCTTCAGTCCTTAAAATCATCACTAAGTTAGGCAGGTAAGAAGAATGAGATGTACCTGGCCCTTCTGGGAGCTAGGATCTCATTGGTGGGGGGATTTCCTCCTCTGGTGCAGACTGTGACTCTTCTATAACTCAGTAGATGGTTGTTAAGAGTTGTTATGGCTAAACAATTCATTATTATTATTCCAGTCTGGTGATGAGCCTCTCTCTCATTTATTAAGCAGCTACTTGGAGTCAAGAAAATGAGTTTGAATCCTGCCTCAAATTTTTACTAGCTGAGTAACCTTGGGCAAGACACAGCCTCTCTCAGATTCCATTTCCTTATCTATAAATAGCCCTACCTCACAGGGCAGTTGTGAAATCAAATAAGAACACACACACATACACATATATAATATATACATATGTTTACATGTGTGTGTATTTTGACTGTTATTAATAATAAGTACTTACTATGTTCCAGGAACTGTTAGATACTAGAGATACAAGGAAAAAATGATTTTACTAGTATAAGATACACCCAGATGAGGAACTCCTTCTACTAAGGGAAATCAGCACCTTCTCTGAAACTTCGCCTTAGAGTAAGCTTAGGCCAGTGAGAGGTTTTACCTTGCTTGGTCAGTAAATGTCAGAGGCAGGATTAGAACCCAAGTTTTTCTGGCTTTAAGGCCAGCCCTCTCTTCAGTAAATCCTTCTGCCTCTGCTCGTTTAGAGGTATGTGCAAAACAGTTGCCAGGTAGTCTTGGAGGGAAAAGCCCTAACAACTAACAGAAAAGCTGTCAGGTGTTAGGTGGTGTTTGAGCTGAGTCTTGAAGGAAAACAAGGATTACAAGAAGAGGAATATGGGGAGGGAAAATTAAGCCTTAGAAGAAACATCTAGATCAGCTTCATCCAGTGGAGAGAGAAAAACCTGTTAAGGTCGGCAAAATGTCTATAGTACTGACCTTCATCCAAGTTCCTAGATTGTGCAGCTAGGTGGCCTAGTGCATAGAGGGCCAGGCCTGGAGTCAGGAAAAATCATCTTCCTGTGTTCCAGTCTGACCTCAGACACTTATTAACTGGGTGACCCTGGGCAAGTCACTGAACCCTGTTTGCCTCAATTTCCTCATCTGTAAAATGAGCTGGGGAAGGAAATGGCAAACCAGTCCAGTATCTTTGCTAGGAAAATCCCAAATAGGTCACACAGAATTGGACACAATTGAACAACAATGAAGGCCAGTGATAGAGGTTTCTTGATTGCCGGGGCAATCTTCTTTGAAAGATTCTAAATCACATCTCAGGAAAATCCTAGTTCTTTACCCTTGAGCCTTTCAAGCCCTGAAGCCCTGTTGGCAGCAAAGACCCAATTTTCCCCCAAGATGTTCACTCTAGATCCTCAGGGTTATTGGGAGAACATGACCTACTTATTTCCACAAGGGTCCAAGCCTTTAAAGCTGATGCCTTTAAACGACATGTGTCTCTGTTACTGAGCGTTAGAGTGTGACTAAGAAAGGAGTTCTACCTGCACTTTGCTATTACTTTTGGTGCATGTTTTGCCAGATGGATTCAAGTCCTTTTCATCAGGAGAATAACTTCCTGTACCTGGTAGGTGCTCAATACAATACACATTTTAATTGGATGATGACCACCTTCTATTATAGTTTGGTGAGATGGGATATAGGAATTAAGTTTCCCAAGATTATTCATCTATAGAACTTAGACCAGAAAACACAAGCTTCCAATTGCTCCACTCCTCGGTCCACATTATAAGTGACCCTCACTATAAGTGCTACTATTAGCTCTCCTCCTTGACAGTTATTTGGGGAGGGCTCAAGGATAGATTTCAGATGGAAATGGGGAAAGGCTTGCCTTTATCTTCTGTGGGCTGCTTTATACTTCAGCACTTTCATGAGGTCCCCATGACCTCATGAAACATTCAGGCAGATTGTAAGCCCTCTCACACCCCAGTAGACAGTCCTCCTAAGGAGCTATAGCTAAAAACTAGGTTGATTGTGGCCAACTTTCTGGTGACAAGATTCTCTGAAATCAGATGGGCTGGAGCACAGATAACAGACCCTTCAGCAGATATACAGAGCTTGTGCTCCGCTAGCCTAGCCTTGGAGATATCAGGGTCACCTCCATGTTATTTTGAAGCATTGGGGTAGTATTTGTAAAAGTTTATAGTTGAGGGAATCTGAAGGCCACCTGCAGAAGTCAGACCGAGAGGCAGCACAGCGATAGAGCACATATGGTACTGTCTGCCTCGGTTTGTCTTCTGTGAAATGGGAATGATACTAGCACCTACCTGTCTTACAGGATAGTAAGAGTAAATGAGATACTTTGTGAACCTTAAAACTAGCTATTATCATTATTGTGGACGACTTTGTGATGGTATATACAATGAACACTTAGATCAAGGAAGCTAGTTTTGAAACCAACTGACTGTATTTTTTTTCTCTAGTTTTTGGTTGTTTTTGGTTTTTTGGAGGCAATCAGGATTAAGGGATTTGCCTAGGGTCACACAGTTAGTAAGTGTCTGAGTCAGGATTGGAACACAGATCACCCAGATTCCAAGTCATGTGCTCTATTCACTGGGCCACCTAGCTGCCCCTTTTTCTTGAAGTTCCCCAGCAAGAGAGGTAGTATGGCTATTGGGAAGAGAGTTGGCCTTAGAGCCACAACTTTGAGTTCATGTACCGTCTCTGATACATATTGACTACGTGGTCCTGGGTGTATCACTTAAGTTCTCAGCTCTCTAGGTACCTCTGTCTTAGAAGTTGTACAGATGATGTTGACTTGCATTGGTCCATGAGGTTTCTATACCAAGAAGTTCCATATACCAATGAGATCACAGATCTGGTCCTTATGCCCCACCCCCAACAAATTTTTCTTTGCACAGGAAACTTATGGAGATCTTCTGAAAAGTTAGAAGCCAGTGAAATCAGGGGATTAGAACAAGAGGCCTATGGGTAACCATAACCAAATGATCAGTCATTGGGAAGTTGGCAACTCTGTATGCTGGCAATGATGGGTCTGTGAGGGAATAAATGCCACACCTGGTTCAAGATTCATTCCAGTTAATAAATAAATCACTTGGTCCTGTAAGGCAATTAGAGTCCCCAGCACTGTCTTTCACCTTCTTATTTTGGTCCTTCTTTGCAACTACATGAAACCAACAAGAGGTGATTATGATCCTGTGGATAACCTCAGCATCCTTCCTGACAAAATGCCTCATCTTCTTCTGTGTAGAAGTTGTAAAGGGAAGGAGTATGAAAGAAGGGAATGTTTACCCATTCAGTTGTTTGTGTCAGGAGATTCCTCTCTAAGGCTATATATAAATAACCTGACACTTCCCCCAAGATTGTGCTCAGGTTAAAAGGAAAGTAAAAGGGTCATATTAGCACTACCCAGAGTGACCATTGCTTTAAAAGTCCAGAGGTACTCAGTAAACGCCTCTCTTTGTCTCTTTTCCATTTTCCACCCCCTTCCCTCTACCCTACCCCACCTCCATCTTTTCTCCCCTTTCCTCCTTCACCCTCTCCTCTTCTTCCTCCTCCTTCTCCTCTTTTGTCAACCTCTGCAGTAAACCGATCCCCTTCTCGCTGCAGTGGGTTGAACCGCTCTGAGTCTCCAAACCGAGAGCGCAGTGACTATGGGGGCAGCACCACCCAGCTGTACAGCAGCAACAACCTCTACACGCCTGACTACTCAGTCCACATCCTCAGTGATGTGCAGTTTGTGAAGGTAACCCTCCAGGAGGGCTTTCCATTCCTGTTGCCTGGCCCCCCTCCAGTTCGCACAGATCCCATGAGGCTAGGCAGCTGCCCAGAGCCAAAGAGAAGACAGTCAAGCATTGAAGGATCGTCCCCTAGGCTATGTTACCCTATAAGAAACAAGAATTGTCAGAAAAACAATCAACATTCCAGGAATGAGCTAGGATGTAGTCATTTTCTAATATTCATAAAGACTTTTTTTATTAACCTTCCTTATTCCTCATGTTATACACAGCAGCACTCTCATAAGGTAGGTCTCTTTTTTCTTTTTTCCACATGGAGAAACTAAGACAAAGAGCAAGATAAAAGTTTTCCCTGGGCCACAACAGAAGTCCAGACTTTTGGTTCTGTAGTCAACATGGTTCAGTTTTGCTTGTGTGTGTTCCTTAGATATATAAATTTAAAGAAAGACCACGTTGCCTAGTGGATAGAAAGCCAGCTTTAGCATCAAGAAAATCTGGGTTTGAGTTATGTCTCTAATATATACAACCTGCATGACCCATGGCAAGTCATTAATTTCCTTGGGCCACAGACAACTCTCTAAGACTGTAAGTTGCAGAGTAGGTGTTGACATGAATTGACAAGGGGAGGTTCCTCACTGGAAAACCAATTTAAATATGCCACTTAAACATATTTAATATTTATACCAATATCAATTAAATATATATGCATATATATTTAATACCTATAACAAGTCTAGACAAAATAAACATAGCAATATCAGTAATAATGAAAGCAGGTGCTTTGGGGGCCACATGTAGGGAAGAGAAGGTATTATGATTTCAGAATGGCTTAAGATTTATAATTTAAAGCAGAAGTTGACCATATTT
Organism: Pseudochirops corinnae; assembly: GCA_028646515.1. NCBI lineage: Eukaryota > Metazoa > Chordata > Mammalia > Diprotodontia > Pseudocheiridae > Pseudochirops > Pseudochirops corinnae. The sequence goes on from CM053589.1 coordinate 149,451,942, forward strand.
GCCCCAAACCCTTTTTATTATCCTATATTACTCCATGTCAGCAGGATTTGATGGGGAAAAATATATTCTTCAAATGACACATAAAACAGATTACCACCACAGCTGTATGTAAAATGAGAGAAAAACAAAACTTATCATGCTCTTTATTTAATTGGTGTTGACACAAAAACTTCTCAGTAAATATCCTTTTTCTCCTCCTAGTCCCTTCTCCTTCTTCCCCCCACACCCCACATTCCACATTCCCCCTCTTCCTTGCAGTTATTTCTGCAAGTTGTTTAAAGTCTGTTGCTGATCTGGGCATAGTGTAGGGGGGGAAGCACTGGACGCAAGAGTTTAAAGATCTGGGTTTGAATCTTGGATCCACAATCAATCAATCGGTCAACATTTATTAAATACTTACTATGTACCAAATATAATGCTAAGCACTGGAGAGATCGAGAAAGGCAAAAATAGTCCCTGCCCTCAAGGATCTTCCAATTGAGTTTGGGAGAATGTGTAGATAATTAGGTACATAAAAGTCATGTTTAGAGCAGGTGGAAAATAATCTTAGAAGGGAAGGCTCTAGCATCCTTATTGTCTTCCATCGTACGGCAAACCACTTAACTTTTCTTGGTCATTACTGTTTCATCCGTATACTGGCAGTAGGATGATTTATCCTAGCTGGCTGCCAGGGTTATTGTGAGAATCAAATGAGCTAACGATGGATGGCAAAGCCCTTCGCAACTGTAAAGGGCTTTATAAATACAAGTTATTATGGCTAGCAGCAGCAGCAACAGTAGCATCATTATCACCTTACCTGGCTGACTTTTTGAACCAGCTTGGCTTAGTCTTAGAGCCACAAATTGTCTCAAGGGTGCTTACTCACATAGTAACCCTCACCGCCTGTTTACCATACTAGGGTTTCAAAGAAGGAGTTTGGAATCTCAGATAGAAGAAGAAAAAAAGGTCCTTGCACTGTTTCAGCAAAGGGGCAATGTCTGGTGTTTTGCAAAGGAGAGTGATCATTTTGGCAAGTCTTTGAGCATAACAGTAGAGCTGTGGGAAACACCACATTAAAACCACAGTCAGTTATTCAAACTACATTGTATGGCAGAAGGTTAGAGGATGAGTGTATATGGAAACAAGGTACATGGAACAGAACAGAGGAACATTGATTTAGAACTGGTCATCTAGTCCAAGATCCTCATTTTACTGATAAGGAGGTAGTGACTTGTCTGCAATCACACAACTAGCAGGGAGGAGAGCTGGAATTTGAACTCAGGTCCTCAGACTCCCAAATCAGTGCTATTTCCACCACACCATTGCCTCAACCATTAGGATCCTCAAAAAGTGGGTATGGAAACAAGCATATAGACATGGAGGCACTTACAAATTAAAGATATAGTTGAATTACAGAATGAATCTGCTTTTTCACTATATAATTCTCCATGACTGTCCTCTCCACTCTGGAACCATTCCACTGTTAATACAAACCCTTATTGCAGTTGAATAAGAGAAATGAAAGATGATAAGATCTGAGCTGCCAATTCTTTTTGATTATTAGCAGTGATGGTAAAAGTGTTGGCAGCAAGGAAAATTGGGAGTAAGAGCAAGAAGTCTTTGAATTATTTGAGGGCTTTGTTAATTTTCCCCTCCTTCACCATTGTTGGTGATCAGGAGATAATCATGGTAGAGTTTGGCTGCTGCTTGGAGTAGAGCATCCTATGTTTATGGAGACATTTTTGATGGGGGTGCACTTGGTACTGCAAGCCAAGAGACTTCTTGGCAACATGAAGTTTTTGTAGGCCTCCATGTATTTGAGGAATAGGAATTCAGTGGTTCCTCGAAGGACATCAAGCACTGTGGCTTGTTCCATAAGGTCTATCATGGGAAGACACTATGTATCCTTAGGGGAAAAAAATGCTAATCAGAAAACCTAAAAATAATTCTTAACTAGGTGTCTTTATTAGTGAATTGCTGAAAGGCCTACAGATATTACCTCAGGTCATCACCTGTAGCATGTAAGGAAGGGTGGGAAGGTAGGGGTGGCCCAAGCCTCATTTTGCAGATAATGAAATTGAAGAAAAAAAAACCCAGGTATGAAAAGATCAAAATTAACATTGCCTTGAGTTTCTGCTTGTATTGATGCTACAGTATCTTGTTTGTCCTTGACAATCCTTGTGAGTCTAGGGGAAGTTTTATCTCTTACAAGGAGACAGGGAATAGTTTTGATTCTGTAGCAAAGATTACAAGATGCAGACAGGTCCCATAAAAAACAGTGAACATTTCTTAATTGTCAGAGAGGGATGTGATTAGCCTCACCTGAATGTTCTTAGTGTGGCCAATCATAATGTTCCACAACTACTAAAAACCCTTCTTTCTTGTGTGTCAATAAAGAAGGTTCTCTCCTTCTCATTGGGGTTGCTGGCTTTATTGAGGCAACCAGTCTGACCTGCTTTGTTAACAATTATGTGTGTCACTGTGAATAAACTGATTTTGCTGAGATTATGTACCTCAGCTTACCTTTATTAAATTTACTTAAGACAAGTGAAGTATTGGAAGAGCTCTGGTAGAACCCATGTTTACTGAGTTATAGGCCAACCAATAAAGGGCAATGTCCCCTTTTCAAATCTTAGGGCCACCCTTCCACTACAAATATATACCTAAGTAGCTAAAATGTTTTCTTCCACTGAGGAATCTAAGACAAAGTATCACATGTGGAGGAATGCAGAAAAGCAGAGACCAGTTAAATCTGCATTCAAAAACCTTGTCTAAATGTTTTATTTGAAATGCTCTATTCTGTTATAAGATTTATAATAACACTTTGCAAAGTAGGCAGTTTATGAGCTCATGCTATTGCTAGCAATAGAACTTTTGCGTAGATTCAGGTTCTATCTGGCAAGCAGCTACCACAGGAAGTAACCATAGGATGAAAGGATGTTTTAGTCAAGTCATATCAACAAGCATTTATTAGGCACTTACTGTTTGCTGGAAAGTGTGCTTTTTATTCTTCCTTAGGAATGAAACAGAGCATTGTTTCCATCTCTAGGTGGTTCCTTTATTTCTTATGTTTTTGCCCCATAGAAGGGAGGAGGAGGACTCTGAGGAAACCTGTAAATAATAACAGCAGAAGAGAATGAAAGAGGGTGGTCACCAGAGTAATTCCATAAACTGGAGTGTCCCTAGTGACTTGCTGAGAGAACTAGCTGCAAGGACTCTTGATATCCAATTGTCCAGAAGTCCCCATCATTGCCCCTGGAAGGGGCAAGATAGGATTCTACAGAAGTTCAAAAGGAACCCTTAATCCTTGTCTGGGACAAAGAGTAGCATCAGACTAAACTGTGATTACTTTGAATTCAGGATTAGGGAGTAATTTATAAGAAAGCCCTTAGATATTTATATAACTTTAAAAGATAGCTCTATACTTTTCAGGGGTTGGTAAACTATAATGAAAACACCAAATCTGACCCCCAGCCTCTTTTTCTACAGCCTCTGAGCTCAGGATGGTTTTTACATTTTTAAATAAAGTTTTATTGTATTCATATACCATATGTATATATGTACATATATGTGTATATGTGTACACACATATGTAGTTTGCTGACCCCTGCTTTTTAATCTTTAATTGCCTTATTGGTTACTGTTGTTTAGATCTCTTGATAAAGGGAGATATTATTTATTTAAAAAAGGGATAAAAGGTATGTTTGCCTAGCCAAAAAAGAAAACAAATAAAAAACCTTTATGTTTAAACCACAGCACCTTGAACTTAACCATTTTATCACCACTTAGTATAAGAGGAATAATATTATAGGATCTATTTTTATTATAGGATATTTATTATTTATGATTTATGATGTATCAATTTGATTATATATTAATATATAATACATTTATTATATTATAGGACTGATTAAACACCTTGAAAGATGCAACCTTAAAGTTAAATACTAACAATCTAAGAAAGGTATTCAAGCTTAACAAGATTTTTCCCCCCAAAGATTTAAGATTAGTCTCTGGTCTTTCTAGCTGTCAAACTAAATTTCCTGAAAATGCCCCTTTGTTGCTCATTAGTTGCAAAATAACAGCAGCCCTGTAGCCCCTGACAAAATTGTAAGGGATTGCTTAGTTAGTATTTGCTTCTGTGGAAAGAGAAAAGGAAGCAGGAAATGTTTCTGTTTGTTGGAAATAATTAGGGTTGGGAAAGTCGAGTTGGGTAACTCTGGGAAAAAAAAAACCACTTTGCAACAGTAATTTCCAAGGTCCCCTTACCCCACCTTGCTTGTATAACCAGTCACATCTATTGGTCAGTCCCAGCCTTGAGCACATCAACTAGGTCTTTTATACAAGTCCATCATGACCTCTCGTTCACTTTTGTCCCCTTCACTCTCTCTGCTTTCCCCTCCCTTCCTGTCTCCTTTCCTTTCTTCTCCTCCCCTCTCCTCCAGTTCTCCTTTCCTTTTCTCTCATCTCTTCCCTTTATTCTTCTTTCTTGTCTTTTCTTTCTCTTCATTTTCTTCACCAAGCGTTTACCTTTCAAAAGTCTCCCCCACCTCCATCAGCATTCTCATCACCCTTGGCCCCCATGTCCATGTTATTATGAAAAGGGACACCCTTCCTCCCTCTAAAAACTCTACCTTAATCATGATGTGTCATTGACAATTTAGACATCTAGGCATCACAGGAAGAGTATTTCAGATTTAATTGCTAAACTTTCAGTTTGACCATTATGAAGTAGAAAGAGAAAAAAAACAATATTTGAGCTGTATAAATAGCAGGGCCCCAGAACTAGCTGTCTTCTCCCTGATTGTTTGTAAACCTAGTCCAAATTACAAGTTTGTCATTTTTTTTGAACAAAGACTAAAATTGAACCATATTTAGTTTGGTAATGTAGAGGTCAGGAAACATATTTTAAATTATTATGCACTTCAGGGAGGCACCAGGGAAAGGCTTCACTTATGGAAAAATCACTTGGTTCCATTTTGGAAGCAGGTTTTGATTATGAGCTTTGGTTCAATGCCTGTGTACTAGACTTCTTTTCTGTCTTATAGATGTCCAGAGGTGCCAACCAGGTGAAGGTGACCCCAACACTATAAAGCAGTAGTTGGAACACTGAGTCCCGTTTGAGTCACCTCCCCTAAAGAGATTGAGAAAGGCCACCTAAGTGGGATTGTGGAGGGCAACCTAATGTGGCCAGGTACGTTGGTAGCATGGAGAGCTGAGCCTTGGATGCTTTTACTGGGAAAGGAATAGTAAAGGCGATGTACCTGAAACAGTCCAGCAGAAAAGAACATAGGGATGACTAGCTGTTAAAATTCTGGTATTCCACCTAGTAATAATTATCTGAGTGGTTGTGCTTACCTGGTGGGGGGAGCCACATTGCCAGATCTATCAGGGTCCCCCAAATTTAAATGCCTGTTTTCCTTGAAAGCCTGCCCCACTTTTGGAGATTTTGGCAAATTTTGAAGATTGAATATAGTAGACAGTCAATAATATTAACTGAGCTGAGTTAAAATAAGAAAGGCTTATCTTCATCATCCTTTTGTCTTCTAGAAGCACAGGCTCCCTCTTTTGGCTGGGGGGCCCTGCTTTGGTGTTCCACTCAAGCCTACCATTTTAGTAAGAGTCCCAGCTCCAAACATCTCCAGACCCAGCCTTCCTGACATCAAACTTACTAGTCCTGCATCCCACTTGGTACCATTTTAGAAGAGGCTTTCAGTGCCTTGATCCAAAACACCAACTAATCAGTTAAGGCCTCATGGCATAATTAGTAGAGATAGGGATGGGACTTATGCTTCCATTGGTGTAAGCAACTCCCAGGGAAGGGAACTCCTATCGTGCAAGCTGGCACCTTCTCTGCAAAGCATAGTCTTAGAGAGTTGCCCAAAACACTGAGAGATTAAGTGATTTCCCCAGGGTCACACAGCCAGTATGTTTCAGAGAGCTTATTTGTCTGATCTGGCAGACTAGATGGGCGTCACCCTCATTTCTCCCTTGCCACTTCTCCTGTATCCTTCACAAGGCTGCAGGCTCAGTGGAAGAATATGGCCTTTTCCAATAGAGGCATAATTGGTATGGCAGATATTTTGGGTGAAGGGTCCTTCTAGGCTTTCTTAAAGTATCCCACATAAAAACAGCCTTTGTTTCAACAAAAATAAACAGAAAATAACAAAGACAAGAGAAAAGGGGTGGGAGAAATACAGATTGGTAAAGATCAAAGAAGGCAGTATAGTAGAGGGGAAAGAATGCTAACGTAGGAGCCAGACACACCTGAGATAATGCATGTGAAGCATTTAGAAAATTTTAAAGTGTTATAAAAATGTAAACTATCTTCTCTTGCTCATTTTACAGATGAGGAAACTGAGGCAAACAAGGTTAAGTGACTTGCCCAGGGTCACACAGCTAGTAACTGAGGCAGGATTTGAACTCAGGAAGATGATTCTTCCTGACTCTAGGCCCAGCACTCTATGCCCTGTACCATGTAGCTGCACTGTTACTGTTTGTGTATATAGCTGTTCAACTTTAGGCAAGTCACTTGGCTTCTCAGTTGTCTTCTCTGTAAAATAAGAGGGTTAAAATAGATGATTCTTGAGGTCCCTTTCATCTCTACTATTCTTTGATGAGAGATTTCACCAGAGTTGAAATATATAAACCTGTTTACAAAACATCCTTTTGCCCTGAGTTAGTATAGTAGAAAAGAACACTGCTTTTGACATCAAAAGACCTTGGTTCAAATCCTGCTGCAGACACTTCCTACCTGTGTGACCTTAGGCAAGTTCAACTCCCTAGGTCTCAGTTTCCTCATCAGATAAATGGGGAGATTGGATGAGATGGCCTCTGAGGTTTTTTTCAGATCTAAATTAAGGCTCCTTGGAAGATTATCTAGAGTTCTAGACCAACCCTCTGGTTTTATAGATGAAGTCACTGAGGTCCAAGGAGATTCATTGCATTCATTTCCCTAGGAAGAATTCACAGGAGCATTGATTTACAGCTGCTGGAGACCTTTGAGGCCAACAAGTCTGCCCCCCTCCCATTTTGCAGATGAGGAAACTGAGTCCAAAGAGAAGAAGCAGTTTTATTGAAGTCACACAGAAGGTACCACATGGTACAGTGGGGATTTGAACCGAGGCTCACTGGTTCCAAATCCTAGCTCTTTTCATGTACCATGCTGCCTCTCGTCTCATAAAACATGCTTCCCAATTACTAATCAGGCTTCCTGTGACCATGTTGAATTGATTAAAGGCCATGGAAAGCATTCCCACCTTGTGTGTTCCTTTCTCAGGAGTTTGTTGTTGCTATTCAGAGTGTCTGACTTTTTGTGAAATACTAAAATGGTTTGCAATTTCTTTCTCCAGCTCATTTTACAGATAAGGAAACTGAGGCAAACAGGGCTAAGTGACTTGCCCAGGGTCATATAGCTAGTAAACATCTGAGGCCAGATTTGAACTCAGGTCTTCCTGACTCCAGTCTGAGCACTGTATCTACTCTGCCACCTAACTGCCTTTTTTAAGACTTTGGGTCAGAGCAAATACAATACAAGTAGAAGAAAAGAAATGAATGGCAAAACTTATGGGGAGGACTGAGAATTCAGTTCTGGGGAGCAGGCAGCTCATGTATAACCTGGGAGTGCCTTTGCTAATGGGGCACTTTCAGCTCTAATCCCTGTCATACCCTGTCCTCCTCCCTTGGCCCCTGTCCAGATATCCTTCACTGTTTCCCTAATTGCAGTTAGATGTGCCCCCAGATGAAGAAGGCAAGGAAAGGCATGTTGTATGGTGGCTTTAGAGTTTGGGGAGGATTCTGGGTCTAGGGTGTCACTACCCACCCAGGTAGCTATGGGTGTAGGGGCAGGTCTTCCCTGTGCTTCCCTAAAGCTTTGCTTTTAGCAGTCATGCACATTCAAAATATCTGAACTTTATCCTTGGAAAAAAATTGTTTCAACTTATGTTGAACAGGAATGTGACTCAGTTTTTCCTTAACCAGAACTTGTGCAATTAGAGACTCCCAAGGCCTACGTTTGCTCAGGGATGAGGCAGGGGCTCTGGCCCAAGAGGAGCTCTCAGCCAGAGATGGAGACAGCAGGAAAGCAGCCTGTGACTCACAGGAGACTGAGAAACCACTCAGATTCGGATGAACCGGAAAATCCTTCATTTGACTCCCAGGAAAGACCACACCTAAGTTCCTGAAACAGCTGAAACCCAGTCTCTGCCATTTTCTGACTCACATGGAACTAGCACCAGACAAGCTGAAGCACAGAGGTGTCCCAAAGGGTGACCTGATATTTGCCACTTTTCAAGTGTGTGACTTCAGTTTTGCCCAGAGAAATCTAGCAGAATCATGAAGCCCTAAGGCTCAGAGCAGTTATTTGATAGTCACGCAGTTAATTAGTGCCAGATAATAGAGTCTGGGATAAAGAAGTACCACTTTGATAAGCAGGTTCTAGTAACTTCTCCCCACCCAGCTGAAAGCCTTGGATTACTCCTGTTCCTTGTCTCTCTTTAAAATGACTCAAGATTTGCATTGTGCCATAAGCAATGTTTTATTAATCAGTAAACATTTATTAAGTGCCTACTATGTGCCTGTCATTGTTCCATTACTGTTTCCATTTGGATCTGGAAATAATGCATGTCAAAAATTGTACCCCAAAAACTGCAAAGGGAGGAAAGAAATTATGTATTAAAAACATGTCATAAGAAAAAATTCCAAGTTTAAAAAAATCTGTAAACGCAATGGGACATAATAGAAAAAGAATGCTACCTTTGGAGTTAGGGAGGACCTGAGTTTGAATCCTAGCTCTGACATGATGTGGGTTCTCAGTGTTTTCATTTGCAAAACAGGGAGACTAATACTTGTACAGTAATAGCTGGAGGTATAATTATAGGGAAATGGGCCCTGTTGTGCCCTTTCTGTCAGTAGGGTGATTGTAAGGAAGAACAGTGTTTTGTGTTTGTTTTTTTAATTGTAAAACTCTTTGTAAATATGTGTGATGTTAGAGTTTTGTAGCTCTGGGATGATAACCTGAAGGGTGCCATGTTGGTTTCTACTCCCAACTGTGTCACAGCTGGCCATTTGATCAAATTGCTTCCCCCCAAGGAGCCTGTTTCCTTATCTGTAAAAATTAGAAGAGTTTAACTAGGTCCCGTCACTAGTGGTCCCTTCCAGCCCTGGCATTTCTTTGGGTTTCTGAGTTGTTTGTTTGTTTATGATCCAGAGAGAGAGCAAAATAATTTCCCAAAATAAGGCTGTTGCCCGGGGTGTGGTGAGGGTGACGTATGCCACAGACTAGGTGGGGCCTGGGTGCTTTATGGTTAAGTGGTAACTTAAATGAAGGATCAGAAAAACAGAAGCTCATAGCTTATAGGGACTCAGTGATCATCTATTCCCACATATTCCTGAAAAAGTTTTCTCTCCACAACATTCTGGCAAATGGTTGTCCAGCTTTTGCTGGAAAGATTTCCCATTGAGAGAATAAGCTAGATACCTGGGGTTCCTTTCACAGAGACCCTCAGGGCATGAACTTGAGGCTGGTCACCACCTTGGCTGCCTTCCTCTGAATGATTTCCATCTGATAAGGGTTCTCTCTGAATTGTGCCACCCAATGAACCACATCATTGGCATATTCCTCTAATCCCAGGTTCCCTCTCAGCAAAATAGGAAGTCTCCTGATTTAATCGCAGTTTTTTTAATGCATTATTGCCCTCGAAATGTGATATGACCAGGGCAGAGTAAAGTGGGACTATCACCTCCTTATTTCTGAAAAATTGATTCAGTCTAAAATGGCATTAGCCATCAAAGTGATGATCAAAAGATGGCCTCTATGTTTCACTGCTGAATCGTATTGGCTTTTCTGTACAGTAAAACTCCCATGTCTTTCAAAGGATAGAGAAGAGAGAGAGGAAAGAAATACTTCCACAGGCTCATGAATATCCAAATACCCTTGCCTTCAAGCTCTTTCTGGAGCCCACCTCCATCTTGTTTATGCATCAGAAGGGTCTGTTGTGAGCAAAATTGTATCCAATGCACAGGATGCTTTGGGTGCCCCTGGAAATTCAACATCATATGTGCTGAACTATGTACTTTGGAGAAGCTATAACACTATCCCCCTTCCTACCTACCCATCATCCTTTGCTTACTGCATCCTTCAGAGCACCTACATCCCCCAACCTAAAAACAGATTCTGGATTATGATAATTCATCAACAGTCCAGACAGAACTGCAATCGGACTTCTGGGTAAAGATTCTTTGGAGCCTTTCTTAACATAATACCCAGCCTTAGTTCTTAGCCAGACCTTGTACATAGCAAAGAAAATGAGTCTCTTTTTTTATATGTCCGGGGGAGAAAAAAACACAAATTTTATTCTTTAATGTCAAAACATTTTTTTTCTTTTCCAGAACTCACAAATATAGGGCCATAGAAATCTAACACGGCAAAAACTACTGATCCCATCGGATTTTCTTACATTAAAGAAAAAAAATTTCAGATGAATTCCTTTGTGGCTACTTTCCCTCTAACACCACAATTCCTAAACAGCAAAATTCCCAGGCCTCTTGAAGAACTTCAGAGCTTAAAGTTATCATCTGAGGCAGCTGTGATACAGTGGAAGAGGTATTGGATTGGGCATTGAGATCTGGATCCCAAGGCTGTTTCAACAACTTTCTGTGTGACTTTCAGCAAATCAGTTTCCCTCTAGGACTCTTGTTTCTTCATCTGTAAAATGTCAAGGATTCTCATCCTTTGTGTCCTCTGGACTCTTTTGGCAATCTAGTGAAGTCCAGGGACTCCTCACAATAACATGGTGTGTATTTTTTTTTCCAAAATCATCATTCTAGGAAATATTCTATTTCAGTTAGAGATTAGTGAAAATTCGGATGTGATTTTTTTTTCTCCTTCCAAGTTCACTGACCTCTTGAATCTACTACAGATCTCAGTTTAAGAACCAGTGATCTAGAAGGTTCCTAAAACTCTATTAGAGGGCCCTGTGTGACCTGGAAATTGTTTGAAGCTAATTTTATGGTTAAGTCTTTTCCCAAGTAAGTAAAGGGAAGAAATTGACCCAGGGCCTAAGGTGTGGTCATCCTTAGGAGCCAGAGGAAGGATTTTCTGCTTTCTCCAAACCCAGGCTGCTTCCTGTTCCCATGAGTCATTGCCTGCTTTCTTTCTGTCTCAGACCTGAACCATTGTAGACAAGGATTTCTCAAATTGCTACTCTAAGAGTTTTCAAGGCTGGAGTCCTGGTTGTATCTTGAGCAAATTTCTATGACATGTTTAGTCTAATAGAGCAGAGCCTTGACAGAATTGTGAAGTAGAGGAAGTTAGTTTTCTACATCTTTCCATGCTGTTCAGCTGACGTCTAGCAACCATACATCCTGTATAGTCCTCTATGTTATTCATTCACCTAGGGAATCTAGGTGACTCCATAACTAGAATACTGGACTTAGAGTCAGGAACTCTTGAGTTCAAATCCAAGTTGAGAGACTTACTAGCCATGTGACTCTAAGCAAGTCACTTCACCTGTCTGCCTCAGTGCTCTCATCTGTAAAATGGAGCTAATAATAGTACTAATAATAGCACCTACCTTCTGAAGTTATTCTGAAGATAAAATAAGATAATCTTTTTAAAGTGCTCTGTAAACCTCAAAGTCCTATGGAAATGCTAGTTGTTATTATGTTATACCTTGCCTGTCAATGCATATCCCTCTTCCACCTCCACCCCCACCTCCCTGTAGCTCCAGGCTGTGGTCTGCCTTTCCCAGATGGCATCACTGGTGGGAAGGATCCACTTATGGTTAGGACTCCCTCTGCCCCATTAACTCTTCTCTTCTATTGTAATTTACTTATCAAAAAAAATTACGTATCACAAACCTCAGAGCTGGAAAGAACCTCAGAGGCCAACTGGTCCGAGCCATAACCTGAACAGTTATATAATATTTATCAGTCAATCGGCATTATATTGCATAATTATACAACATAGCTGGCAAATGGTCATCTGGCCTTTGCTTGAAGACCTCTAGTGAGTAAGAATCCTGCTGCTTCCTAAGGGAAGGTTCTTTGATGGTCCTGTTAGGAAGTTTTCCTTCATAAATCTAAATTTATCTATTGGCAATGGCCCCTTGTTCATCCTGGCTTGGCCTTCTGTGACCAGACAGAAAAGTCTAATCCTTCCTCCAGAGGAGAGCCCCTTGAAGTCAGCTCTCAGGATATTTTTTTCTTCTTTTTAGACTTTGTCTTATTACCTTAAGACCCTGTCTTTCTTTAGTGTTTGTCTAGTCAATTAGCATGGAAGTATTAAAGGTTGATATCCGGCACTGAGTTATCAGACCCAAAAAATATTTGTGTATTTCAAGGTTTGCATTAGATTTTGCTACTAGTTCAGAAAGAATTTGTCACCAGTTGAAGAGATATTTTTGAATAGGGTGCCCAGCTCTTCTGGGTGTCCTTCATCCTATCGTGTAGGTCCAGAGGCCAAGTGGCAGATTTTTAAAATGGTGCTGCCTCTTGTCCTAGGAGAAGATGGTTGCTTACACCAGTGATGGGCTCCACAGGTTGAGGTCTGCTCAGCCCATCCTGAACTATCTGTTACTCTCTCTGCTTTCTCTTAGATCACTCGACAACAATATCAGAATGCACTCACCGCTTGTCACATGGACAGCTCCCCTCAGTCTCCAGACATGGAGGCCTTTGCTGATGGAGATTCCACCAAGGCACCAACTTCACGTGGAACCCCACAGACCCCTAAGGATGATCCTGCCATCACCCTTCTCAATGACAGGAACATCCTTCAGTGTAAGTTAATGGGGCAGGTCATGGGGGCAGCATCCAAGTAATTAGGAGCTTCCAGTCTCTCTGGCTGCAGGCTCATCACTGTCATCCTGGGCCTCAAGCAGGGCCTCTGGACCATTCCAGATCATTGGAGTACTTTGATGTCTTCTACAGGCAGTCGGACAGATGGTTTGAAGAGCCCTAGTGAAGCAGTGTACCTGAAGATGGAAGAGATCTCCTTCGTACAGGAGGAGCTGAATGCCAAGGAGGAGAGCAGAAGCCCTCAGTTTATGCTCCCGGACACTGCTCTTCCAGCCAGACCAGGTCAGATGGGTTTGCAGTTCATAGAATTTTAGAAGAGATTGTCGGATGTACCATATTCTCCCCCACTTTACAGGGGAGAAAACCAAGACTCTAACAAAATGACTTTCTCAGGTCACCATAATAATAACTAACATTTCATAGAGTGTTTTAAAGTCTCCTATTTACTTTATGCATGCTGCCTCATTTGATCCTCACCACAACCCTGTGACATAGGTGCTGTTTTCACTCCCATTTAAAAGACGGAGAAAGTGCGGGCAAGAGAAGTTAGGTGACTTGCCCAAGGTCAGGGGCAGGATTTGAATTCAGCATTCTATTCAATCTATGTTGCCTGGCTAGTAAATGGCGGGCACTGAGTGGAACCTAGGGGTCTTTCTAATACAAAAAGAATATGAGAATGATGACCCATTAGTAGGAGAGTGGCCAGTGAGACTGAGTGAAGGGAACACTGGGCTTTGACCTAATTCTTAGGCCCAGGTGAGAAGTTAATTTCCCTTCATTCTGTAAGTGCCTTAGTCATTTATCCTGATCTGCCAAGCCCTGGGCCTTCTTCAGGCATTTAATGGTGTTATGGCAAAGCTACTAGGTGGAACTCTACCCTGAATTAAATTCCCCAGCATTAGCTTCTCTGACTGTAATAAACCCAGGGGACTTGTACTCATAAATCTTTCACCTCTACTTTCTGAATGTCCATAATCACAAAACCCTAACCTGAGACACTAGGCCTCCTGGATCTGCCTGGCGCCTGAGCCTCTCGGGGCTCAATGATGTCAACACCACCACCATGTCCGGCCCAGCATCCACCTCCTTCTTGACATTCTACCTCCATATACAGATCCAAACCACAAGATGGCAGCTTATTTAGAAGGGAAAACAATATGTAGGTGTGGGGGCAGCTAGGTGGCACAGTGAATAGAGCACCGGCCCTGGAGTCAGGAGGACCTGAGTTCAGATCTGGCCTCAGACACTTAATACTAGCCATGTGACCTTGGGCAAGTCACTTAACCCTAATTGCCCCTCCGAAAAAAAAAAAAAAGAAAAAAACAATATGTAGGTGTGGATGTATGCATGTATATGCATGTATCTGTATATGTATTGTGTTGTATTATATAAATATACATATGCATGTGTACATATCTATATATGCATATACATACATTCAGAAATAATATATCAGGAAGCGGTAAATAGAATAACTTATAAAATAAATCTGTGTAATGCAAGTGAGAGGTCCCTCAGATTCAATCCTCAACTAGAATTATCCAACCCCAACCCTAAAGTGGTCTATTCACCTAGAGCTGAGTTCTCGAGCTTTTAGGTCTCAGGACCCCCTTATATTCTTAACAATTATTAAGGACCCCCCCACAGAGTTTTTGTTTATATGTGTTATAGCTACTGGCATGTACCATACTGGACAGTAAGGCATCGCAGTGCTATTACAAAAGGCTCCTACCTCACAGACCTCCTGAAAGGGCCTTATGACCCCATCCTTAAAACTCCCCCTGGACTCTTTAGATCTAATTCTTTGGTTCATTCTTCTAATCCCAGGTTCCCTCTCAGCAGAACAGGAAGCCTCTGGATTTAATGCCTGGGTTTGGTATTCCACTCTACATAATCACTTAGCTAACATTCATTCAGTAAACATTACCAGGCTCATACTGTCTACAGATTATGGCTATGCCTTGGGGAGACAGAAAGTGGAAACAAGACTCTGCTTTCATTGATATTAAAATCTTTGAGAGGATGGGGAAAGAAGCAGCAAAAGTTTTCTCCATCAGAATAATTCAGCCCAACCCACAGGTCAGCCCTCTAGATTTTTTTTTTTTGGAGGGCAGGGCAATTGGGGTTAAATGACTTGCCCAAGGTCACATGGCTAGTAAGTGTTAAGTGTCAAAGGCTGGATTTGAACTCAGGGCCTCCTGACTCCAGGGCCAGTGCTCTATTCACTATGCCACCTCGACGCCCCAATCCTCTAGATTTGCGACAGGTGACCTTTTTTTCCTTCACTCTAACTAGTCATTTTCCCATACTTCATGTGATGAGTGTTGTGCCGATCTCCCCACAGGTGGGTGCCCCCCAGATCTGCCTCACTGTTATTGGCATTCCTGACCCCACTGCTTTAGATCCTAGGATTCAGCTTAGGAGCCTGATTTCATCTCCCTCATATTTTGAAAATGACCCCAAGCCCCAATGGCATGGGGCCATTTATATTCTAAGGTTAGCCCTGAGATAAATTTCTCCAGGCAGTAAGCTACCTTGCTAAGACCAGAAGAGAGCCAGGTAATTTTGTTTGGTTCCCAAACTGGAGTGGGTTTGGTGGGAAAGAGAATCAGTATAGTACAGTGGAAGGCACAGTGTACTTAGAATGAAAAGTCCTGGGTTCGAATCTCATCCTTGCTATTTACTGTGCGACCATAGCCACTTCATCCCTCTGGGTCTGTTTCCTGTCTACTGTAAAGAGAGGGTGGATTCACTAGGTGCCCTCTAAGATCGACTGCTTCCAGCACTAAATCTATGATCCTAAAGTTATTTCCCATTTTTCATTCTCCCTCCTCATTTCTTAGAAACAGACAGTGAATGTTGTAATCTCATCTTGGACTCAGAGGATCCCAACCTGGGGAGTGTGACCAGCCCCTCCAGCAGTGACTTTGAGGAGACGCTGGGCAAGAAGTTGCTGAGAACTTTAAGTGAGTACATCCCCACCCAACTGGCAAGTCTCTTGGTGGGGAAAGCCCCAGAGGTGCCCAGTAGGATCTGCCTCCATGATGGAGTCATTGGAGGACTTTGATTTTTTTTTTTTTGGAGGGTGGAAGGTAGGGCAGTTGGGGTTAAGTGACTTGTCCAAGGTTACAAGGCTAGTTTTTGTGTTAAGTGTCTAAGGTCAAATTTGAATTCAGGTCCTCCTGACTCCAGGGCTGGTGCTCTATTCACTGCACCACCTAGCCGCTCCCATTGGATGACTTTGAAGGAGCCAGAACTAGGATTGCTATTTTTACCAGTTTGCTTAAGACTATTACTGCCCCACTGGGGAAGTATCCCATTCAGTAAGTACCTAGAATTCATTAACCAACTTGCCAAGCAAACTAAAAGAAATAAATTCAATGTAGAGTAAAAGTCAAGGTTAAATACAGTCCATTCCTATAAATAATGATTACAGTTTTAGAACTGGAAGAGACTTTAAAGGTTATCTAGTTCAGCCATCCTATTATATAGATACAGATATTGAGGCCCAGAGAGGTTAAATAATTTGCCCAAGATCACACAGGTGGGAAGTGGCAGAGATCAGATTTGAACTCACATTCCCCTCTGATTTCAAATCCAGTACTCTGTCCACTGCATAAAGCAAGTTATTCCCGACCCAAATTGATTTTTTTTTAGTAGAGCACTTACTTGTTTCCTTAAGGATCTTACTTTATTATTATTCCCACACTGTGTCATAGTGGATAGAGTTTGCCTGGGAGTCAAGAAGATCTGGGTTTTAGTTTTGGCTCTGATACACCCTGGCTATGTGACCTTGGGCAAGACACATAACTTCTAGGTGACTCCAACAAGTCAGTAATGCTATATGTTGCAGAGAATGTGCTAACCAGCACTGGTAGAGGGAGTTGCTTTCCCACTGAAATCTCTGGTCTAGTCACTATCCCTATCTACATTGCTGATCGGGCAGACTCCCGGCAATGGGGCACAACTCTCAGCTGCTCCCACCAACACTAGGGACTCTTGATTTAGCAAGATGTGTTAGAGCAGGTACCCAACATGGAAGGTGAAGACTGAGAACAGGGAAATAGTCTCTGAAACAGGGTCAATTCAGCGAGCTTCCTAGATGCCAGGCACTGTACTAACCTTGGTGGGTACAGAAAGGCAAACCATCCCTGCCCTCAAGGAGCTTATAGTCTGATTGGGAGGGAAGGAGGTATTACACAGTACTCCATGAGCTTTAAATTCCCTATGAAATTTCATTTCAGTGATCAGTAGCTGCCATTTGTCGAACCCCAGATCATTTCATTTTGTCCACCTCTTCAGATAGAAGCACCTGCTTAATTCTAAGAAGAAACCCTCCACCCCCATCCAAAATGCTTATAAAGGCAAATGTGAGGATTGCTTCCTTATGTCACTGAACTGAGATTTAACTTCCTGCCCAAGTTGGGATTATTTCACAAAACCTGCCATATTTTTACTTCTTTTGTTTATCTTCTGAGGGAAGTGGAATGTGCTGTAGTAAATATGGGTTCTTTAAAAATAATACAAGGTTTTGAAAAGCTTCACAAATGGATCCTGAATCTTGTCATGTCTTTTCAGGTGTTGGGAAAAGGAAGAGGTCACCAGATGGGGAAAGGACGCCTGAGGAGAATTCCAATTTAACACCTCTAATCACATGACAGGAAGTGATGCTTCAACAATAGGTGGGTGGATGGATTTCCACAAGCTTTTGGAAAGACCGTCCTTCTGTCATCTCCTCTACCCCCAGAGACCTGCCAAAGGCAATAAGGCGCCATGTTTTTTTCTCCACGTTTCCTAGCTGTCCATTTCAGCAAATACTTCTTCTCACCTCCATTTTGGCTCAGAGCCTTGCTGATGTTGTAAAGGAAACCAGTGCCTTGATTGGAACATTATGGAAATGGTTCTGACGCCATGCAACAAAAGAAGTGACCACAGCTTACCAGCACTCCCTTTGAGACCCATCTCCTCCAGTTCCCTGGCGGATCTTTGAGATCCCCTGGTGCTGGGTCAGGCCATCTGTTTTAACTTCTTTATCGGCCCTTTCTCTAAGAAAGAAAACCGTTGTTGACCCAACTGAAACATCTGCACATGACGCAGCTCCGGGTAAGCCGGAGGATGGAGAGGCAGGTGAGAGAATTGGCCCAAGAGAGGGAGTAGGTCAGGTTTCAAAGCATTATTTGAATAAAATTTTATATATACATATATAATATATATACACATACACACATACATGTATGTGTGTATGTATATATGCATATATATATTTATATTTATATATTTCAATATAGTCTTTAAGCACTTAAAACATCTTCCAGTGGTCCATTTCCTGTTCATGAAGGATTCTGGTGGCAGAGGCATGCAGGTATCCTAACTGGTTTGGGGCATGGTAGAGAAGGACCCTTGAGTAACTGTTCTCTCCCAGGAATAGAGAGCTGGAGCTGGGCCATACTTTCTGGATGCCTTGTGCAGCACCCAGCAGTCACCAGTTCTTAGGTCTGTGCTGCAAGACAAGCTTATGTAGATTAGCCAAAGGAAGCCAAGAGGTGAAGTTTCAGGCTTTAAGGAAAGTAGCAAGAAACTTATAAACAGTTATGGGAATGAGTTTTGCTTATTTGAGAAACCAAAGAGTGCCAGTCAGTCAAAGAGAGTGACCCATAGGTATGTTCCTTCTCAAGGAACTGTAGCGTGCATCCCCAGGAATGTTGTGTTAGAGAATCACTTCTCACATTCTCCTTGCTTTTCTTCTTCTCCTCCTCCTCCTCCTCCTCCTCCTCTCGCCGCTAGACTGGCTGGCCTGCTTAGCGGCCTCACTCATCTTCTCTTTCTCAGGAGATACTGAGGAAGGGCAGTTTTCAGAAATAGCCATATGGCGGTGCAAAGATTATATCTTGGTATGCCCTGGCATCCCAGGTCAGAAATAAGTGTGCCTATAAAGAGCTCTTTTGTCTTTGGTCCCCTTCTGTTCTGGCCCATCTCCTTCCTAACTGTTGCCCTAGGGGCCTGGTGCCCTCATGGTGCCCAAGATTTACCCCCTCTTTAAGTGTTTCACCAACACTAGCCCTCCCCAAGTGCCCCATTTTCCAGAATTACCTCTACCTACTTCTTTTCCCACACATCACCCATCCACTCCAAATTTCTCATCCCTCAGAGATTATCTCAGCTGACATCCATCAGATTCACCTAGATCATACCAAAATGTAAAGTGTTTATAACTATCCCTGGGTATTTGGATTTTTAAAAAGAGTGCTAGTTCACCCAAATGAATGTGTTACTGTTAGACCTCAGAAACGAGGGGGCAAAGTGAAAGAAAGGATTTTGTCAGCTTTGAGGGAAAGTTTGGGAAAGGGCATGGGGGGGTAGGTGGG
Organism: Pseudochirops corinnae; assembly: GCA_028646515.1. Taxonomy (NCBI): domain Eukaryota; kingdom Metazoa; phylum Chordata; class Mammalia; order Diprotodontia; family Pseudocheiridae; genus Pseudochirops; species Pseudochirops corinnae. Next base: position 149,471,084 of record CM053589.1, read on the forward strand.
GTGTCCATCTTAACATCCCTTAGATTGCACCACACAGACAGCCACCCACTTTGCCCATGAATAAAGCCGGGCTCTTGGAGATGTCAGAGACTCCTGGAAAATGCCAGAGGGCTTGCAAGCCTGCCCGCTGCCAGAGTCCTCCCTCTCTCTTCCCCCAAACCAGGACCAGTTTCCCAGTGGAGTGGGTATCATGAAAACCTCACCGCTAAGTGAAGTGAACGAGAGTTAAGAGCCTCAGTGTGTGAGCTTTGGCCCTACACAATGTGGCATTGACCTTTTCCTTCCAAGCATGGCTGGCAGCCCAGTGGTGCATGACCGCCAATAAACCCTCTTGCCTCATAAGAATACATGTAGTGTGTAATAATTACCCCAGGACTTTCAGTGCCACTGGCCAGGACTAGAAGATCTTGTTTAGGTCTGTCAGGTGGTTTGAGTCAGAGTGGCTATTCACTCATTCTTCTTACCTCTCATGCATGGGCCAGAGGGACCTAGATCTAGGCCATAAATTCTTCCCTTCACAAGCCATCCACTTGGCTCCTCATTCCCTCCTTCCCTTCATGGTTCAATCCTTGGGTCCCAGCTCTTGGCTATGCTTCTACTCCATTGAAGAGATCAGAGGGAGAGCCTGTCATCAATCCCCTCCCTGGACCTCATTCCTCACCCGCAATTGCCCAGCCAATAGTTCATTTTTCTTCAGGTATAAGTACTCTGTGCGAAGATTTTAGATAAAATATTTATGAAGGGCCAAATAAATTGTAAATAGTTTTTAAATAAAATGGAAATGCCTTCCCTGGATTGTGGATGATTATTCTTCGCTATAATTGATACAGCCTTAAGAGGAGGTCACACTGTTGGGAAAAATCCATAACTGCAATATACAGGAAGACTGGGAATGGCCATTTTTTTGGTCTTGTGTATACATTTAAACAAAATTCCCAAACAACAAAGTAATTTGGATGTTCCCAATATTCCACAAAGAGATTGTGCCTGAATTTCTTAGAGTAGTGCCTTCCTAAAGCAATTCCATACTCTGACCATCCTAAAACAATTCAGGTACCATCAAGTTCCTATATACTATTTTTAAATGACTTTGTATCTTAAGTTGCTGGTAGGGGACACACACAGCTACTCTTAACTCCAGTTCTAGTGAATACACCTGAGAATGCTAGAATGGATCCATCTACCTATTTAATTGAGGCTGGATGGAGTCTTTGGCTGCTTGTTTGCCAATGCTGGGTGAGGTGTAACACCTGCTAATTGTCCTAATTGCTAATACTCTACTGGGTTAGTTACCTAGGGAGAGGGGAGGGAAGGGGAAGAAAGAAGGACAGGACAAGAAGGAGGAAGGAGGAAGGAACAGGGAGAGGAGAGAAAGAGAGGGGTGAAGGAAAGGAAGAGGAGGGAAGGGAAAAGGAAGGAGAGTTTGAGGGGGAAGGGGAGAACTTGTCCTGGCCAATCCAAGTAAAAAAGCTTTCCCAAGGGCCCCAACTGAGTGGAAGAGCCACCAAGGATGCATAAAGAGGGACTCAACTGACCTGTAAGGTAAGGGCTGAGTTTGTCTTTCTTCTTCCTTCCTGAGATGGTCACCAGTTAAGTGAAAGAGTGAAAAATATTCTTAACCGTCTGATTTATTAGTAGGTACAGGACTTCTCAGGATACAAAAAGTAATCCAGAAAGAAAAGGATTACAAGGGAACAGAGGGAAATCCAAACCATTGTTAAAAGTAGGGAGATGGATCTGGCCTCAGACACTTATCACAAAACTAGCTGTGTGACTTAACCCCAATTGCCCTACCTTCCCCCCTCCAAAAAAAGCAAATAAAAAAAAACTAGGGAGATAGGACACAGCAGAGATCCTGCTAAAGCAGCAACCGTGGCAGCACCCACTTTGTAAGACACTAAGGGAAGATACACAGTGAGTAGCAAACCAAAGGAATCTTGCAACTGACCTCAAGAGGAAGTAGAAGATGAGCCTAGATATTAGGGATGTGGGGAGAACATCTTCTCTCAAGAAGAAAAGGAACCTTGGAGATCAAAGAAATGGAACTGTGTGGCTGCGTAAAAAGAGACCTGCCTAGGCTGGCAAGCACAGGATGAGCCCCATGGGTTTCTAGACATCCCTTGCCCGACCAGGATATTCTGATGACATTAACTACAGAGAAAATATCCCCACTGGAAAAGACCTGATCTTTGGGAATTCCTGAAGGCTCCAGGGTAAACTAACATTATAACACCAAGGTTAACATGTTCTCCCCCCAATCACCAGACATCCTATGCCTATTCCTCAACACCTCAAATCAAGGGACAGAACTTTGCCACCTCATAGGCCAATTTAAGCTTTTCATTCTGCTGGCTAATGTCACCCCAGAGCTGTGTGACAGCCTATATATGTGAGCATTCTTTCTTGACCTCGAGTCATTCCCAGCTCCCTGCAACAGTCCACCAGCCAGTTACATTATTAAAACCCATTTTCTTCTTTTAGTTTTGCCTTTTGATTGATTGAGCTCCACCCAAATGGGCGGAGGTAGGAGTAATTATTCCCCAAGAGGGCCTTAGACCTTCTGGGTTGAGAAATTCCTCCCCAATCTCATGGTGACCCCATTGAGTGCACAGAGGTGGTCAGATGTAGACTTGATATTGCTGTTAGGAAATGTGCTGTCTTTTCAGAGCCGTTCCTCAAGAGAGGGCTGAGAACCTAATTCATCAAGCACAATGACCACCGCTTGATAAATCAGAAAGCCTGGAATGAGCAAATGAGAAGTCCTGCAGGAAAAAAGCACTTGGAGATCCAGGTGGTTTGAGCTCTTCTGGCAGATGGTTATCACCTTGGAAGAAGAAGCATGTGGGAAGGGAACTGCTGGCTATGTAGTGAAAAAGAACAGGATTTGGTTTCTTGGAACATGCTTTATATATTAGATAAAAATGAGGAATAGAACAGACAGAATAGGTGTCCCCGAATTAGAAGGGACCTCAGAGGCCTAAGCATTTTCCAATCCATATATGAAGAAGAACTCTAAAACATATCCAACAGGTGGCCATCCAGTCTTCAAATATTCAAAGGCAGGCTTTCCCATTGTTAGATGACTCTTATTGATAGAAATTGATTTCCCACAAGCCTATGCTTGCCTCACTATATGTCTATTACTCCTAGTGTTGAACTCTGGGCAAACAGAAGAAGCTTAATCCTTCTCCCACAGGGCAAACTTTAAAAGTCTTGAAAATACCTATCATGGGCCATATCAAGTAAGACTCTTCTACTACAATTTTTTCAGTCAATCAACAACCATTTATTAAGTATCTACAATGTGCCAGGAACTGTGCTAGGCATTGAGGATACAAGTATAAAGAATGAAACAATCCCTACTCCCAAGGAGCTTATAATAGGAGAGAAAAACACATACTTGACATGTGACTTATTATATGTATATATGTGAATGTGTGTGTATGCATACACACAAATATAAAAAGAATTCAAATACAAGTAGTTTGAGTGGAGAGCAGTAGCAGTCGAAGGGATCAGGAAAGGCTTTGTGCCTTTTTGCCTGAGCTGTGTCTTAAAGGAAGAGAAGAACTCTAAGATAAGGAGGTCGAGCTTTCCGGGCATGTGGGATAACCAGTGCTAAAGTACAAAGACAAAAGATGGCGTGTTCTGTCTGAGGAACAGAGAAGGCCAATTTGGCCAAACTGTAGAATATGGAAAGGAGAATAATGTCCAACAAGACTGAAAAAAACAGATTGGGTAAGTTGGCTTTAAAACTAAAAAAGAGGGGGTTCTGTTTTATCTTAGATGCAATAGGAAGCCACTGTTGTTGAGTGGGGGATTCACATGGTTAGATCTGTGCTTAAAGAGGATTATTTTGGCAGTGGTGTTTGGGGTGGACTAGACTGGTACAAGAGTTGAGGCAGTAAGACCATTAAGGAAGCTGTTGTAATAATCTAGTTGAGAGATGATGAGAGTCTGAACCAAAGTATTAGTTGTATGAGTGTTGTAGACAAAGAGTTGGATCCAAGAAATTGTGGAGGTAGAAATGGTAATATTTGGAAACTTTTTTGATGTGTTAAGGTTTGGAAGAATGAGAAGTCAAGGATGATATCAAAGTTACAAACCTGGGATACTGGATGGTGGAGCCTTTGCCAAAAATGGGGAGTTTAGAAGGAAGGACTGGGGGTGGGGGTGGGGAAGATAAGTATAGTTTTGGGCATGTTGAATTTGAGATGTCTCTAGGACATCCAGTTTGAAATGTCCAATAGGCAAATGATGATTCACTGTGAAGCTTAGAGAAGCTTATAGATTTTCATCATCTTCAGAGACGATGGTTAAACTCATGGGAGTTGATGAGTTATTAAGTGAGAGTATATAGAGGTAGGAAGAGCCCTGGTCAGAGAACCCACACGTGGGGACATGTTATGGATGAGTCAGCAAAGGAGACTGAGAAGGAATAGACAGAACCAGGAGGGAGGAGTGTCATAAAAACCCAGAGAGTATCCAATTTTCTACCAATCCTTATGTGACATTTTCTTGAGAACCTTCACTATGTTAGTTGCCTTCCTCTAGACCAGTGGTTCTCAACCTTCCTAATGCCATGACCCTTTAATACCGTTCCTCATGTTGTGGTGACCCACAACCATAAAATTATTTTTGTTGCTACTTCATAAGTGTAATTTTGCTACTGTTATGAATCGTAATATAAATATCTGATATGCAGAACGTATTTCCATTGTTACAAATTGAACATAACCCACAGGTTGAGAACTGCTGCTCTAGACTATCTCCAGTTTATCAACATCTAACCAAAAACACTATGCCCCAAATAGAACCCTAGTAGTCTAGATGTAGTCTGACCAGAGTGGAACACAGCAGGACTATCACTCTTCCTTAGTGCTGGGAAACAATGCTTTCTAAATGTAGTCTAAGACTGCATTAGTATGACCCTGTCATACTCTAGATCCATTTTGATCTTGCAAGGACTCTGAAACCTCCAGATCTTTTTTAGCCAAATTGTAATCTAGACATACCTTCCCTATTTTGTGTCTCTGAAAATGTTTTGAAAAAAAAGTTAAAGACTTTATATTCATTAAATTTAACATTTTAAAAGATATGGACCAGTGATCTTGCTTGCTGAGATCTTATTGGATCCTGATTCTGAAATCCAGCATATTAGCTATCCTTCTTAGCTTTGTATCATGTACAAACATGGTAAACATTAAGAATGGGAAGATCCTATCTGGCAAATTACAAAACCAGATTCTCTGAAAAGAAAAAATGTACTTCATGAGGCACTGAAGTGGAGAAACCACTCAAGTCCTATCCCCGTACTTTGCCAGGGGAAAAGGTGCCTGAGTACTCAAAGTTTAGGCCAATGGATCATGAAGCTCTGGCAGGTCCTACCAAATCAAAATAACTTCAAGTACAGAATATATGTTCCAGCCACATTAGGAGAGGTCCATAGAGTTGAGTCCATTTAGTTGAGTCCATAGAGTCCGACAGGACCTCAACAGAAAAAAATGAACTTTAAAATTAAGACCATTAAGTTTGGTGTCATGAAAAGTAATGGGACTTCTAAAATAAAGTGACTACATCTCCTTGGAATTCATAACTGTGAAGGAAGAGAATACTGGGTGTAGTTAAGTATGTACCCTCAACTTTAAAAAAGCAGGTGTCAAGCAATTCATAGAAATCTCAGAATTCTGCTTAAAATAAATTAGCATTTATACAGTACATTTAAGATTTGCAAAACACTTTACATGGTATTGTATTTGGCCTTCATGACAACCCTGTGAGGTAGATGTTATCATCCCCATTTTAGAGAGGAGGAAGCTGAGGCTCAGAGGTTAAGTGATTTACCCAGTGTCTCGCAGCTAGTGTCTGAAGCAGAATTTGAACACAAGTCTTCCAGAATATAAGTCCAGCATTCTATCCAATGCACCTAGCTACCTCTAAAAGGGATAGGTGGGCTGCAAAAAAAAAAAGTTCTAACTGTAATTGTGGATAATCCTAATGGGGAAAAAAAGAAAAATCTAAAGAAACTAATATAGCTACACGGAGAGTTCTCTTATGAGCTCAAATTTTTTAAAAGGTACTCTTGAGAAATGGATTAGCTTATAGCATAAGACCAATGCAAAAGATGATGTAATTAAGCTCCAAATTCAAGGACCAGTGAGCTAAGTCCACACTTGTAGAGATGCTATAGACAATAAAAGAGAAGCCACAGGGGCAAGGATTGGCTTTTTGGAGCAAGTCCATACAGCATTTTCAAATGGAGTGAGGGCAGAATTATGTAACTACTATTTTCCTTCCATTTTCTTCTGCAAGGAAAACAGTCTTTAATCTGGAAAAGTAGAAAACTAAAAATCAAAACTAAAGGCTGAGAAAGGTGACTGGATAGGGACTAAATCACTCGGCCACTTTACAACATTTGGAGTTCAAATTTCTAGGCCTAGACATATTAAATTTAAATACTCAAAGAACTTGCAACCGTACGTAACCACAATACCATGAGAAATCATGAAGAATGGGAGAAATACTGCTAAAGACATAGTAAATTTTTATTTCATTCAAGTGTGAAACCTTTGGAGGCAAAATGGAGGAATCATGGACTGGATAAGTTTGTTGAGTGGTTTAATTGCTAACCATACTCAAATGTTGATTAATGGAACTGTCAACCTAGACAAAGTTCTCTGATGAGGCTCTCATCATTCACTCATTAAAGTTATTCAATTAAACTCAAAATGTATTAAGTGTCTACTGTGTCCAAGGGACTGGTAATAGAAAGACAAAAGCAGTCCATGCCCTCAAGAAACTTATATTCTACTAGGGAATTTATAAGTATACAGAGATAAGTAGATTTAATAAGTTTAACTTAAGGGAGGAGAGTACACTAGTCACTGGGGATATCAAGAATGGATTTATGGAAGGGATGACACCTAAATTGAGACTTAAATAATAAGGAAAATGAGGATTATGAGGCAAAAGTTTATGCAAATGCATGGAAACATGAGGTGGAATTGGATTTAGAGAAAAGCTGAAAGCTTAGTTTATTGGATACAGAGAATTTTAAAGTGAATAATGTGAAGTAAAACTGAAAAGGTAAGTTGGAAGCAGTTTGTGGAGGGCTTTAGATACCAATTCATAGTTTATCCTAGAGACAATGAGAAGCTGAAGGGTTTTAAGACAGGTAGTGTCTTATCCAACCTGCTGGCTTTCAGGTTACTTTGACAGTTACATGGAAGATAGGCAAGACCGAAGGCAAGAAAACCAATAAAATTGCAGTGAGAATAATCTAAGCAAGAAGTGATGGCAGTATGTACTAGGACATACTGAGATGTTATGGAGTTAAAATCAGCAAGACTTGGCAAATTATCAGATGTGGCAGTTGGAGACGAAGGAAGAGCCAAAGACGATCAGTGAGGCTATGAACCTGGGTGACTAAAAGGAATTAATAAAGCTCAAAGATGGATGGCTCCATCTTGGAAATGTTTGGGCATTAGACAACTAGGTGGCATGATGGATGGAGTGCTGGACTGAAAGCCAGGAAGCCCTAAATACAAATCCTGTCTCTGACTTAGCTATGTGATCCTGGATCAAGTCACTTAACTGTTTCCCCATCTGTAAAATGTGAATAATAGCATCATCTACTTCACAAGGTAGCAATGAAGATCAAATGAGATACTATGTGTAAAGTCACTTTGCAAATCTTAAAACACTGTATATGTTAGCTAGCATCATTATGTTGGAACCAAGATTTCTATGGGACATCCAGGGGGCAGCTGACAATGTAGTACTGGCATCATCTAATTAAGAGAAATATTTAACTCATGACAACAAAGATCACCAAGGAAGACAGAGAAGACCTAAGCCTTTATTTTAGAAGACCTAAGCCTGTCATTTATCCACTATAGCAGAAAGGGGAGTGATTTTGGAACAACTAACAGTGCAAATCCCACCTCCCACACCAGCTCTATGACCATAGAGAAGTCACTTAGCCTGAGTGTTTCATAATAAAATGGAGAAATTTATTACCTGTAATAACAACCTCCTTACGGAGATGTTGTGAGGTTCACAGGATAATTTTTTTTTGGTTACATTTTGTGTTCTGAGCTGTCTCCCTCCCTTCCTCCCAACCACTAGAGAAGGCCAATATTTGACACATATACACATGTGAAACCGAACAGTACATGCTTCATATATCAATTATTTCTCTGGAGGTAGATAGCATCTTCCTTCATAGGTCTTTTGTAGTTGAGTTTAATATTCATATTACTCAGAATAGCTTAGTCATTTAGTTATTCTTCAAATAATATTGCTGTTATTGTATATGTTCTCTTGTTTCTGTGCATTTCACTCATTTCATGCAAGTCTTTCCACGTTTTTCTAAAATCAACCTGCTCATAATTTCTTACAGCATAGTAGTGTTCAGTCATGATTATATAAAACTTACTTAGCCATCCCCCATTTGATTAGCATCCCCTCAATTTCTAGTTCTTTGCCACCACAAAGAGCTGCTATATTTTAGAACATCTAAATTCTTTTCCGTTTTCTCTGAACACCTTGGAAAACAGATCTAATAGTGGTATTGCTGGGTCAAAGGGCATACAGTTTTGACTCTAGGATTAATTCCAGATTGCTCTCCAAAATGGTTGGAGCAGTTCACAGTTCCACCAAAAATGTATTAGTGTCCCAATTTTCCCACATCCCCTCCAACATTTGTCATTTTCCCCTTCTACCAGTTTAGCCAATCTGATTGGTGTGAGGTGGTACCTCAAAAGATGTTTTTTCTAATCAATAAGGATTTAGTACATTTTTATATGAGTATATATGACTTTTATTTCTTCTCAAAAACTGCCTGTTCATATTTTTTGACCATTTATCAATTGGGGAATGACTCGTATTCTTATAAATTTGGCTAAGTTCTCTATATATTTGAGATAAGACCTTTATCTGAGAAACTAATTCCACCTCCCCCAGTTTTCTGCTTTCTTTCTAATCTTAGCTAGTTGTTTTGTACAAAACCCTTTTAATGTAATCAAAATTATCCATTTTACATTTCACAATGTTTTCATTTATTCATAAATTCTTCTATCCATAAATCTGATAGGTAATGTCCCCTGTTTTTCCAATTTACTTATATGTCCCTTTATGTCTAGGTCATATATGCATTTTGACTGTATCCTGGTATAATATTGGCCTCTACCTAGGTTTCCGTCAGACTGCTTTCCGATCTTCCCAACAATTTTTTCAGATATTTATCAAATATAAAATCACTATAATAATTTACTACTGTGTACTATGTATCTCCTCTCTTCCACTGAGCCACCTTTCTATTTCTTGGTTTTGACAATCACCCCTTTTTAAGTTTAAAATCTGCAACTGTTAGGTCTCCTTTACATTTCTTTCCTTTGTTCTTCCTAAAGAATTATTTTTTCTAGCTCAATAAGTGTTTTTTTTTTTTTTTGGGGGGGGGGGTGGTAACATAATTGGGATGGCACTGAATAGATGACTTTAGGTAGAATTGTCATTTTTATTATATTAGCTCAGGCCACGCTTAAACAATTAATATTTCTTTGATTATTTAAACCTGATTTTATTTGTATAAAAAGTGTTTTATAATTACGTTCATCTAGTTTCTGAGTTTGTCTTGGCAGATATGCTCCCAGGTATTTTATATTGACTATGGTTATATTAAATGAACCATCTTCTTAAAGGGCTTTGTTGGTAATACATAAAAATACTGATGATTTACATGGGTTTGGTTTGTATCTTGCTACTTTCCTAAAGTTGTTGTTTCCATTAACCTTTCAGTTGAATCTCTAGGATTTTCCAAGCATACCATCATATTGTCTGCAAAGAGAGATAGTTTTATTACCTCTTTGTCTAGTGATTCCTTCCATTTCTTTTTCTTCTCTTATTGCTATCTAGTATAAATAAATATTGGATGACATTGGTGAAAATGGACATCCTTGTTTCACTACTGAACTCACATGATAATTTCTGTAAAGTGCTTTGCAAACTTCTAAGTACCCCATAAAGGTCTATTATTTATTATTGTTCTTATTCCCACATTTAGGGAATGAGAGATGGATAAAGGTTCCACATAGGAAGAGAACTGGGAGAAAGCAATGTCATAGAAGCCAAGGAAAGGACAGCATCAGAAAACAGCTACAAGCTCCATAAAGACTGAGAAAAGGCCACTGTATCTCACTGGTAAACACTGAGTTCAGTAGTGGGATCAGAAGCCAGATTGAAAGAGGTTCAGAAATGAGTACATGGTAGGCAATTAGAGTGTAGGCAAGAAAAGTGAAGAGAAATAAAGGATGGTGTGCTAAGTTTTGAAGGTGATACAGAGATACATGTCATAATCCCTACAAAGGAGGAGTTTAGGGTGTGAAACTTTTTGTTGGCATTATTTTTACCAACAATATGAAGACATAAAGGCATGCGTATTAGGTAGGGAAATAATAAAAAGCATGATTCAAACTGATCTCAACCGGAAGAAATGCCAAACTAATTATGCAGAGGATAGAATTTTTAAAGTTAAAGTGTGAGGTCTTCCATTTAGCTTTTAAAAAATAATTATGTCATGTATGAAAACTGCACTATTTTAAAGAATATTTGAGAATTAAGTTTTTAAGAAATGAAAAAAAATTACATGAATGTAGTATGGGGGAAGATATAATTTGAAAGCAATTCAACTGAAAAAGATACAGGTAATATGGGTGAGTCAGCTTGATGTGCCTGGGGGGAAAAAGTGAACGAAAACATTCCCAGGTTGCATTCATAGGTGAAATGAGGTAATTACAGTATTCTGCACTGATGAGATTGGGCACCATATTTTAGGAAATCTAGAACACTGATAAATTAGTGTGACCCCTCTAGTAAAGTTGTCTAGAAATCATATCCTGTGAGAAAAGGTTAAAGGAACTGTGTATGTTTAGCCTAGAGGAGAGGATGGGGAGGAAAGGAAGATGTTAGGGAGGATGGTTGTCTTCAGAAACAACCTAATAAAAGACTGGGAAGAGCACTGAAACCAAAGCAATTTAGTTATATTTTTAAAATGCTCTAGATCATTATTGATTAGAGAAATGCAAATTAAAATTTGGGGTCAGAAGATCTAGGCTTGAACACATGGCCTTTAAAACTTCACCCCTGGGACTGAGTGCCCTCATCTATAAACTCAAAAACTCCACTCATTCCAAATCTTGTAATTCCCTATATTGTATCAGTTAGAAGAAAGATTAGATTTACTGAGATTTATGGAGTCCAGTGTAATTGTGGCATTGGCCTGTGCGTGAGGTATCTATAACTGGGTTTGAGTCAATAATAAGAAGTGGTGTCATAGTCTCTGGGAAAAACATATTGGTCCTCAAAGGAAAGAGGGTTCCCTTGCCTAGAAAAGAATGCCCCAACAGGGACACATTGAGGTATCAAATTTCTTCTTTTGGTTTCAGTATCTTAATTTACACAAAGAAAGCATACATATATCAGCTGGAATTCACAGGGCTATCATAGTTTAGTGTGCTGTATTCCTTAATTAGCTGAGTCTTGACATGACTTAAGGATGTGGCAAAGGGGACATGAGACAAAGGCGAGAAACACTCCTTTTGCCTTGGAAAACCACCAAGGGACCAGAGCTTAGGACACAGGGAAAACCAAGTGGAGAAAACAACAGAAAAAGAGAAAGAAAGAAAGCCTTTGCAGAGATAAAAGGTTGTTGTTGGGTTGTTTTTTTTTTAATGGCATTGCCAGTGGCTACAATCACATAGCTCTTCTGCTAACTTGATCTTTGGGGTTAGGTTTTGCTCCAAGAATAAATGACTTGACATGATCTATCCTTTACAATACTCACACAGAAGCAAATGAATTATGAGCACACTGATTGGGGGAGGGTAGGTCAACATGCTTAATTCACATAATCAGAATCATACAGGAGTTTTTTCTTCTTTTCTTTTTTTGCTTTTAAATCAAAAGTGTTCATTTTGCACGGGTCTCCAGAAGGGCGCTAATCCTGGGCAATCTCAAATCATGTCAACTCCCAACAGTGGTATCCCACTACTTGTTGTCATTCCAGTCCCTTGATTGTCACTATTACACTATATAGATAAAGGGTTTGTGCAAGCAGGGGATACACACACATGACAGACAGTAGCTTTGGTGGTACTGGATGGGTTGATGCTTCTTCACTGGACTTTAGTGACAGCTTCATGGATGGAGGTAGCCACATAATCCAAATTCTTTGTGGTCAGGCCACACATATTGATCCGGCCACTTGGCAGTAGGTAGATGTGCTTTTCATTGATCAGATATTCCACTTGCTTACCTGTTGAAAAGACAAAAGTCATAGTTGAAATAGCAAGGACTTGGTTCACAACAGAAGCTGAGTATTTAAGGAGGTTGCCACTTTTCCTTCCTCTATTCCCCAGAAGAGATACCAAATGAAAAAACAGATATTCTATTTAACTTACATAAGAAAAACTGAAGGCATTAGGCTCTGAGGAAGTAGCCTTTTGTTAATTTTTAACTTTAATTTTCCCCCAGGAAGCTTAGTAAAATTACTAAGAGGCATCAAAAACAATCAATATTTTTATAGCAAGAAAATTTTACAGTAAGTTCCTCTGATGGGTCCTTAATTCTCAAATTTGAGTCAAATTTACAAAAATAAGGGATGTGAACAGGCAGTTTTCAGAAGAAGAAATCAAAGCTATTTGGTTATATGGAAAAAAGTTCTAAATCATTATTAGAGAAATGCAAATGAAAACCAAAGAAATGATGCAGTTTAAGAGGTTCAGGGACCCCCCAAAGACTGGAGCACTGGACAGGGTCGTCTGGAATGAATTCATGGACTCAAGTATTCTTTAAGTCAATGTGGCAAGGGTTTATTTTAATGCCAATATGCCAGGCAGAGTTCCTTAGGGAACTTGCAACTTAACAGGAATGATGCTAAAGCTCATATAGGAAAAGTAGTGTATTATTTGGCAGGTATGATAATTAGGTGATAACTTACAACCTTGGTCACAGGCATCATTCGTTACTAGAAACCAAGGGAAGGGGTTCTCAGGGGTGTGTTTTTGGTCTGTTAGCAAGATAGTTGTTTACCACCTCATACCTATCAGAAAGGTCAAATGCTGCAGGGGATGTGGGAAAACAGGTGGACTATTAAATTGGGGGTGAAGTTATGAGCTGGTCCAAACATTTTGGAAACAACTTGGAACTTGTACCCAAAGGGATATGAAACTCTGCATACCATTTGACCCAGCCATACCACTTCTAGGTCTGTATCCCAAAGAAATCAAAGAAAAAGGAAAAGGACCAATATATATAAAAATATTTGTAGCAGCTCTTTTTGGGATGGCAAAGAATTGGAAATTGAGGAGATGTCCATCAGTTGAAGAATGGCTGAACAAACTGTAGTCTATGATTATAATGGAACACCATAGTGTGCTATAAGAAATGACAAGGGGGATGATTTCATAAAAGTCCAGGAAGACCTATATGAACTGATGCAAAGTGAACAGAACCAGGAGAACAGCGTACGCAACAAAAGCAATATTGCAATGATGACTGACTGTGAAAGACTTCACTGCTCTGATCAATACAATGATCCAAGACAAGTAAGAAGGACCCATGATGAAAAAATGCTATTCGCTTCTGAAGAACTGATGAACTCTGAGTGCAAAGTGAAGTATAATTTCTCATTTTATTTTTCTTGCTTTTTTTAGTGACATGGCTAATATGAAGATATCATTTGCACAATTTCACATGTGTAATGAGCATCATATTCCTCACCTTCTTAGTGAGTGGGGAAGGTAAAGGGAGGAAGAGAACTTGGAACTCAAGATTTTTTTTTTAAATGCTTAAAAATGTAGGGGTTTTGCACAAATAAACAAAATAAAAGGAAAAAATGCCTGCCCTCCAGCAGCTTATATTCTACTATATTTCTGCCTGTGTAGCAGTAAGAGCACTTCAAACCAATTCTAGCTATAACTTTTAGTTGCCTATTAGACTTTAAGTTTCTAACCAGCCAGGATTCTGTCTTGTACATAACTGCATATACTATTTATTCAACAAAGATTCACTAAAATTCTATAAGATACCATGTTATATGCTGTGCTGGAACAGAACTGCAGTCTAGTAGGGGAGATAAGACATATACACAAAAAGCTAACACTCATTAGAACATGACTGTGTGATAGCGTGCAAGCAAAGGTTTTCATATCCATAATACCTAACACATAAAAGACACTCAGATTCAATTACATTTTTAAAAAATATACTATGTACCTATCAGATTTGTGAGTAAGACTGTACCAGGCAGCTAAGGAAATATAAAGATGAAATAAAACATAGTTCTTATTTTTTTTTTTAAAGAAATATTAAACCCCTAGTTAAGACTTTTCTAAGAAAAGCTTTATTTGGAGGCTATCTATCTTATCCTCCCAACCAGGATACCACTAGCTCATTGAAGTCAAGGTCTACTCTATTTCTTGTTTAATAAATACTTGTTGAAATGAAGATTAGGAGTACTTCCCAGGAGCAAGACATGAGAAGTGGTGTGGTACAATGAAAAGGACAATAGATTTGGAGTCAAAGGACACAGACTCTTTGCTACTTACTACTTATGTGACCTGAGTGTGACCTTGGGCTGTTTGGGATTGAAAAATAAAGAGGTTGGAAGAGATGTCTTTCTTCTAAGGTGGCATCTAGCTCTAAATCTTTGATCTGACTTATAACTATCCCTTATCTTTGAATGAATAGCTCTACCTGGCCCTCTCCTCCCTCCCTACACCTATCTCAATGCAGTTAGAGCCTACCTTCTACAACAGTAGTGTCTAAACTTTTTAGATTATGAGCCCTATCAGTAAATGTTTTTTTTTTCTTCTTGAATATGCTAGGTGTGCAGCATTTAAGATTTTAGATTTCAGATTTAGATTTTAAGATTTAAGATCTTCCCTGCCCATTAATAGGCCTCAGGTGGTACCCATCAAGGGAAGCTTGCTAAAGGGAGGTTGGGTTGTAGGAAGGCTTTCACACCTTAGCAAATTAGAATTAGCAAAAGACTAACTCTCTCTCTTTCTCTCTCTTTCTCTTGTTAGCATTTTGCTTTGGTGTTCTTGTGATTTGACCAGATGAGCTTCTGCATAGCCATTAAGGAGCCCTCCTTCCCACTTTGAAAAACTCAGATACTGGGGCTTCTCTCTCTGGTAACTATATATATGTATTGCCTTGGTCAGACAGTTGGATCTGTCTGTTGATCTGTGCTAATTTCTCATAGTTAGAAGCCTCTTTCTTCTGTTGGTCTTTATTCCTCTACTTTTGTTTTCTCTGAAGTTCAGGGTGTTGACTTTTCCCCTGAACTAGTGAATGTAATTTAAAAAGACTGTTGACCCTTTAAACAGCTATCTTTCCTAGTAAAGGAAATTTAAGAACCTGTGCTAGCAGCCATCCTGGATAAGCCAGTGTGGTTGCCACTACAATGCCTCAGTCATTCCCCTATCACTTTCTTCTCCTCCCTTTCCCAGCAAGAGATCACAGAAATTTTAGAATCAGAAGGGACCTCAGAGGGGCATCAAGTCAACTACCAAATCTGAAAAGGAACCTTTGCTAGAACAGATTCAACAAGTGGATATTGAACTTCTTCCCTGAAGAGTTCCAGTAAGTGGAAACCCACTACCTCCTGAGCCAGGTGATTCTCCTTTCAGATAACTCTAATGATTAAGAGTCTCTTCCCTCTACCCATCTAATTTGTCCCTTTACAATATCTGCCTGTTGTTCCTGGTTCTGTTCCATGGAACCAAATAGAATCAGTCTTTGGATACTTGAAGATGGCTGTCAGGTTCCCCTCCCCTAAGCCTCGTCATGGTCCAACATCCCTACTTCCTTCAACCTCTCCTCCTGACATGGCCTCAAGATCCTTTACCATCTTGGCTGCTATCTTCTTGATAATCTTTAATCTATCAATCTTTCCTAAACTAAGGCTCCCTGAACTGAATACACTACTTCAGATGTTGTGTGACCAGGGTAGAGTACAGACAGACTATCACCTCCCTTTCCTGGAAGTCACGCCTCTAAAGCAGTTCAAGATCAATGTTCACTTTTTTTTGGCTGCTACATCCTACTCTTGGCTCATAATGAGTCTGTAGTTCATTAACACTTTTTTTTTCAGACAACAGATATCCAGTTGTGCTTCCCCTATCTTACATTTGTGAAGTCTACTTTCCCAATCCAAGTAAAAGACTTCAAATTTATCCCTACTACATTTTATCTCATTAGATTCTGCCCAACTCTCTAGTCTCTATCAACATCTTTTACAAATTTAACAGCTACCTCTCCCAGCTTTAAAAAAAACATGTTTTACTGATATCTTTTAATAAAACTTTTCATTCCCTCCCAAAATATAGCTAATCAAAGCCAATACATTGACTATATTTGATAAAATGTCATCTCAAATCTATCGTTCATCATTTCGCTATTGAGGAGGAAAACAGGTTTAATCCTCAGTCATCTTGAGTCAAAGTTGGTCATTGCATTGTTCAGAGTTCTGGTATCTTTTGTGTTGTTTTCTTTTACATTACTGAATTATCTGAGCAGATTATTTTCTTGGAATACTTAGCTTTATTCTCTATCAGTTCATACTAGCTTATCTGATTCTTTGTATTCCTTGTTTCATACAGAGCAATAATACTCCATAACATATTATAACATTACATATCACAACACATGTTAATAATGTGTTCAGTCATTCCTTACAGATGGTCATCCACTTGTGTTTCCATTTTTTTTTTAAACTAACACAAAAAGGGCTAGAACAATTTTTTGTTGTTGTTGCACACACTATCCCTTCCCGATTTGTGTCATCTGCAAATTTGACAAACATGCCATTTAGGCTTTACCGAAGTCCCTGACAAAAATGTTAGAAAACAAAAGCCAAGTATGTATTCCTGGGCCACTTCAGTGGAGATGTCCTGCCAAGCTGACATTGCGTGGTGATTCAAATAGTTCTGTTTCCATCTAAATATATCATTACCTAGTCCCATGACTTTCTCTCTTTTCCACAGATATCTTAAGATGAGATAGGATGTGAGAAGCATTGTGGTATAGTGCCAGAAAGGCTGAGATTCAAGGCTTGCCTCTGACATACGCTGGCTGTGTGACACTAGGCAAGTCATTTAACCCTCCCTCTCCCCTACACCACCCATGCTTTAGGAAGCTACCTAAGACTCTAAGTTGCAGAAAAGTTGACAACCTGCATCACTACAAGGACTTCCCTGAGATGAGATATTTTATCAAATGCTTTGCTAAAATTTGGATAAACTATAGCTACAGCTTATTTCACCAGTTAAGTAATCTTATAAAAAAAATTGGAAATAAGGTTTCGTTGACATGACTTGTTCTTTGTGAAGTTCTTGATAAAAATCAGTTAATATTTATGAAGTGCTACATAAATGTGGTGATGATGGTGATGATGATGATGATGATGATGATGATGCAGTGGCCCTTTATAACCCAGCATCAATTTCCTCACTACTCTGTTGTCTTTAATTGCTCACAAAAAGTTAGTTATACAGTCAGGCAATCTTTCTACCCACCCACATTTCCCACTCCTTGCCTAAGTTACCAAAAGCTCTTCACCTTTTGTCTCGCTCTTCATTCCATTTGTAAGCCTCAAACTAGACTTTTGTGGCCATAAGTATAAAATTAGTGCTAAAGATAACACTTGCCTCAAGGAAACAGAGAATTAAGACCTGAGAGGCAGTACCATCAACCTCTAGAAGCCTAGAAATAGTCATAAATACCCTTTTGACTCACCAATCAAAACGGGTCAGAGAAGTGCATTTACTGGTATTATGACAATTTTTCCCCATTACAGAAGTACCGTGTCTCAGTTATGCTTTGGGTTAAATAGGTTTTTGTAGGACAGTCTACAGTCTAGGAACCTAGTCACCACCAGGAAATGCCTGCATATGGGAAACTATCATGTGAATTCAAAACAACTGACTTCCAAGTTAGCTCTTGGAATACAAAGCTATTTTTAAGGTGGAAATTGTCTCCATTACACTTTAGCTAGTTCTGAAAATGGTTCAAAGTTTACTTGACATTAGGCTTTGTCTTCCAGAAAACACAAGTTTCTTACATATTATAAGATGCAACGTAGTAGCCAGCAAAGAGAACTGTATCAACAGATAACTATTACAACTAACTACTAGGTCCTCTCTCCCATAACAAGCTCCTCAATACTTCTTAGGTTTTTCCAGAACCCTGAGATGTACTCAAACATGAGCCTCCCTGTCCCAAAGAATCCCCTTTTATTAGAAAAATTTATAATTGATACAATTATTATTATTATTAACTACATCCAACTGGAAATTAAGATACACAGGCACTGTGGTAGGGAGATCCATCCTGCCCTACTGGAAAGTCAAGATTTGTAACTCAAAATCTCTTGGAAATGAATGATGTAAACAAGAAAATAAATTAATTAATTTTTAAAAAAATTTAAAAAAATTTATAATTGAATGGATCTTCCCATTTAGCTATATAGCTGCTGTCTTTCACACGTTAAATCTGTGTCCTAGATATTAAAAATGAATTCTGATTAATTATGTAAAAACTCTATAATCTTAAGTAAGAGATTCTAAACAAAAGAAGCTGTTTTATCAATATCAGTTCTGGTTTTATGCTCATTAAGACAGTGTCAGGCTGTCTCATTTTAGGATAAAATGCTTCCAGTGGCTCCTTTGCTTTACCCCAATTTATTTCCTGGATTTGCATCTGAAGAAGCCAGGGGGGTTTTTGTTTTGTTGTTGTTTTGCTTTTGGAGGGCAGGGCAATTGGGGTTAAGTGACTTGCCCAAGATCACATGGCTAGTTTGTTTTAAGTATCTGAGGCCGAATTTGAACTCAGGTCCTCCTGACTCCAGGGCCAGTGTCACCCGGAAGCCAATGTCTTGAAAGGCAGAACTCACAGCCCAGAGTTGCTAATGATCTAATAGCAGAAGGCCTAATTGCTATACTAAATAACCGCTTAACTAAAACAGAAAAAAAGACAGGAGACTATAAAATTCAGACATTTATAAATTACCAAGTGAAATTAAGGTTCAGTAGAATTTCATTTAATTATCATTTATGTTCAGAAGAGCTCCTGGGACCCAAAACACCTCCAAGACCAATAGTGACAAAAATATTCAACAATACAGATGCCATTTTTTTAGATAGAAATATTTCCTTCAATGTCTTTGAGAAAATGTGTGAACTTTGGTTTTTATTTTTTGCTGTGTTTGAATAATTGGGAGTTAAGTACAAGTAAGAATCAAAGAATGCTGGCTCTGGAGTCAGAGGGCCTGATTTCAAATTCTGATTCTGCCATTAATACTGTATGACCTTGGGCATGTTACTTATACTCCCTGACTTTTGTTTTCTTATCTACAAAATGAGGTTGAATTCCAAGTTCTCTTCCAGATCTAAAAATAAAGCTCTTTGGTTCTTCTTAGAAAATGAAAATGTGAAAAGGTTACATCAAGCTTCTAAGTCAGTGGTTCTCAACTTTCCTAATGCCACGACCCTTTAATACAGCTCCTCATGTTGTGGTGACCCCCAACAATAAAATTATTTTCGTTGCTACTTCATAACTGTAATTTTGCTACTGTTATGAATCGTAATGTAAATATCTGATATGCAGGAAGTATTTTCATTGTTACAAATTGAACATAACCCACAGGTTGAGAACCGCTGTTCTAAGTGATATCTGTAAGTAATAATAGAAGGCAGTCTGGTGTAGAAAAATAGTACTAGATGGGGAATCAGAAGACCCTAGATTTTAGTAATCACTTTATACACCTAAGCGATGTGATACTGTACCCTTCTGTGTAATTAGAGGCAACTGCTATTTTTTGGAAGAAAAAAGCCCAATTGTATAGATTTTAAAAATTTTTTAGAAAAGTAAACAATGATGGAATCTGCTGAACAGACAGTAAAAATTCTAACTTGATGTTGTAAACACAAATATTAAAGAAATACTTCCCTTTTCTCTATCTCCCTAATTTTCAAATAAAAAGAAAACCCTGGACATAGGTAACTACTATACTTTAACAGATGCTTATCTGAAGCTTATAAAGCATTGAAGGGTTCAAGACCAAAAAATATTTCCCATGATCTATATACTTCCCGTGATCTATAACAATAAAATTGTTCTTTGTTCTTTTAGATTTTCCCTGAGTCTTTAAACCTCATCTAGTCAATAACTCCTCTTTTCTTGAATCCATTATCTCCCAGTAAACTATAAACACTGGCAGCTACAACCCGCTTCCTTTAGAAATGCTTATTATCATTACTTATAATAAAACTGAGATTTCTATATAACCTTATGAAGCACTTTCTACAAAATATCACTCATTATTATTATTGCTAAAAGGATCATAGGACTTTAGAGCTAGGAAGGAATGGTAGAGATATTCTAACCACTTCATTTTATAGATTAGTAAACTAAAGTCCCACAAGTGGCTTGCCTGAGGTCACACAGGAAATCAGTAGCAAAGCCAGGAATGTAATCTCAGTCTTGTGATTCCCAGCCCAGCACTCTTTCCTGCCTCCAATATTAATGACTTGCATTTTCAGTATTTTAAGGTTCACAAAGCACATTTCTCAGGACAATCAAAATATTAAAAATGAAACAACAGTCTTGAGAGATGTGAAACTGCTTTCCTAGGATCACAGAGGCCCAGATATAGTAAAGAACTTGCCTAGGATCAAATTGCTGGTAAATGACAGAGGTTTTTCCAATTCCCAAATCCAAGTTTCTTTCTACTCTAACACTTGGTGAGTGCCTCTAGGGCAAGTAAATATTAGCTCTCCTAACTCTCTCCTATCACTCATCATAAGAATCTCTAGAATTTTAAACAAGTCTCTCTCCACCTGTTAGCAGACAAAAATTCCATATAGTCGATTGTTATGTTTTTAAAATGGCTAATCTGCTAACCACATTTCAAAAGATGATTTAAAAAAAAATCTCTATGGAACTTTGTATACAATTACAGACACACTGTATGTGTGACAACTAACTTTGATAGACTGGGCTCCTCTCAGCAATGCAAGGTTAGAAGACAACTTGAAAAGACTCAGGATAGAAAGGTTATCCACATCCAGAGAAAAGAACTAGAGTCTGAATGTAGACTGAAGCAAACTAATTGCTCTCTTTCTTTTGCGTTTTGTTTTATTCTGTCCCTTCTTTCTCATTGTTCACTCCATTGGTTATAATCCTTCTTTACAACTTGACTAATGTTCAATGTGAAGGTATTTGTAGAACCTATATTGAATTGCACACCGCCATGGTGGGGACAGGGGAGGAGAAAGAGGGGAAGAAAATTTGAAACTCAAGGGATTAAGGAACTGAATGTTGTAAACTAAAAGTGAATAAATTAATTTAAATTTTAAAAAATCTCTATGACCAGGGAAGCTCCATCATGATCATGAATTTTTTTTT
>CM053589.1:149493051-149519871 GCA_028646515.1 Pseudochirops corinnae
TATGAAGTCCATCTGCTCCTCATTTCTTATAGCACAATAGTATTCCATTGCATTCATATACCATAACTTGTTTAGCCATTCCCTAATTGATGGGCATCTCCTTGATTTTTAATTCTTTGCTACCACAAAAAGAGCTGCTACAAATATTTTTGTACATACAAGTCCTTTTCCTGCTTTGGGATACAGCACTAGAAGTGGTACTGCTGGGTCAAAGGGTACGCACTTTTTTATAGCCCTTTGGACATAGTTCCAGATTGCTCTCCAGAATGGTGTAATCAGTTCACACCTCCAACAACAATGCACTAGTGTTCCAATTTTTACACATCCTCTCCAGCATTTATCATTTTCCTGTTTTGTCATCTTGGCCAATCTGAGTGGTGTGATGTGGTACCTCAGAGTTGTTTTTGGAAAAATTCTTTCCCAATCTTCTACTTCCCTCCTAATCTTCATTACATTGGATTTATTTGTACAAAAACTTTTCAATTTAATGTAATCAAAATTATTCATTTGGCATTTCATAATGCTCTCTAACTCGTTTGGCCATGAAATCTTCCCTTCTCCATAAATCTAATAGGTAAACTATTCCTTACTCTCCCAGATTGCTTACAATATCAGCCTTTATACCCACATCATGCACCCATTTAGACTTAATTTTGGTATATGGTGTAAGATATTGGTCTTGATAATCTTTTAATATCATATTTTAGCTAAAGTCTGATTTAATCAAACAAACTGCTCTGATTAAAAATGCTTTTCCCTGTGTCTGTAACTTCAAAAACCAGAGGTGAGATTCCCCTTATCTTGGGACTTACTCCACATGAAAGCAAAACAGATATCCTGAGACCATAAAATGTAAATAGACCCTGCTCTGGTCATTGTCAATTTGCTACAACCAAGGAACTCTGTATCATATAGAGGTAGTAACAAATGGAAGTCATAAAGTTTTGTGACATGGTCATCCTGAACTGGGATGGTTCTGAAATGTATAAAGAGTTATGATTTCTCTGTTCATCAGTCAGGACTTTAGTCCTGCACTCCTTGAGCAGGTAATGCTAGCCTTACGGGAATAATAAGGAATAAATAATGCAATTTTTATATTACTATTTGTTTGTCTCTTTAACCAAACCTTTTCTAGTGGTCTATGTCCAGTTTCTGTCATACTATTTTCCAGTTTTCCCAACAGTTATTGTCAAATAGTGAGTTCTTATCCCAGAAACTGGGATCTTTGGGTTTATCAAACAATCAATTACTGTAGTCATTGACTGCTGAGTCTCATATACCTAATCTATTCCATTGATCCACTACTCTATTCCTCAGCTAGTATCAAGTAGTTTTGATGATTGCTGCTTTATAATACAGATTAGAATCTGGTATGGTTAGGCTACTTTCTCTAGCATTTCTTTTCATTAATTCCCTTGATATTCTGGAGCTTTTGTTCTTCCAGATGAATTTTGTTACTATTTTTTCTAGCTCTATAAAATAATTTTTTGGTAGATTGATTGCTATGGCACTAAGTGTGTAAATTAATTTAGTTAAATTGGCATTTTTATTATATTAGCTCGACCTGGCAATGGGCAACTGATGTTTTTCCAATTATTTAGATGTGACTTTGTGTGAAAAGTGTATTTGTGTTCATATAGGTCCTGAGTTTGTTTTGGCAGGTAGATTCCCAATATTTTATAATGTCTACAGTAACTTTAAATAGAATTTCTCATGTTGTTGGATTTTGTTCGAAATATATAGGAATGCTGAGGATTTATGTGGGTTTATTTTATATACTGCAATTTTGCTAAATTTACTTATTATCTCAAGCAGTTTTTTTTACTTTATTTCCCCAGTTCTGTTTGTTATTTTCCTTAAAAAAAAATTCCTGAAGTTCAAATTCAAGTCAGGCTCTCCAGAAACACAATGTAAATCCTTTCATAATGTTAATAGTTTTGTCATGAGTTGCTTCACTCAGCATGTCTATCTGATCTTTGGGTGGTGGCCAGCACTTAGTTACCTAAGATGAATGACGTGAAGAATGACGGTGATATTGGTTGACAAAAGACAGTCTCCTCCCACCCACCCCCCAACCTTTGGAAGGTTGAGCTCATGAACTATAATTCAGCACCTGCTCTTTTCCTTTAGTAAGTCTATAAAGTTCATGGTGTTGTTTGGACTTCAAATCCTTGGCTAGAACTTGTAGTTCTCTATGGAGGCAAACATAAAACTGTTACTGAAATATTTTTGGCAGGACCCGCTGTGGTTAAAAATCAAGAATAAAAGCTTTCCACAAGAAATTATGACTAACATGTAAATGGCAACATAAACATGTATTTATTAACACGGATTACATGCATTACTAACCTATATATAGTTAAACAGTAAGGCCTATTTCTTGATCTACATGTCAATGAATTAACAACCATAAGCACTTTATTTTGCAGTTTTGTTTTTGTTTTTTGGTCTTTCCTTCTTGAAGAGGACCATTACACCAGGAAGGCTATCATGACCTGCAAATACATTGGATTTGAATGAGGGAGGGTTCTGAAAAGTCACCATTCTTACTTTCTCCTCTGGACACATCTGGGTCCAGTGGCCAGACATAGATCAGGACAACTGAAGATGGCCTAGGAATCAGTGAGAAGCCTTGGTCTTTTTAAGCTAAGGTTTTTCGAGTTCTCACTGTGATTGAAGCTATGCCTGTTCAGTGATTAAGGCTGTTTAAGTGAGTCAAGGGATGGTCCCTTTAATAAAAAAAAAAAAAAAAAAAGACCAAATTCAGAGATTTCTGACCAAAAGAGAAACAATTCCTTTTATATTCGTTCTGAGCATCAGGGATTCAAACAATGACCTGTAAATGGTGCTTGGGGTGGGACATATAGTTGGTTAATCAACAAGAACCAGAGTGATTTGGATTTAAGCCATGGTCTTTAAGAAAGAAGTTTAGTCAGTAAACTCCAGGATATTAAGGTAGGTTTCAGCCATTAAAATTTACCTTCCTTTGGGCACAGCACCCTCAGGTAAGGTCATGACACCCCTATGTGGAGAACCTGGATAAGTCACAACTTCAGGTTCCTCATCTGTAAAACGGGGATAATCATAGCACCAAACTCACAAAGTTGTTGTGAGGAACAAATGAAATAACGTATGCAAAGTGTACTCTGTAAATGCTATTATCACAATAATTGTTATTATTACAAGGAACAATGGACTTGGGATCAGATGACCTGAATCTGAATCATGCTCTGCCAGTTTTCAGAGGAAGAAATCCAAGTTGCCAGTAACCATATGAAAAAAAATACTCTGAATTACTACTAGAGAAATGAAAATGAAAGAAAATATGAGGTTCCTCCAGGTACGATCAGATTGTCAAAGCTGACAAAAGGGTAAAATGCCAAATGCTGGAGGGACTGTGGGAAAACAGGTACTTTAATGTGCTACTGGTGGAGCTGTGAAGTAATCTAGTTGTTCTGGAAAGCAATTTGGAATTATGACTAAAAAGTTATTAAATTTGTGAATACCCTTTGACCCAACCATACCAATATTAGTTCTATCCCTCCAAAGAGAGCAAAGAAAGGAGAAATGGACCCATATGTACAAAAATATTCATAGCAGTTCTTTTGTGGTGGCAAAGAATTGGAAACGGAGGGATTGCCAATCAAATGGAAAATGTGGCTAAATAAGTTGTGGTGTATGTATGGGAGGAAATATTATTATGCTGTAAGAATGATGAAGGGGACACTTTCGGAGAACTTGGGAAGACTTGTATAAACTGAGGTAGAGTGGGATGAGCAGAACCAGGGAAACAATTCATTTAATAACAACAATATAAAGACAAATTAGTTAGAAAGATTAGGGATCTCCCATCAATACAATAGATCCAACCACAATTCTGGAAAACTGAAGTGGAAACAAGCAGCCCACCTCCCGATAGAGGGAATGGACTTAAGTGTATAGATGTATACATTTTTGTGTTTTGAACTTAGCTAACGTGATCCAGCAGATGGTGGTATAGTGGATTAAGTACAGGGTCTGGAGTCAGGAAGACTCATTTTCCTGAGTTACAATCTGGCCTCAGACACTTAATAGTTGTGTGACCCTGAGCAAGTCACTTAACTCATTTGCTTCAGTTTCCTCATGTGTAAAACAAGCTGGAGAAGGAAATGACAACCCACTCCAGTAATCGCTGCCAAGAAAACCCCAAATGAGGTCACGAAAAGTCAGATAAACTGTTTTAATGCAGTTATTTGTTTGGTTCAACTATACATATTTGCAGCCAATCTTGTTTTGTTTTTTGCTTTTTTGCTGGAAAGGGAGGAGAGAGGGATGTAAATAAAAATCAGTTTAATCTTTAAAAAAAGTCTCGGCTCTGGCACGACCTTTCTGTGCCTCGGTTTCCTCATTTGAAAAATGAAAGGTTTAGCCAAGTGGGCTTCCAAGGACTCTTCCAGGTTTAGATGACCTTTCATTTCCCGGCACAGAAACTTCATGTGCTTCTGGCATCGGATAGGGAGACACCCGCTGTCGCCTGTAGACGAATGTGCCAGAAGGGAGTGTCCGATGAAGCGACTTGCTCAAGGTCGCCGGGCCCCGGCAGGTCTAAGGGCTAAGCCGCGAAGTTCTTGGCCCCTTTTATCAGACCTGTAAGTTAACTGCTGGGACCGGGCGGCGTTAGCCTACTGACTAATTGATTCCCCTGCTGGCGTAGACATGCCAGACCCCGCTCACGGTCTTCTCTCAAAGGTCAAGCAAGCCTCCTGTGAGGCGCCCAAAGAAACGTTCGCTCCCTTCCAGGGTTCTAGAGCTGCACCACAGACACTCTACCCTCTTTCTGTTCGCCTTCCACCCCCCGGCCCCGACTATGTCGTCATCGCTGCTGGGCATGACGTTTCCAGCTATAGGAGAATCTGGCTGCCACTCGAACAGTAGCTCCCGCTCACATCTAAGCCGGCTCGGGTTCCCCCTCCCTTCCCGGCTTCCCCGTAATTTGCCGCGACTGGGTTGGGCCAGGTGATTGGCCCTTCCCAGCGAGACGCTCGCGACTGGCTGAGTGAAGGCGCGGGTTTCCGCCTCCCCTTCTACCATTGGACCGCGGTTTGCAAAGCCCAGGCCCAATGGCTGACCGTGAGACTCTCCTCCCCCCGAGACCATCTGCGCAGCGTCTTGGGCGCGATAGGCTCCTGTCTCCTGTCAAGGAGTTCAGGATCGACGCCTTTGGAGCTGGTGCTAGAGCTGGATCCGGAGGATTCCGCGCCCTTGCTGCCGCCCTCGGCCTTACCATGCCTTCGTCCGTCTTCGCCGATGTGCCCCAGGCACAGCCGGTCTTAGTCTTCAAGCTCACTGCAGACTTCCGGGAAGACCCAGACCCTCGCAAAGTCAACCTAGGAGTGGGAGGTGAGGATGCTGCGGAGGAAGGAAGGGGGGGGAGGGCGGGAGGAAGCATCATCCATCCAGCAGTGCCCCGCAGCTGTCCTAACCCGGAGAGTCTGGGGTCCAGTCCCCCTGTTTCAAAGGTGGAGAAACTGAGACAGGAAAAGGGTGAGAGGCGTAAGGAGGGAGCTCTACTGAATGGGAATGCAGCCTCTCTGACACATCCGCCTTTGGAGAGACCTTGATCTTTAAAGGGTGCGAGGGGTCAAGGCTCAACTGACTGCAGTGGTCGCTTTCCGGCCCCTGGCGGGAAGCTCTGTATTCATGGGTACATTTTCACATACTCCGAGGCTCTTTCTGGGGCCCCACCAGCGCTGGCTTAAGCTCTGGTGTTGGAGTCCTTGAATCTGGCTCTACTGGTTGAGTGACCTTGGGGAAAATCCCCTATCCCTCCAGTGTGACATTAGCATAATAATACCTCATTTTCTCCCCGGGATCGGAGGGGAACTTGCTTTGGAAACGTTGATTCAGAATGTCTTCTGGGAGGCTTTGGTGTGGGGACGTGGACGGCTCTTTCCGCGGGGACTCGTTTACCATGAGAATGCCTCTCTTGTATTCTTGTGACCTTGAGCAAACTCCCTTTATTAGATAAAGGCCAAAGACACCCTCTTGAAGTCTGGGAGGCTTTGTAAGCTCTGTGACTCTGGGCAAGAAGAATGACCTTCTTGAGTCGAAAGGTCCTTGCGTGTTAAATTGAAAAAGTTGGTTGAGGTGGCTTCTGAAGCTCCTTCTTGCTGTAACATGATGTGATTTATTTGCTATTTCGCCATCACCGCGTGGGTATTTGAGCTTTCATTGATAATTTCTTGCCTTATCTGTCCAAAAGGTTGCCAAGTAGAGGGAGAAGTAATATGTGGGAGGAAACATAGATTAATAGGGTTGAGGATGTGAGGGAAGAAAAAAATTGACCTTTAAGTTAAGGATGAATCGAAGGAGGGTGGAGAGACGTTTTTATCTCATTGTAGCCGTTCATTGTACCACACAAAAATACTGCCGCCTGTACAGAAGGAGGATCCATTTTAGGGATAAGAGATGGCCTGAGACAAAATTTTCAGGCGGTAGATTGGAGGAGGTATTTGTTGGCATTTTAGGGATTAGAGGTAGTAAGAGACAAAATGTTTTATCAGACAATAGATTGGAGGAAATATTTATTTGAATTAGCCTGAATGGTGGTGGGATGGTCATCTTCCGACAGTTCTTTGCCTAATCCTGTAATGCATACATTCTGCTGTGATCTTTATCTCCTTTAGAGAAATGATGTTCATCTGAGGCAGAGGTGGGGAACCTGCAGCCTCAAGGCCACATGTGGCCCTCTAGGTCCTAAAGTGTGGGCCTTTGATTGAGTCCAAACTTTATAAAACAAATCCCCTTGATAAAAGGATTTGTTCTATAAAACTTGGATTCAGTCAAAAGACTGCATGGAGGACCTAGAAGGCCACAGGTTCACAACCCCTCATCTAAGGAGAATTCTCTTTAAAAAAAAACAACCAAAAATCTTCATAGGAAGTTATTTGGGTTTTTCTTCACATTGTAATATATTAATTTCTTTGGTTCTAAAGCTGTAAGGCCAAAGTTACTTCAGTGTTTTCTGTTGATTTGGGATAGATATATTCTGCCTTTTCTGGTCTGAAACCTTTGAGTTAGGGTCAGATAATAGTGATAGGCACATCTGTTTTTGTGATTTAAAAAACAAAAAGGCCTTTGGGGCGTGCTTTATTGTGATGTCTTTGTAATATTCTTTTTAGAATTCTAAGTAACTCCAAAGTTTTCAGAAACATTTTATTTGGGGAGGGGGGGAGGAGAAGAAGAACACTAGTTGGGGACTTCTAGTGTGAGAACTCCTTTTCACTATGCAGACCTGCAGCGTCTCTTGGAGAGTTGCCTGTGCATTGAGAGGTTTATCAATTTGCCTGTTGTCACATAGCCTTGTCAGAGGCAGAACTGAAAGCCAGGTTTTTACAGACTTTAAGAACAGGCCTCTATCCACTTTATTAGACTGCAGAATCAAAGAATCTTGGGTTCCTAAGACCATCTAGTCTCATTTCGAAGATGAGAAAACAGACTTAGAGAGCCTCAAAGTCACATTCAACAACCTTATCATGGTATTTTTAGCATGTCATGTGAAGTCTTCTGAGGCATTTAGACTGGGCATGAAAACTCCCCAAGTCTTCACTCGGATCAGCACCACAGTCTTAGTGATCTAGCTGGTCACATTAGTAGCCTGTCCTTGGCCTCTCCGGATCATTGTATCCGTGGATTATTGTATTAGTTGTAAGGTACTACTGTATTCTCTGTAGGACTGAGAAGGTAAATTAGAACAACTTCCTTTATGAAGAACTTATAACTATAAGAAAATTGCTTCTAGGGAAAACTCAAGGGAGTTGCCCAGCCCACTCTACTGTAATTGGTTACATTTTCTTGTAAATCTGTCAATGATTAATGTAGTGTAGTTTCAAGAACTCTACTACCTAGTTTGAATCAGAAGGATATACTTAACTCTCTGACCTTCAGCTAGTAGTTATGACTCTCTCAGGGGACTCCCCTGATTTGTAAAATGGGAATAATAGTACTACACTACTTATTTCATGAATAAATAATATAGCTCTACCCATTGTATGGGGGAGTGGTATAGAAATCTTAACAGGATTGGCATGTTGAGGTTTAGGGGTGCTTGAGACCCCAAAATACAAACAGGCTGGGTCCTCCTGATTGAATTCAAGTCTTCTCTCAGCCAAAGTAAAGCAAAGTTTATTAAAGATTTGCCATCATGGGTAGACTCTTAAGGAACCTAAGTATCTGTGAAGCTTGTATTGGACAAGTGACCAGAATAATCTGACACAGAGTGAGTCTATGCTAGATTGAATTCTCAGCCCCTTCATGGAGGCAAGATGAATCTTACAAACAGAAAGATTTTGGGGGGGATTTAGGGGTGATTTTGGGGAGGGTCTTGAGGAGTCTGAGGAGGATCTTTGATGGAACTGAGTCTAGCTCCAGTGGGGAAAAAAAATGGGATTAAAGTTGAGAAATAGCTGAAGGCTACCCGGAGATGAAGGCAAGATTTGGGTGTATATATTTTGATAGGATCTAGGGTGGGAAGGAGCTGGACAATGGAAGGCTAGGCTAGTTTAAGAGTAACTGAGATTTGGGCCTATAATGAAAGGTTTATGGCCTCAGGCAAATGCTTCTTCAAATGAAAAGATTCAATCAGAGTTTTAGGGGTTTTTTCCCAGAGTCTGTACCCCCCATCTGTCAGATAGGTGACTACATGGTGAAGTGGATAGAATGCTGGGCCTAGAGTCATGAAGATTCAGCTTCCTTAGTTCAAATCCTGTATCAGACACTTGGCAGTTGTGTGACCCTGGGCAAGTCACTTACCCGTTTGCCTCAGTTTCCTCTTCTGCAAAATAAGCTGAAGAAGGAAATGACCAATCACTTTGGTATCTTTGCTAAGAAAACCCCAAATGGGGTTACAAGTATCAGACAAGACTGAAAAAATATGTGAACAACAGCAAATCTTTTTTTTTTTCCATGTGAGTCACAAAACAGTTTTATTTAAGAAGAATATTTCCTGCAATTGTCTACTAGATAATTAATCCTACTTAACTGAAGGATTTAATTTTTAGTGTACAGAGCCATTAAAAAATGACCCTTTTATTTGAATAATTCATATATCTCTAGTTTTAAAAAATTTGACCTGTAAATTTATTGTTATAGGGAATTTCTGATAAGGAAACTCCCTTTGTATAGTCCTAGATTTAGATATCCACCTAGGGTGTCCTCAGGGATTAAGTGTTTTCCTGGATCATGCTGCCAGCATGTGCCTGAGGCCGATTTGAAACCAAGTCATTCAGTTAACAAAGTTTCTTTTTAAAAAGATGTGTAAATAGCATTTTATTTTTTCCATTACATGCAAAGACAATTTCAACTTTCATTTTAAATAAGATTTTGGGTTCCAAATTTTCCTCTCTTCCCCCCTCCCCCCACCCCCCAAGTAACCTGATACTGGGGATAAACAGTTTATAAGGGCCTCATTATATTCGGGCACTGTGGAAACAAAGAAAGGTGAAAGTCCCTGCTCTCAAACAGCCCACAGTCTGATGGGGGAGGCCACATGCAAAGGACTAGACACAGACCAGCTATCTACCCTATAAACTGGAGATAATCGCACAAGGAAAGCAGTAGCATTAAGGGGATCTGGAGAGGTTCCTTGCAGAAAATGGGATTTTAATTGGCATTTCCAGGAGGCTATGAAAGCCAGGAGGGAGAGCTTTCCAGCTACTGCATGGCCAGACATAATGTCTGAAGTCAGAAGGTAAAGTGTCTTGTGCAAAAAAGGCAATGTCAACTGTATCAGAATATATTTGGGGTATAAGGTGTAAGAGGATCAGAAAAGTTCTTCGAGATCTACTCCAGGCTACCTCTTACATAATTTAAATGAAGCAAAATAACACAATGTGATATTAACAGACCTTCATAACATTCATACATTACCTAGTGCTTTCGGATGCCGTGGGCTCTGTATGTATAATCCTATTTGATCCTTGAGACAATTAAGTGAGATCTTACAGATGACTTGTCCTGTGTCACATCTAGTAAATAGTTTCCAATACCTGAAGTTCAGATTTCTTTCCATTATATAGGGTTCTTTTTATTTTGTAGTTATAAAAATATTTTAAATAAGTTCACAGACTCCCAAGTTAAAAACCCTGATTCATATATATACATACACACATACATATATAGTGTGTGTATAAAATGTGTATGTGTGGATGGATAGATAGATGGATATAGTATAAGAATATAGTATTCTTAAAACCCTAGTGTTGTCATTATAACCATGCAAGGAAAATCCATGTGAATCACCTAATTTTCTGTACTCTTCCGCTCATTTCCCATTCAGTGTAGTTCTGAGTTGTCCCTCCAAAGGGAAGTAGATGTAGCCAGGAAAGGAGTGGGTTGTGGCTAACTAGCTTGTCATTGAGGGTGCCCTTGAGTTAATCTACCTTCTGGGTCTTGTTTACCACTTCCTTTGGACTCCCTTGGTCTTAAAAGGATGTCTTAGTCTGTAAAGTCTTGCAAAGCAAAGATCTGGGAGACAAATCTACTAGGGGGCCAGGAAAACTGACCCTGGATACTCAGTTTCACTGGTACGACTGCCTCCTATTGAAACCCTTCAGTTCTTTATTAAGGTCATTAGGCAAAGAGCACTGATAATAGGGCCTGAATATGTGTGGCCAAGGGTTTGTGTAGGAAGAAGAAGCAGCAGCAAAAGGTAGCATTAATCAGTTTTCCACGTGCAAATTTATCTCAACTCCCCAAAAAATGCAAAAAGATTTTCTAGGGAACACTGAATGTGCTAGAGATTATGTAACCATAGACATTTCTAGATCTCTCTACATAAAGAGAAAAGTTTTGATTTTACTCTTCTTTTGGACTCACATTCTCCAATTTATCATCTACCTTATTTACCATTCTTGACCTTGAATGAGTTTGCCTGCTTCCAGAAATGAAATCCACCCCACAAAGATTGAAGACTTGCTATCATCACACAAGAATGCCATCCAAAACTCTTAAAGAGAGCTCCAAAAATAGAATGAGTGGTGGCAGCTTCATTGCAGTAAATATATAGCTTCCTAATAGTAAACCACACTATTGGATTTATAAGGTCAGACATTTTTAAAAAAGCAAGCATCTTATTTTAAATTCATGCTTCATGAATTCCCCTTTCCATTTTTTGTTAGGGGGTACTGGATTGATAACTGGTCAATTGAATGAATGAACAGAAATGTCTTCAGGTATTTTACCGTGCACTAAGTATACAAAAGTGAGACAGTACAGGCCAGCACATCTAGGGTTGTGGCAGCCAGGGAAGGGAATTTTGATTTGGGAAGTCACAGGGATAGTGAGTGGAGCCATATGATAGTTGATTGTCAGGCATGGTATATGTCTTTTGATTTCAATCAGCATTTGACTAAATCTTCCATAATAACCTTACGGATAAGATGGTGAAATATGGTCTGTTGGATGGTTTCATGAATCAGTTTGGTATAATAGAAAGAATATTAGACTCGTGTTAGTGTAAGCAAAGTACTTTATAAATCCTAAAGTGCTCTGTAACTTTGAAATGCTGTTCTTATTTACCTTCCCAAAGAGTGTCGAGTGCCTTGGTGTCCAATTAAAAGCAGCTCTGTGTGGTGGAATTCCACAGGACATTTGGGCCTATTCTTTCTTTTCCTTTTCCTCCCTTATCAGTATGTTTACCTTGGTAAGTCAGCCAGAGAAAACATTTCCAAGTAAGGGCACTTAGTGAAATAATGTGGTTTCAAAATAGTGGGAATAGAACATTCCCCCTCTAAATCTGGGCCATGCTTTCCCACCACCAGAGACACACACTTATTGCTGGGAACAGTGTACCCACCTAAGGAACATGCACAGAGGAGTAAACATGTCTAGGGACGCATGGCATACATCTGCGGGAAAGGGGTCCCCTATGTAGAGAACAAAGGTAGAGCTTGCATGGAAAGGCAACTTGTGCCTCTCATGCTGCAGGCCCTATCCTTGTCAACATTTTAATCAATAATTTGGATGAAGGCATGCTTATAACTGTGCAGGTAACAACTGGGAAGGAGAGCTAACTAGATAGGTGATAGCATTCAGAGTAGTTCTAACCAGCTGAAACCCTGGCTTGGGTTGAGTACATTGAAATTTAATAGGGATAAGTATAAAAGACTTCATTAAGGTTAAAAAAATCACTTGTATAAGTACAGAGTAGGACATGCATGACTACCCAACTGTTCATTTGAAAAAGATTTGGGGGATTTATTTGATCACCAGCTTAATGTGAATCAGACTATAATGCAGCTACTAGGAAAACTGATGCAATCTTAGGCTTCATTAATAAAAACAGTGCATCTAGATCATGGGGAACAATAGTCCCATTGTCTTCTGTGCTTCTCAGTGCACATCTGGAACATTGTGCTCAGTTCTGGGGGCCAAACCTGAGGAGTGACATTGCTAACCCAGTGGTGGAAGGTTAGGATGATAAGAGATCTGGAGGAAGACAAGACCAAGGGGGAGGGGAGGGCAGGATAATTGGTTTATAGGTATTAGAAGGGTAGTCACACAGAGGAGGCTGGTGTGTGTGGTTGGGTTCTGTATTGCTACAGATGTCAGAATTAAGAACAGAAGATGGGGGGGGGGCATTGTCAAGTTATATTTAAAATAATTTTTTCTTGTATAGTGCAATAAGCAACTTCATAGAACCTTAGGACTAGAAGGAACCTTGTTCAGCTGTTTTATTTGTGTCCAACTCTTCATGACCCCTTTTCTTGGCAAAGATGCTGGAGTGGTTTGCCATTTCCTTCTCCAGATCATTTTACACAGGCAAAGTTAAGTGACTTGCCCAAGGTCACACAGCTAGCACGTGTCTGAGGTAAGGTTTAGACTCAAGGCCTGGTGCTCTGTGCAGTATGATGCCACCTAGCTGCCTAAGAACCTTAGACAAGAGGTTATCTAATTCAACCCCTTCATTTTACAAATGAGGAAACTAAGCTTCAGAGAATTTACATGACTTATCCAAGATCACATAGGTGGTAGATAGTGTGACAATCTAAAACTTAGAGGTAGCTTGGTACACTGGAAAGTATGCTGGGCTTGTAGTCAGAGAGCCTGGGTTGGTAATCCTGCCTCTACCACTTACACCTTTATGACCTTGGGAAAATCAAATCACTTATAAATGAGGAATTGGACTGAATGACCTCAGATCTCTTCTAGCAGCACTGTGATCTTTTGACACAGTGGTTTTCATCACACTACATCATCTGAAGGAATGAATGATTGTCTTGAAGCCTCACAAGCAACTGCCAGAGGACCATCTGTTAGGATGCTCCAGAAGAGAGCCTGGCTGTCCTCCAACTCTGAGATACTTTCATAGATTCTATAAATCATAACTGTCACAACTACTCTGGAAAGCAAAGCAGGAATTTGTGCTAAGGCAAAGATGATGAAATAAATGGAATATAAGTGAACAAAAAAAGCAGCCAAAGACCAACAGACACTGGAATGGAGCAGGACCATAACTGTTTGTGGAAGTGAAGTCTTGGATAATTGAATAATGCTTTATTGGAGGGTTTTTGCCAAAGGACTTTGCTCATGATTGATTCTAGCAGGTGCTAACTATGTACGGCCAACAGAATTGGTCATTGTCCTTCTAAAACTTCTTTGCCCCCATCTGCTGTTTTCATATTCATAGGAACTAAGTCTATTCCAAAAAGGTAGTGATCCTTTTCTGAAAATCAGAAAATTGAAGAGCAGAGGCTTTATTTCAGTGAGGGTAAGCTTGAACTATTTTGTCATGTTCATGCATCTTTTCTCTAGTTACCCCAAATAGGTAACATGGTTAGTGACTCAGTGTGAGCGATACCTCAGAGAAGTCACAGGAAATTTCTAATATATTTGGAAGGGAGTATGGAAGTGAAGATTTCTCTAATTAAAAAACATTTCAGGTATTTGTATTAGGTTCAGTCAATTTTATGGGCTGGTAAGAATAAGGATAACTAATGGACAGTCTTTGTACTCTGATAAATATCCTCAATAAATCCCCACAAGAAGGCCAGGACTTTACCAGTCACTTTGGCTACGGATGGGGCCTTTGTTTACAGATGGGGTGGGGTTTAGCTCCACCTGATTAAGAGTAAAAGCCTCCCGGACTAGGAATGTGAGGGCATAAATACGGTCCAGACATTACTAGGATTGCTCAGAGGGAGGGGCTTTCTCCCTGTCAGGTCAGTATGGCCTTTCACAGAGAAGTTAAAATTACTTTTGGTATTAACGACGTTTCTGTCATTAGCTTCCCATAGGACCTGGTACATATTAGACCCTTAATTAATAAATGCTTGTTGACTGATGCTTTTGCAATAAAATTCATACTGTCACTTAAGGCAACTCAATCTGGCTACCTTTCCAAATTTATTTCATATCATCACCTATAATGCATCTGTCTTCTTGCTGTGTGACAAGAGCCGTTTTCCCCTAAAGGTGCCCTTTGTGCCCACCTCAGAAGTGCCTTTCTTTCACCTAACTAATCTATAGTGCTTTATCTCTTCAAGATATTCCCTAGGGCACCTTACTACTTATCTGTATACGTCATCCTTATCTGCGTACAGCCTTCCTTCTGTAGAATATAAGCCCCCTGGGGGCTGAAAGGAGCTTCCTTCTCTCTTAGCTCATACACCCTTTAAGTGATAAGTATTGAATTGAATGGCTCTTGGCTATGTGCCTGAGGGTGGGAAACTTTGCCACGAAGGGCCACCCTCTAGGTCAGCTGTTCTCAACCTGTGGATTATGTTCAATTTAAATACATCTCGCATATCAGATATTTACATTACGATTCATAACAGTAGCAAAATTACAGTTATGAAGTAGCAACGAAAATAATTTTATGGTTGGGGGTCACCACGACATGAGGAACAGTATTAAAGGGTCACGGTATTAGGAAGGTTGAGAACCACTGCTCTAGGTCCTCAAATACTCTTTGATTCAATCCAGATTTCACAGATTCCAGCAAATGGCAGCACTTGAGGACTTAGAGGGCCACCTGTGGCCTAGAGGTTCCCCATCCCTGCACTAAGGTTTAGTGACTAAGCCCTTGGGGCCTTGGTTCTGTCAGGTGGAATGGACATTCTCCACGAAGCTGCCCTTCTCATACATGCTTGGTTAATTGCTTAGGTGTTTGGTGAACGTGAATTATATGTGGTTTCTGAGGGTTAGAGGGGTCGGTACAGTATTGATTAATCCACGCTTCAAAGGCCACCCAAATGAGAAATGGGAGTCACAAGGTTGGTGGTTCATGCCCCTTTTTCCCTTTTGTCATGGGTACTCAGCCCTGAGGAGGGCTTGCTGCCTAATGACAAAAAAAAAAATTGAATGACTCTTTGGTATTCCTGCCGATCATACTTAACTACACACAAAAACATTTTAAAAACTGATTTATTACTATG
This sequence comes from Pseudochirops corinnae, assembly GCA_028646515.1. Lineage (NCBI taxonomy): Eukaryota > Metazoa > Chordata > Mammalia > Diprotodontia > Pseudocheiridae > Pseudochirops > Pseudochirops corinnae. Next base: position 149,508,465 of record CM053589.1, read on the forward strand.
CTCAGAGCATAGGCCCATGGTTGTAGAAGACCCAGTAGGCTGGGAGCAGCAGCTTCAGCCACATTATATAGGTCTTAGTTATATGAGCAAGATGGATACGATGGAATTTGACCTAGGACCAAAGGGGAAGGTGAAGATTTTATTTTAGAAATATCAAAGAACAGATAGCAGAAGGGAAGATCTGTATTAGTAAAAATTATGAAAAGTAATAACTATTGGGGATCAAACTGGAATTTGTAGACTAACCATTGACAGTAGAGCTGAGGGGGTACAGGCTCTGGGAACCCCCTTGAACTTTCCTTGAATCTTCCCACTGGGTGAGGCATTTGCCTGAGGCCATAATAAGCTTTTCATTACCATTAGACCCAAATCTCAGTTACTAGCCTAGTCCTCCATTGTCCAGCTACTCCCCACCCCATCCTCCCAAAATATCTATACCCAAATCTGTTACCCTTAAACTAGACTAGCCCTCCATTGTTTGTCATCTCCAGGTAGCCTCCAGCTATTTCCCACCCTTAATCTCTGGATAACTCATCTAAATCCTCAAGACCCTCCCCACTCCTCCTCTAGACCACCCCTAGATCCCTCCCACAATATTTCAGTATATAAGATGCATCTTGCCTCCATTAAAAGCATCCCTGTCAGATTATTCTGGCCTGCTTGTCAAATACAAGCATCGCAGATACCTAGGCTCCTTAAGAGCCTGTCCATTATGGTGAATCTTTAATAAACTTTGCTTTACTTTGGCTGAGAGAAGACTTGAGTTGAATTCATTTGGCAGGACCTGGCATGTTGGTATTTTGGGGTCTTGTGCACCCCTAAACCTTACATCTCAAATGAACTATTACTAGTTACTTGACACGCTTATCTTAATTAAAAAGAGGTAATAAAGCTGATCCAGAAATTCTGGCATTCCTAACCATTTAATCACCCAAGCTAAAGTTTGAGGTCTCACCTAAATTCTGCAGGCTCCAGCTAGTAATGTGATCTGCTGTTTTAGGCAAATGGAGGTAATAAAGCCACGCCAGAAAAATTTTCTTGAGACGTTGACTTGCCTCAACCTGGAAGTACATATAATAGAGATAGGTCGGAATGAATAGTATGAATTCTTGATGTATTCAAATTTTGGCCACTGCTCAGGTGGAATTAGGTTTGCTGAAGATTCAAAGAGGGAAAATTTGAGTTGAGCCTTAGGGGAAGTTGGGGGGTTCAAAGAGGGAATACATTTTTGGCGTGAGGGACATCCTGTCCAAATGAACGGAGGTAGAAGATGACATATCTGTTTAGAGACTAGCAAACAGGCCAGTTTAGTTGGAACAAAGAGTGAATGAAGGGGAGTAATGTGAAAAATCTGGAAAGGTAGATTAAAAGAGTATTGGCATATTGTAAAGAATTTTATATGTCATGCTAAAGAATCCATTTTATTTTAGAAATAATGGGGAGCTATTGAAGAGTCTTAAGTAGCAAAGTGGCATGATCTGGCATGAGATTATTTTAACTGCTTTATGCATGATGGATCAGAGAGGTTAAAAAAAAAGAAATGATTAAAAATCTATTGGAATAGTCCTTATGAGAAGTTAGACCAGCCTGAATGAGGGTAATGACTGTGTGGGTAGAGAGGAAAACAGGTGAAGAGATGTTGTGTAAGTACAATCAACAAGACCAATACCTTCTTGGATGTGGTGATTTGAGGGAGAGAGGAATTGAGAATGATTCTGAAGTTGCCAAACTCCATACCTGGAAGAATTGTGGTATCCTCCAAAAAAAAAAAATAGCAAAGTTTGGAGGCGGGGTAGGGTTAGGGAACTGGGCAGGGGGAGAGTAGGGAAACAATTCTGGTTTTTTTTTTTCCCCCACATTTTAAGTTGGAGAGGCCTATGAGATATCCAGGGGACATGCACAAGTCGGATATAATATATGGGTTTTGAGATAGGTCCTTTCCAACTGCCGTTCAATGATTCTCAGAGTTTTTGTACATTGAAGGAGCTATTGATGGTAGTAGCAGATAGGAATACAGCTACATTTCAGAAACAAGTAACTAAGGTATCTTTGGTTATTAACTAGTAATGCGTACTATAGAGAAGTGAAATACTGCTTCTACCCCTATGTTTGCATATAAATTTGTAGGAACAGAGTATATCTGATGTCTGAATTTTTCCCTATGTGGGCAGATTTCTTAGGCACATTTAGCCCAGTTTGAGAACATTGATTTCTACCACTAGATGTAAGGAGAAGTTAACTGGAAATGAGGAGCTAGATAATATTCAGAGGGAGAAAAGATCCCTGATTTTTAATGGTGGGAATAAAATAATCAAGAAAGTAAACCCAGTCCCAATGACACTATGGCCTTAGTATAATACTTAAGGTTTCTGTTATGGTGACTATTAATGGTTTTCTATCCTGTTTTAGAAAAGGCAGTGATAAGCCTCTCTTGTCATGCCAAACTTTCCTACAAAGGGAGATTCCATTAAGATATTCCTTTCTGTCTTGCAGCATATCGCACTGATGATTGCCAGCCCTGGGTTTTGCCAGTCGTGAGAAAGGTGGAGCATCAGATTGCTAAAAATGACTCTCTAAACCATGAGTACTTGCCTATTTTGGGATTACCGGAATTCCGAAACAATGCTTCCCGCATTGCTCTTGGAGATGACAGCCTAGCCATCAAGGAGAAGCGGGTAAGTTCTGAGTAAGGAATCATTTATCCCTTAACAACTTATGGAAGAGATTCACACAAATGGTATCTGAAATAAACCAATGCCAGTGAGAAGCAAGACCAGAGCAGTGACTGTCAGCTACACTGTAGAAAGCATGTCCTTTGGTACACCTACTTGACTGACCGTCTAGCACTTTAATGTGAACTAGCTTTGATCATGCCACTCCCTTCTAATTTTGCAATCATCCAATTCCATTTGATCACCCAGTAGTATTCCAATACATTAGAATGAAGTTACTAATCCGACAAGTATCTGGTGAGTCCCTGTTTTGTGTTTCCTATGCTGAGCACTGAGGGACTGCTAGGTGGTGCAGTAGAGAGAGTGCTAGGCCTGGAATCAGGAAGACTCATCTTTCTGAGGTTCAAATCTGGCCTTAAAGACTTACTAGCTATGTGACGCTAGGCAAGTCACTTAATCCTCTTTGTCTTAGTTTCCCTGTCTGTAAAATGAGCTATAAAAGGAAATGATAAACCACTCCAGTTTCTTTACCAAGAGTCAGGAAGAGTCAGATAAGCCTGAAAACAACTGAACAGCAACAAATGCTATATTACAAGTTCCAAAGTGGAAGAAATCTGTAAAAAGACTTAATGCAAGTACAACTTGAGGGCCTTTGAGGACGGGCAAGATTTGAAGAGATGAAGCAATTGTGGATAGAAGACCAGACTTGGAGTCAGGGAGATCTGGGTTGGAGTCCTGTCTTTGATACAGATTGTGTGACTAACAGCAACTCCTCATGACAAATCTACTTTCCTGGGTGGAGTTTCCATACTGGGAATTTCTCATACTGACAAAATAACAAATCCAGAGACCTCCTCTCTCTCCCTCAATAAATGAATGAATGAACAAATAAAAGATTCACATATGAAAAAGGAGAGCATTTCCAGTGAGGGGACAAATGAAGTCAAGAAAGCGGAACTAAACTCAGCATAATTGTGAGACAGTGTGTTATGTCCAACTGGAGTTTATAGAGCATGGTACTGAGGTAGTTTTGGGAAATAAGTTTGGGCAGGTAGAGTAGTGCCAAGCCTCTAGACAAGCTGTTTTTACAACTGTGGTCTCTAGTCCTGTGCCTTTTGCACATGGTAGCCACTTAATAAATGTTTGTTGAAGTAAACTTATTAAAGAATTATTAACTGAAGGTTTTTGAATTAATTGAACAGGGATGTTAAATGAGTTTGACAGTATATATAGAGTGTGTTAGAGAAGGGGAGCATGGGAGTACAACTAAGGCTTTTGCAATAATCTGGTTATACCTGTTGTCATTTCTAGACTGCCTTTGCTTTTCTTTGTGTGGGGGTAGGGAGGGGTTGGGAAGAGTTGCCAGTTCTGGGCATAGAGTACCTACAATGCAGCATCCAGCTTTTTCCAGGTCATAAATAACACCTAAGAGAAGGAAACAGACCTAGGAATCCTACATCTGGAGCACCAACATTCTCACCACCCTCTAGTTTCCTCCTTGATAGATAGGTGTCCATATGACTAATAAGCAAAATTTCAGGGTAGAGTTATGATTTCCTTCCAGGAGGATATCAAGTAAGTTCTGAGGAGAGAGGGTTTTTGGGGACCAAGATCAGCGAATAAGGAAGTTTATTTCTTACTAAAAGTATTGCCTTAGTTTAGATGCAAGTTATTTGTCTCATGGTTACAAGACAATCCAAGTAAAAGCTTGTACTGCATGATGGATGAGATAGGAAGGTGATAAGACATCACTGCCTTAGAAGCACTAGAAACCTAAAGAACCAGATTGGGGGTTAGGCATCTTGGCTCTTTTTTGCTTCAGTGACTGAGCTGCTAGGTAGCTTTAGAAAAATCACTTCTAATCAGGTACAAGGCATCAGCCAATAAGTAAATACATATTGAGAGACGCTGATCAGATTGTTTTCATAGCCTTAACTTGAAAGCAGCATCTTTACGACAAGGAGAAAAATCAGAGATCATATGATCTGAAAAAGCATATCAGGTTAAGACTGTGACCATTGCCAACAGTGAATTCTGCCAAGTATATTAAATAGTCATAGAGCTGGTGTTGCCATTTCAGGTCCCAGGGGGTCAGTGAAAACTAGTGAAAAGGGAACGAGCTGCATGATTTTTGTTAGTATCTGTATACTTTTCAATACAGGCCTGTCAAGGGGCTAGAATTTGTATTGTTTGGATCAGCTTATCTTAGTTCAGAGAATCATTACCAGCTTAGACACAGGGTAATGAATTTTTTCAGCCACAGCAATAAAGCCTTAACAATTAAAGCAGTTTAAAAAACAAAAACACATACTCACATTCACATCAATATAAGAATTCATAGACTCAGACCTATGTTTTAGGGGCATTAACTTTTTCCTAAATTATTTCTCTTTCAGGTTTTCCCCTGTTTTCTGTTAAAAGGAAAATTTTATCAATATCTTTTCATTTTTATATCACATTTTCTCTTCTCCCAGACCCATCCCTTATTGCAAAAAAAAGTTCAGCAAAACTACCTTACACATTAAAATATAAGTCTTAACTTAGAGTATTTCACACTCATAGTCCCCTACTTCTGTAAAGAAGAAAGGGAGATAGTTTTCTGGTGCTTAGTGTAATCACTGCAGTAATTGTTTCTTACCAAGCACTAATGACCTATTATGTTTCATTCACCACAACCTGTTTAGCTGTTCTCCAATCAATGGGTATCTGCTTTGTTTGCAGTTCTTTGGTCCTAAAAAAAGTACTTCTACAAATATATACATGTTTATGTGGGGGGAGGTGGAGGCGGAGGCGGTGGGCTCTTTATGTCATTAGCCTCCTTGGGGTCATGCCCATCAATGTAATCTCCAGGTCCAGGGATATGGATGTTTTAGTCACTTTTCTTCACATAATTCCAAATTGTTTTCCCAAAGGATTGCATCAATTCACAGATGAACCAGCAGTGCACTGATGTTTCAGTCTTTCTGTAACCTCTTCAAGATTCTCTTCTTTTGTCATCTTTGACAATTTGCTGGCATAGTTTTCTTTTGTATCTCTATTATTATTAGTGGTTTGGAGCATTTGTTCATATGGTTGTTAATAATTTGAAATTCTTTTGAGAGCTGTATGTTCATATTCTTTGATCTCTTGTCAAGTGAAGAGTGGCTTTGAATCTTCTATTCCTGTCTTCTTTTGGGGGGGGGGGGGGCAGGGGCAAGGCAATTGCAGTTAAATGACTTGCCCAAGGTCACACAGCTAGTTAAGTGTCAAGTGTCTGAGGTGGGATTTGAATTCAGGTCCTCCTGACTCTAGGACCAGTGCTCTATTCACTGCACCACTTAGCTGCCCCATTCCTATCTTCTTAATAACTGATTTGTATGTAGTCAAACACATTTACTTTGCAAATACTCTGATTCAGGCTTGTTAGTGGAAAACATTAGGTAGACTTAGTTCTTAATTTGGTATATTCTTCCAATAAAGAAAGACTCTCTGCTAAATAGTTATTGGTTTTCTGGCATCTCAAAATTAAAGGATGCAAACATCAATAGGAAAATGTGTTTGTACTTGTGTGAGGATGCTCAGTCTGAAAACTAATCCACCCCATATTTGACTGAATTGATGTAACTTATGATGTGACTCTTAAGAGGAGATGAAGCTGAGCAGAGGGAAGGATTAATTGAGAATAACATGATGTCAGAATATCTCTGAAAAATAACAGACTGGTTTAGAAAGATGGGACACATTACACGTGGATTAATATGACAACTTGAAACACCTTCATTCCATGTATTTTCTAAGGAATTGACAAATCGTGGTTCATATTCTGCAGCAGAGAAATATCCTGCAGTGATGTTTAGGCTTTGGAAAATAGGAATAGAACTTAATTACCCTCAAGCACTGATCATCTTTCTCTGTTTCAGATGGGAAGTGTGCAGGCTTTGGGGGGAACAGGTGCCCTTCGAGTTGGAGCTGAGTTCTTACGCAAGTGGTACAACGGAACGAACAATGCAGCCACTCCTGTCTACGTGTCCTCTCCAACCTGGGGTGAGTTTTTCATTGTCAGGGAAGGATGAAAAGAAAACAAGAAAGAATAATCCTTTTTACTTTATCGATCACAGAGAAAATATTAACAAAACCTTGAATTGACTTGTGTTGTTGGTTATATATGAGTAACCTTATGCTAAGACTTCAGATTTCACCAAGAATAAATAGTAAAAATGTGAGCTCAGAATATTGGACAAGCAGATAACTTGGTAGCAGGACACATCATTACACTAAAATTACAATTGCAATTGTAAGGTAACTACTAGAATTTATATTTGTATCCTCTTATAAATAACCCTGTCCTAGGAAGTCTCATAATAGGAAAGAAGTTTTCAAGATCCCTAGGAGAAGGTCTGTATTCATTGTGGAATTTTAAATTATGGCAAGCAGTGTTTGTAAAACACTTGAACTTTGTATTTTCAGAAAATCATAATGGTGTGTTTGGTGCTGCTGGCTTTATGGACATCCGAACGTATCATTATTGGGATGCAGCTAAGAGAGGGCTTGACCTTCAGGGCCTACTGCAAGATATGGAGGTGGGGGACTTATTTATTCATTACATCTGTCTGTCTAACTATCTATGTCTATCTGTTACATAATAGAAAATTACAGGGAGCCTTGTGGCATCAGAAAGGAAAGGAAGAAGAAGGGATCTTGTCTTTGGGTTGAGAAGGCCTTGAGCCACTTTCCTCAAATCAGGTGGTATTTTCTGGGGTTTAGTTACACATATGGAACAATTCCAGCTTCCTCATTACCTTCATTGGCTTACCAAATCAATACTGATTCTCCTTCCTGATATTTCCTGTTGATGCCAGTCAGAACTGATGTATATTACTTTTCCTCAGAATGCTCCAGAATTCTCTATCTTTGTCCTTCATGCCTGTGCACATAACCCCACTGGCACTGATCCAACTCCAGAGCAATGGGAGAAGATTGCTGCTGTCATGAAGGTAACTGCCACTCTCAGACATCTGTCCATGATGCTGTTGATACAACCAAATACCTTTTTAATGCATGTGCTGGTATGATTCCAAAACCCACTTGATTGATGACATAAAGACATCAATCCAGAGAATCACCTCTCTCAGCAAAATCCATATTGATGTTTTTAGAACCCTGCTGTACTGGTACAGTTGGCATTAAAAATCGGTGTTGAAAGATGTGTACCTTTTGCACTAAAGTTGAGGTTGTGATCATTTCCTTCTTAAGAGCTCTTGAGAAATACAATGTTAAAATGTATTGACTAAGAACTGTCCAACTGGGATCTCTCTGAAGAGATTCAATTATAAGAGCCCAGAGGATTTCCCCTTTAGTATTTTCATTCTGAGGGTATGTGGTCAGATGATCCTCAGGTTTGAATAGGTTCATACATGCTAGGACCCTCTCCCACAGTGTCCATGGGCCTGTCCAGCTCCTGGGTTCTGGCTTGCTGCTCTGCTCATAGATCAGCAGTTGTACCTATAGGAGTATAGAGAAAGAAATCAATGACCCACAAACATCTTGAATGATGCTCATTCTGAGAAGACAGGTTGTTTTGACTGGGGTGGGAGGATGGGTATATTAAAACTAAGACAAATTCTCGAACTCTCCTTTCCTTCTTGCAGCGCCGATTTCTGTTCCCTTTCTTCGACTCAGCTTATCAAGGTTTTGCATCTGGGGACCTAGACAAAGATGCATGGGCTGTCCGCTATTTTGTGAATGAGGGCTTCGAGCTCTTCTGTGCTCAGTCCTTCTCCAAGAACTTCGGGCTCTACAGTGAGTGCCCTCCTAAATAGACACCTTTAGCATGCTGGGTCCATATCACACAAGTCTTGGCTGGGTTTTGGGAGCTTTTGTGTGGGGGAAGGATCATTGGATTTAGAGTTGATATATGTCTCTCTCTTTAGATGAGCGGGTGGGGAACCTGATCGTGGTTGGGAAAGATGGTGATAACGTCCTGCGTGTCCTTTCCCAGATGGAGAAGATTGTGCGTGTCTTGTGGTCCAACCCTCCTGCTCAGGGAGCTCGGATAGTGGCCACTACACTTTCCAGCCCTGAGCTCTTTACTATGTGGTAAGGTTTCCAGGCAGAAATGAGAGAATTAAAGGACTGGGGGCTTCGTACATAATCTATCCCATTGCATAGATCACATGATTTTGTTTTGTGTTAATAACTAATAACCAGACTAATAGTTGGATTCATTTATCAGATATTTATTACCTACTGTTGTACATGTAAGGTACTAAGTGCCTGATTGAGGGTGAGGTTCGGGTGGGGAATAAAGATGTTTACATGCTTCTTGCTCTCGGGGAGCTGTACCCTTCAACACTTCTGTGGACCTGAGAATCTCTTAGGAAGTTAAAGCAGGGAGATGGACTAATCAAACTCTCAAATTCCCTTTCTCTGAAAATTCAGTATTTCAGAGAATAAAGGCTACGTGGAGCATCTTAGTATTTCATTTCCTACAAAACAGACTTCTTGACTCTCTTCTTCTTTGACTAAATGTCCAAACTGGGGTATGTTTTGAACAAACATGTAACCAAACTTTTAAAAAGTGAAACTTAATACCTAAGTTAAATATTTGTTGTTGTTCAGTCATGTCCGACTCTTCAGGACCCCACTTAGGGCTTTCTTGGCAAAGATACTTGTGGTTTGCCATTTCTTTCTCCAGCTTATTTTACAGATGAGGAAACTGAGGCGGAGAGGGTTAAGTGACTTTCCCAGGGTCACATAGCTAGTAAGTGTCTGAGGTTGGATTTGAACCTGGGTCTTCTTGATTCTAGGCTCAGTGCTCCATCCACAGCATCACTTAGCTGCCAAGTCAAATATTACTCCGAAGTGAATATAGGCACATGACTGTAGGTAGGACCTAGTGGGAAGAACTTTGGTTGGTAGACTTTTCTTATTGAAAAATAAATAAAATTTTCTAATATCTCATGGTATGCTACTGCCGCTGGTAGCAACATTGATTTACTCTTTTGGTCTATGCTTGGCCTACCCATGCTGTTTTCATGGAGTGAGAAGTAAGGAAGAAAAAACTTTAGTGGAGCAGGATATTTGGCTCTACCACCTGCGAGTGATAATACATAGGATTCTTTCAAAATAATTGAGTGACCAAATGGTTCTTAGCTTGACTAGTTCCCACTCTGAGACACAGGGTATTAAACCTTAAGATTGCACTAAGACTTTTGAGGTGCCCTAGATAACCTAGAGCCAGTAGTTGTCAAGGGTTCCTGTTTAATCAGATTCAACCGTAACTCACTGTTAGACCTGCATGACTTAAAGCATTATCTTTACAGTAAAGCAGACCAGTCCTTCTCTGAACGCATTTTATATCTTTTTAATGTTTTTAAAGCTAATTTTTAGTTGGTGGGAGTATTTAATGTGTCCTTTTATCTAGATAATAATTTGTTTTTAGCTCATTTTTAGTTGGTAGGAGTGTTTAATGTGTCCTTTTATCTAGATAATAATTTATGTTTTTAGCTCGTTTTTAGTTGGTAGGAGTGTTTAATATGTTTTCTTTTATCTAGATAATAATTTACTATTTTTAATGTTTTTTTTAGCTCATTTTTAGTTGGTAGGAGTGTTTACTATGTTTTCTTTTATCTAGATAATAATTTACTATTTTTAATGTTTTTTTTAGCTCATTTTTAGTTGGTAGGAGTGTTTAATATGTTTTCTTTTATCTAGATAATAATTTACTATTTTTAATGGTTTTTTTTTTTAGCTAATTTTTAGTTGGTAGGAGTGTTTAATATGTTTTCTTACACCCAGATAATAATTTACTGAATTTCCTACTCTTACAGGAAAGAAAACGTTAAGACAATGGCTGACCGGATTCTGTTAATGAGAGCTGAACTTAGATCTCGCCTTGAAGCCCTTGGCACCCCAGGAACCTGGAATCACATCACTGAACAGATTGGAATGTTCAGTTTCACAGGGTTAACTAGTAAGTACAAAGCAGACCGCCTCTTGCTTGGGTTGTCCATTTGTAACTGTTGTTCTCTATATAAGCTGACTTTATAGAAATAAATTTGTTAAATAGCTACTGTAACCTACCTCCTCCAGCTTTGTTCCTCACTTAACCTTTATCCACCTCCTCCAATTTCCTTTTCATTTCTTCTTCTTTTTTTGCCTTTTTTTTTAGAGAGGGGAGGGCAGGGCAATTGGGTTAAATGACTTGCCCAAGGTCACATAGCTAGTAAGTGTTAAGTGTCTGAGGCCAGATTTAAACTCAGGTCCTTTGGTGCTCTATTCACCTAGCTGCCCCTTCATTTCTTCTTACATACTCTTGTCATTTGTTCCAGTCCTCCTTCCATCACAGCTTCCTATATTTATCTCCAGTAGATTGCCTTTTAATTGGTCATCAACTAAGCTGTAAAAGCAACCTAGTTGGTCAGGGTAGGCAAACTAGGGAATGAAGTGACCTAGAACAAGTACAATTTTCTCATTATTTGCTGAGACCCTTGAGGGTTCCAATAGCCCGAGTTGATATCTTAGCAGCTGACAGATGGTTGGGCTTTTTTTAGCCCTGTGGGCTTGGAATAGGTGTAAGCAAAGGATATAAGCAAGTTAGGAGGGATATCAGATTGCACTTCTTTCTAACTTTCAGGCTAAAGTCTAATGGTTTTTTTTTTTAATTTTTTTTTAAATTTACTCATTTACTTTTAATTTACAAGATTCAGTTCCACAATCACTTGAGTTTCAGATTTTCTCCCCTCCCTTCCCCCCCC
>CM053589.1:149520371-149564532 GCA_028646515.1 Pseudochirops corinnae
GGGGACACACTGGGATGGCTGTTTTGGGGCGGTGGGTGCGGGAAAGAGGGGGAGAAAATATGTAAATCAAAATCTTGTGGAAATGAATAATGCAAACTATAATAAAATTTAATTTAAATTAAAAAAAATAATAAAATAAATAAAATGCAAGCCACTTAAGAAGGAACTGTGAAAATGGAAGAAAGAGAGTCATAGGACCTCAAATCTTGGTTCTGCCACTCCTTATGTAACCTTGAACAAGTCAGTTAACTGATCTGGGCCTCAGTTTACTCACCTGTAAAATGAGAGGTTTGGACTAAATAGTCTCTTCCAGCTCTTGGAATCTCCAGTATCTTGCACATGGGCACTTAATAAACATTGATTGAATTGAAAAAAAAATAAAAATAAAAATTCTTGATGGGTCAAAAGGCACCAGAAATTCAACAGCGAGTAGCCCACTTTCTAGTGGCAAGTTTTTCTGTAATTAATTGTTTCTTGGAAAGCAGACACAGTCTGTTGTAAAGGCAATGCCCAAATCTTCAAGAACTCAGGCCAAAACTAGGTAGGAGACAGCATAATAGCGGATAAAATATGACAGATTACATTCTTCAACACATAATGTGGTCTCTTCTATGCATACATAGTCTAAGCTCAAGGTTTTAAAGTAGCAATAATGGCCCAGTCCTCAGAAAGGCTTTATAGAAACCTTGGGAAGGACTTGTATAGGCAATGTGAGGGAAAAGAAACCAAATAAGTAACCTAATATTGAGCTAATGAGAGTAGAAATGTCATAGTCAATGAAAGAGAGTACCACTAGGTGCTCAGACAATTTCATTTTTTCATTCTTATTTATTTTGTATTTGATAATACCTAATCCTTCTCTAGCATTTTCCTTAAAACAACTCTGTGAGTTAGGTATTACAAGTGTTCTCTTTTTTTTTGCAATTTTTTTTTTTGCTTTTTTTTTGGAGGGGGGAAGACAGGGCAGTTGGGGTTAAGTGACTTGCCCAAGGTCACACAGCTAATAAGTGTTAAGTGTATGAGTCTGGATTTGAACTCAGGTCCTCCTGACTCGAGGGCCGGTGCTCTATTCACTGTACCACCTAGCCACCCCTACAAGTGTTCTTACCTCCAATTTACAGAAAAGGAAACTGAGGCTTAGAGGTTAAACGGCTTGTTTAATATGTTAGAACAATTAAGGAGTGGAGCCAAGATTCAAACAAATGTCTCTGCTTGTTCCAAGTACTTTTTTCTACGCCTCCCTACCCCAAAGCAGCATTTTGAAATTTATTCTTTCCTAACCCATGAAAATGACTAATTTATTGGTTATGTTAATAAGGGGTTTATTTTCATAGAAAGAAACTGAATTATGAGGTTAATCTGACATGACTTGGTTCACTAGGAATAAACCACGCTCTACTAATCTATTTCCTGTTTGACAGGTTTACTAGACTGATAAATCAGGGGAATGCTGCAAGCAGAACATATATGAAGTCAGTGAGTATATACTTATGGACAAGGTAGACCAATGGATAGGCATTTTAAGTTGGGCTTGTAAAGCTAATTGAGTGATTAAGCCCAAATATTATAGATTAAATTATCTATATCCACTGAGAAGATGAAATCTGAACTCTGAATTGTCCTCAGACATATACTCTAGCATTTTTACCAATAACTTAGCTGAAGGCATCGATGACATGCTTATTAATTCAAAGATGATACAAAAATGGCAAGACAGGTTAATACATTTGACGACAAAAATTTTAAAATCTTAACCAACTGCAACAAAAGGCAGATTTTAACAAGCTACAATTTATGAAGGATAAATATAAAAGCCTATTTTAAAATATTCTTGTGTTGTTATATGGCTATGAGTCTTTGAAGGCTCTAAAGAATCAGGGTCATACAAAAGGAAATAAGACAGATATTCAGTGGGTAGGCAACAAATGACTAATGAAGAATTATGCAGGAGTGGTAATGGAAAGAGGGTCATCAAACATATGGTTGGAAAATTTTATGGGTCATATAGCAAGAGCACTGGGACAACTGAAAGGCAATTCATATGCTATTGATGTCTATAGAAGAAAGCTTAGCACGCTGGATAGACCCCCTTATGGAGGATTTATAGATGGGCATAAGAGTTGCATAGGATGGTCAGGCATGAATGGGTTGTAACCCACATCATTGGAAAGAGTGTCCACATTTATGAGATCACAGACTCAATAAAGTAAGAGGCATGAATGTAAAATCCTATACCACTTTAAAAAATAATCACTTGCACATAATACAAAGAGAGAGATATTACTACATTGCAGTGCATGGAAAATAAGACAGTGGTTTTAGTTGGCTTCATGGTAGCACATGGAGACAACTAGGTGGCACAGTGAATAGAATGCCAGGTCTGGAATCAGGAAGACCTGAGTTCAAATTTGACCCCAGACACTTACTAGCTGTGTGACCCTGGGCAAGTCACTTAACTCTGCTTGTTTCCCTCAGTTTCTTCATTTGTAAAATGAGCTGGAGAAGGAAATGACAAACCACTCTAGTATCAGACATGACTGAAACAACCAAACAAAAACAATATGGTCTATATGGAGTTGGAAGCAAAAAATAATTGCCAGAAAGGCTAATGCAATCTTAGACTACAGTCATAGAAGTATAGTGTCTAGAACAAGACAGATGATAGTTCTACTGTATTCTTGAGTGGTTGGATTATATGCATAGTATTTTGTTCTGAGCACACATTTTAAAAGGGACATTGTTAAGCTGGAATGCTTCCAGAAGAGGGCAGGCCAAGGCAGTCTGGTGAAACTGAACTCTGAGGAAGAGACATTCTGCATCTCCAGAGAATGAATGAGGAGAAATTCTAGGGAGGTAGATTTGAACTCACTAGAAGAAAGAAATTCCTAAAAATTATAACTATCCAAAAATTGAATGCCTTGTAAAGTTGTGAGTTCCTTCCAGATGGGACTGAATATCATTTGGGGCAAATCCTCTGAGAAAAATAGGACTTTTCAATTTTAATCTAACTTTAATATTTAATCTATAATTTTTTGTTAAAAAATAGAGTTGGCAACAAAAACAATCAAATTTGTATCTGTCCTTTTACCAGTCCTTTGCTTATGAATGTCATGGAATTATAGATTAAGAGCTAGAAGACAGCTTAGAAGTCACCTAATATTTTATGAGCTGACTTATTGGGCCATCTACTTTTTCCTATTTCTTGAATGGCTCCACTAATTCTCATCTTTTTGTTACTTTCACCTTGTTTCTCTGGTTTCTCTGGTAACCCGATCCCAGCTGACAATTTTGCTTCTGCTACCCAAAAGGTAATGGGGCAAAAGCCCACCTACAGCTGTCCTTTGCCAATGGCCAAGTGTCCTTCATTTTGGGCCATTATAATGGCATCCTGCTCAACCTGTAATTTGGAGGATTTTTAAACACTCTCAGGAAAGATTCAGGTTTTCTATTCTATCTCTTCCTCTTTGAAATAGTTATTAAGCACTTGAAATGTATAATGAGAGAAATTACTTATGAATCTACATTGCTCAGCCTTAGGCCACTTCCATTTCTCTGTGAGAAATTCAAGTATTTTACCCTAATAGCACTGGAACAAAGTCAGGGATAAGACAGACAGACACAGAGTGAGGCTTCCAGCCCTATGGCGGGGCCATGTTGACAGCTCATTAGAAAACGTCCTTCTGGTACTCCCTTTCATTTCTTCAAGTTACAAAGCTCGACACAGAATTTGATGGAAAAACCAAGACGGTAACTTCCCCTGGGGCACTCTAGGTCCTGCTCATCTGTCTTTGTTTGACAAATAAGGAAAGTATATGTCACCTTGCATAAAGCCCCACACACCTGAATCAAGAGTCCTAAGAACAGCCCTGTCACCCTCACATATGCTACCCTCTTTTTTGAGTCAAAATGTTCCTGAAAATGTTTGGAGCTTTATATGACCACTCTTTCCATGGAAATCTTGAGAGCAAAGCAATCTTGGGGACAGGCAGAGAGCCATGCCCGTGGTTATAAGAGTTCTGATTTTCTCAGGAACAGTTACTCTTGAATACCACTCTTCAGCTGTCAATTAAGGACAGCAAAAAACTCCAAACCCTGTGTTATCAAAAGCAAATTATACTTTGCTTTCACATAAAATAAGGTCCAGTGAAGAGGTTCTACTGGCTCTTTAAGTATCTCTGGACCTGGGATTTCACTGGGAGTGACTTGGGAAAGTCAAGCCTTGTTATAAACATTCTCTCAATTTTCCACTGTTTTTTTTCCTTACCTTTCCTTCTTTTTTGGTCTCTAAGCAGAAGCTGCATGGACACTCGTCAGAGTTCATGGACAGGTCAGATGAGTTGGCCTTCGAGGCCCCTTCTAAGATTCTATGTGACTCTTTAAGGCCTATAAACTGCTTTGTAGGTAGTATTTGATCCTCACAGCAACCTAGTAACCAGGAAAGTGAGGCACAGAGAGGTTAAGACTCAGAGAAGGGAAACCTGTGGCCTCAAGGCCACAGGTGACCCTCTAAGTCAGTGGTTCTCAACCCGTGGGTCACAACCCCTTTGGGGATCGAACAAGGTCACCTAAGACCATCGGAAAACACATATTTCCAATGGTCTTAGGAACCGAGACATGGCTCCTCTATCTATCTCCAGGCAGGTCCGCCCACATGCAGATATGCCCACATACGAGTATTAAAGGGTCCCGGCATTAGGAAGGTTGAGAACCACTGCTCTAAGTCCTCAATTGACCCACACATGTGGCCTCGAGGCCACAGGTTCCCCACTCCTGTTATTTGTTCATGATCACCAGCTATTAAGTGTCAGAAGCTACATTCTAACCGAGGTCCCTGACTCCCAAGAAGAGTAGGGGACTGAGGATAGATTTCTTGGTAGTGACTTTCCCCCTTCTTCTGACCCTACCCAAATGCTACACTTTTTCAAGGCCGAGCTCAGTATCATTTCCTCTAAGAAAACCTAGTAAATTAATATAAAGAATATAGGAAATAAATATACAATAAATTCTCAGGTAATACAGCAACTAGGAAAATCAAGGATTTCCTTAGAATAAGATCCATAAGGTCCATACACTACATCACATTTATTGGCATTTGTTATCTTGTTCAAGTTGTTGTGGCTTGTCCTTTTTCTGAAGAGGACCAATGCCATCCCATTGGTGGGATGATGTCTTGATTTGGTTGTGAGTTGGCTTTAAGTGAGGCAGTGTTGCATAAAGTCATTAGCCTCACTCTCTCTACAGAGTCATTGAAATCCAATGGCAAGACAAAAATCAGGATGACTGACAATGACCCAGGATACAGTGGATGACCTTGCTATCTCCAATGTCTGACCAAGGTCTAAAGGCATCTTCATGACCACTGGGATAAATTGTTCTCTTCTTTCCATGTCACTGGGGGGAAGTCTTCACACGCTTGGGGTAGACATCCTCCTAACTCAGCAAGGCCTGGTGGTTACCCTCCACCTGGTTTAGTCCTTCTGTGAAAAGGGTTAACTGGGGTGTGGCCACTGCACAGGTTACAGCTCCTTGGAGTGAGAGTGAGTGCTGAGTGCTAAGCGTACATGAAAAGTAGATGAGCAGCCCTGAAAAGGACCTGGCCTGCTCTCACACCAGAGATGCTGGTCCTCCCTGATCACCCATACACCCTTATCAGAGTCAAGTACATATGTCTCATCTCAATTACTTTGAAATTTTCATGTGTGCATATACCAGTCAGTCAATAAACACTTCTTGGGACCTACTATGTGCCAAGGACTATGCTAAGTACTAGGAATACAAAGAAAGTCTCTGCCTCTGAGGAGCTCACAATCTAATGGGGAGAAAACAGTCAAATTAACTTCATACAAACAAACGACATACAGGATAAATTGTAGATAAACAGAGGGAAGAGGGGGAAGAGAGGGGGAAAGAGAGAGAGAGAAGAGAGAGAGAGAAAGAAAGAAAAGAGAGAGGGGAGAGAGAGAGAGAAAGAAAGAGAGGAGAGAGAGAGAGAGAAAGAAAGAGAGAGAAGAGAGAGAGAGAGAGAGAGAGAGAGAGAGAGAGAGAGAGAGAGAGAGAGAGAGAGAGTCTATAAGCATTATGGAGAGTTGGCTTTGAGACCAGGCTCAGGAAGACCTGAGTTTAAGTCCTGCTCTGCCCCAATCCTGGCTGAATGACCCTGGGCAAGTCCCACAAGCTCTTGCTACTCTAGGCTACTCTCTGAGCCTCTTAAGCTGCAGAGAAGGTACTGATCTGCAGTGGCAGAAGGAGCTCACTCTCTGAGAAGTTACCCATAACAATGAAATCACAGGTACAGTTCCTTTGTATTCATTTTGTATATGTTTTGCTTGGACTTATCTGTGTGTATGTGTGTGTGTGTGTGTGTGTGTGTATGTGTGTTTTCTGTCAATAGAATATGAGTTCCTCAAAGACAAGGACTGTTTCCTATATGTCTCTGTATCCCCAGCGACTATCTCAGTGTCCGGAACATAGTAGGTGATTAATAATCGTTTTTAAAAATATAATTGCATTATTTAGGATGTTTTCATAAGTCACCTTAAATGAAAGCTAAGCAGGGAACGAACTAATGGGAGAAGTCAGTGGGATGGTGCCAAGAGAGCTGGGATTTGATTAGAGGATGGAGCCACACCCCTTTAGACATAAACCCTATACCACCCACAAAGTCTGGGAGCCAAAAGATGAGTGACAGCTATTCTGAGATCCTGAAAAAGGAACAGAGAGCCTGAATGATATAGCAGAAGGCCTCTGCTATTGGGCAGGTCATATTACAGGGGAAACTGGTCATTTTCTGAGGAGGTTGAGAAATTGATTTATAGTTCTGTTTAAAAATCTCCTTATCGGCTGTTTAATGGATTTTTAAAAGGTGAGTGTGTGTGTGTGTGTGTGTGTGTGTGTGTGTGAGAGAGAGAGAGAGAGACAGAGACAAGAGAGAAATGGAGACAGAGAGAGAAAGAAGACAGAGAAACGAAGAGAGAAAGAGACAGAGGCAGAGAGAAGACAGAGACAAAGAGAGACAGAGAAAGAGACACAGACAGAGACACAGAGACAGAGAAAAAGAGACAAAGACAGAAACAGAGAGACACACAAAGAGACAGGTACAGAGAGAGACAGAGACACAGAGAAATAGAGACAGAGAGAGACACACACACACACAGAGACAGAGACAGAGAATCAGAGACATAAACAGAGAGAGAGAAACAGAGAAGAGAGAGAGATTTGGGTTTTTTCTTGGGGGGTGGTAGGGGTGGTTAACTTTAAACCCTTTAATAGAAAACCAGTTTCTATCCAATTCTTTCACACCAGTGCTGGTGAACTTGGAGGGCTGCTGAGAGGTCTCTAGCTCTATCGAGTTGAGGCTGAAATATGTTACACAATTTGCAGGGGGCTATAGCACGTATGAACCCTTCCTCCCTTCCTCCCCGCCTCCACCTCCAGGCTTCCCTGGTTACCCTAAAGACTGGGCTCAGATTTCCCCCTAGAAAGGAGGCCTCCCCCTCCCCCAATGACCCCCAGACTGCTTCTCATTTACCCTGATACACCTTGTATGTACATAGCTGCTTGCACGCTGTCTTTCCCATTAGCAGGTGAGCTCCTTAAAGGCAGAGATCGTGTTTCTTGCCTTTCTTCGCATTCTATGCACTTAGCACAGTGCCTGGTACCTAGGAAGTGCCTGGTAACTGCTCCTTGACTGGCTGGTTAAGGGGAGCATTGCATTTTCAGAAATATCTGAAAGGAAGAACATAAAAACGAACTTAGAAACTCTGCTGGGCGCGGGAGGAGCTCTTTTTCTTGATGAAGAGCAGTGATGAGGGTCCAGGAAGTTTGGTTTTGTTTTTAAATCACAGTCCTACACAATTATTTCTCACTGATTTTCTATGAGAACAAAGAAATTGGAATTTAGAACAGTAAAAGGGGACTGATCCTTTTTCAGCCGACGGACAAAAGGCACTTTTCTGCTTTTGGGTGGGTGGGAGGGTAGGGAGATTAATCCTGCTAGAGGATGATATAATTACAAAATCACCTACTCTTAAAACTGGAACCTCAGAGGTTATTTACTCCTTTTCATTGCTGGACAACCCTAATTGTCAGAAATGAGCAGAAATTATCTCCCTATAACTTGCTACAAGCTCTCTTCTCATAGTAAGTCTATGCCCTCTTCCAGACAGTAACCCTTCAGATATTGAATGCAGCCATTCTATTTCCCTTAGACAAATCTGAAACTTCTCCAGCTCTCCAGACATTGATCTTGTGATGTGGTTTCCACCTCCCTCACTGTCTTGGTTGGTCCCTTTCAGACCTAGTCATTTTGCCAATATCCCTCTTAAAGGGAGGGATCCAGAAATGATCAATATTCGAGAGGTGACTTGACCAGCACCAAGTTGAATAGTATCCTTCTTTTCTTCTTCCTCTTACCTTTATTCCTGGTAAATTTTATGCCAGAGATGAACCTGGGTCACAGAACAGGGTTCCTCAACCACTATTTTATATATACACATACACAATACATATATACACACATAATATGCACACATATGCACATATAAACATGTGTGCACACACATATAACATGCTATATATACTAATAAAATTCATTTAACTTAGTGTATATAAAGTTAATTTGGGGTGTTGAAGGGTGTGAAAAATGGGGCACAATTTAGTATGGAGATTCAGGCAGGATAAGGCCAGGGAAGGTTTTCTTGAAGGGAGTGGTATTTTAGAAGTAGCTCGAATAATAGAAGAAAGACATAAGTTGGGAAGAGGGGGAAAGACATGGGGGGGGGGGGGGTGGCCAAATTGAATAGGGAATGGGAGCAAGAATTCCTATCATGTGTAGCTTATCTGTGATTTTTTTTCCTTTTTGGAAGGGGGAAGGCAGAACAATTGGAATTAAGTGACTTGCCCAAGGTCACACAGCTAGTAAAGTGTTAAGAGTCTGAGGCCGAACTTGAACTCTGGTCCCCCTGACTCCAGGGCCTGTGCTCTATTTACTTCACCACCTAGCTGCCCCTATAATGTGTAGTTTGGAATCAGGAATAGAATGGGATGATAATCAATCAGTAAGCATTTATTAAGCACCTACTGCATGCCAGACCTTATACTAGGTATTAGGGATGTAGATACAATAAAGTAAAACCAAAACCTGCTCCCTGGAAACTTAGGTTCTATCGTGTTCCCACCTGGTGAGAACCCACCACTCCAGGCAGGTAGGCAGTAAAATGAAACTGTTGGTTGGACTAGATCTCCAAGGTGTCTCCCAACTCTAACATTTTGAAGCATCCATTCCTTTAAAAAGTTCCTCCCCCAAAGCTTTCAAAAATAAACCCCTTCACTGGGGTTTTTTAATTTTTAGGAATTTTAGAAAATGCCTTCTTCTCCTCTAGTCAGACCCCCAAATAATCTCCGGATGGATTATCATACTCCCCTTTGCCACATTTCTATTTGAAAATCAATTAGAATTCACTTACTTTCCCCGTTACTGCTACATTTTCCATCTGCTCCAAATAGGCGCCCCCCCCTCCCCCACGGTCCCCCATTAACTTTATCTTCCTAAGCAGCTCCGGAACACAGATGTTTTCACCCTGTTGCTCCAGCATGGGGGCATTTTCCCAGTGTTTCTCTGAGTGTTCTCTCCAGGCAATGCCTCTTGGGGAGAGGGAGAGTAAATGTTTTCATTCCAAACCCTCAGGGTCAGGTCGTGTTTGTCTAAACTGTGTTTGTTGCCATAATTATCAGATTAGCTGATCTCTGGCAGCAAGTTGGGGTGGGGGGAGGGCATCTGTATTAACCCTTTGCAACCTCTCCCCATACCTCTCCCCTTCCCCCTCTGAGGGATGGGGGTGGTTACTGCTTAGTGTAAAGGGAGTCATATACAGGCAAGGTAAAGCGCTGTCATTTCCCACCCCCCTTCAACCCTGATCGTGAGGACCTGGTTGAAATTCTTTTCACCAGACTGCCCTAAGTAAATCCAAGCAACTCTCCTGCAAATTGCCGGGGCTGTTATCCTTTAGCAGAGATACCGAGTTGAAAGGGCATCTCTCCAGGGATCTGGTGGGAAAGGAAAAAAAATGGGGCTTAGAAAGGATATTGAGAGGTGGCTAAGTAACTCAACAAAGGGCATCAGTTTCTCTCAGACAGAACAAGGTAGATGGGAGCAGGCGCTGTCTGCATTCAGCTCTTTTTTTCTGAGCATAAGTGAATTGAGTCTGGCAGGCTCCATTGAAGTTTGTTTGGGATTTTCTGTTGTCCCCAAGAATATTAAGATCATCTTTCACCACTGTTGCTTAAACAAAATCAACTTCTTGTCTAATGACTTTCCCATTGTGTTCTGCATAGAATTCAAATGACTGTTTATTTCAAGGCTCTCCTCAAACTTCCCCACCCACCTACTCTCCACCTCTCCTCTCATGCTTCTCTACTAGCTTAGAGTTCTCATAGCAATCTTTACGCAACTGCTTTATATTGTTATTATCCTCTTGTGTATAAATCAATCAACAAGGATTTAATAGACAATTGTTATCTGTTGGGAACTGGAGATAAAAAGAAGAAAGCAAAAACAGTCTATGTCCTCAAAGACAACATGAACATACATAGTTAGATGCAAGTCACACTCAAAGCGGATACAAGGCAGTCTTAGAGAGAAAGGTGTTTGCAGCGGGGAGGTCCAGAAGGTGGTACTTGAGCTGAATCCTGAAGAAAACTATGTTACTAAAGGAAAAGATGAAGAAGGTGTGAAGATGGGAAATGGACCATCATATGAAAAAATGACAGATTCCACGGAGATGAGTAATATGCAAGAAGACCGGAAAGATAGGAAGGGACCTAGGTTACAGAAAACTTTAAATGATTATTTGATTCTGTTGTCAACAAAGATAACTATGTGGCTCAGTGGATAGAGCACTGGGCCTGCAGTCAGGAAGACTCATCTTCCTGAGTTCAAACCCGATCTCAGACATTTACTGGCTGTGTGACCCTGGGCAAGTCACTTAACCCTGTTTGCCTCAGTTTCCTCACCTGTAAAATGAGTTGGAGAAGGAAATGGCAAACCGCTCCAAGTATCTTGGCCAGGAAAACCCCAAATGGGATTGCAAAGAGTCAACGAGACTGGAATGACTGAACAACAAGAGCAAAGGAACTATTGGCATTTGAGAGTTGGTGGTGTGTGTGTATGACATTGTTGTGTATGGATGATAAACTGGGGTGAAAAAGGACTTGAGGTAAGGAGAGATATTAGGCTTTTTAATAGTCTTGGCAAGAGGGTGGTGACTGAACAATTTAGATATTAGAATGTTACAGGATAGATATTGTAGAGACAAAAACAAGTGGAGGAGCCAGAAATGACCCTGAAGTTTCAAGCTTGGAAGAAGAGTGATGTCTTTAGCAGTGCTAGGAATTTTAGGAGACAGGTAGGTTTGAGTGGAAAGATCATGAGTTATGTTTTGGCATGTCGAGGTTGAAATGCTTGTGGTGCACCCAGTTCAAAATGCCCAATGTGCAAATGGTAACATAGGACTCAGGAGAGAGACTAAGACGGAATACAAAGATCTGGGATTCAGCTGTGTAGAGACAATAATGGAAAGCCATGGGAACTAATGAGAATATGAAGAAAAAAATCTTCTATGAAGATTTCTGCCTTCTAAAATCTTTCTATACGTAGAAAAGCCTTTTTTAAAAGCAAACTCCAGACCAGAGCCTTGGGAGACATCTATAATTAGTATACAAGACACGAATGAAGATGTGGCAAAGGATACTGAAAGCAAGTAGAAGAAAAACCAAGAGAAAACTGTCATAAAAACCCAGAGAAAAGAGAATAGCCACAAGGAGCCCAACTGTTAAACATGACAGGGAAGTCCAGAAGGATGAGGACTGAGAAAAGGCCTTTGTATTTGGCATTTAAGAGATCATTAAGAGGCAGGTAGGTGGCACCAGCCTTGGTGTCAGGAGGACCTGAGTTCAAATCCAGCCTCAGACGCTTAACATTTACTAGCCATGTGACCTTGGGCAAGTCACTTAACCTCAACTGCCCTGCCTCCCCCTCTCAAAAACAAAAAAGAGATCATTGGTAACTTTGGAGTGGACAGTTTCAGCGGAAAGATGATGTCAAGAAGGCGGACCACAGAGGGTTTAAAAGAAAATGAGAGGAAAGAAAGTGGAGGCAACATGAGCTTTTTTCAAGCTTTTTCTTCATCAGAAAGGAGTTAAGGATGGGATGGGAATGATGTCAGGGAGATGTGAAGTCAGGAGAAGGAGAGAAAGGGAAGCTCATAGCAAATGACTTTTATTTTTTCAGGGACTGTATGAGCTGAGGTCCTCAGCTGAAAGGGTGGGGGAGGTGCTACGCGTGTTTCTTGTCTCTACATTTGGCTTTTTAATTCTTCGTCTCCCCCACAGTGTATCTGCCCTATTAGTAATCAGTCATTCAGTTGTTTCAGTTGTGTCCAATTCTTCATGACCCCATTTTGGGTTTTCTTGGCAAAGATTCTGGAGTGGTTTCCTTCTCCAGCTCGTTTTACAGATGAAGAAACTCGAGGCAAATGGGGTGAAGTGACTTGGCCAGGGTCACACAGCTAGCAAGTGTCTGAAGTCAAATTTGAACTCAGGAAGATGAGTCTTCCTGCCTCCAGGCCCAGGGCTCTGTGCACTATGGCACCACCTAGCAGCCCTTATGGACTATTTGTGCCTGAGCTGTGGTAGAGCCTTCTGAGCTCACATTGGTTTGATCAGCCAGTCAATGATGTACTGTGCCTTGACCCCAACATAGTGATGCCATTTTGGTCCTCTTTGAGAATGAAGGACAACAACCAACCAATGTAATTATTTCTAATAATTTAATAATAATAAATAATGTAAATAATAGTAATAAAAATTTAAAAATAAAAATTTTTTCCATTGACTTATTTAATTTTTTTTCCTCTAAGTGTCCTGATTCTCTTTCCCTCTTCTCACCTTTATACAACCACTTCCTCCTTCTTCTCCTTATCTTATTCTTCTTCTTTCTTCTCCTTAACCTATTCCTGACACTCCCACCTTCCTCTTCATCTTCTCCATGCCTTATTTCTGGGACTTTTCAATTACTATTCATCAAACCAACTCCTTGCCATCCTTCAAAACTCAGTTCATATCCTACCTTCTCAGTCTATCTTGACTAAAATTGGGAAGAAGAAAGGGAATGGAGCCAAATACTCTACCACCCAAAATTGACAAGCACTCTTCTTTCTCTTGATACTTTTTTTTTTTGGTTTTTCAAGGCAATTGGGGTTAAGTGACTTGCCAAGGTTCACACAGTAAGTGTCAAGTGTCTGAGGTTAGATTTGAATTCAGTTCTTCTGACTCTAGGGCCTGTGCTCTATCCACTGTGCCAACTAGCAACTCCTACTTCATTTTTTTAAAAAAATGGATTATAGGCCACATCTTTTTATAACCATTACTGTTACAATAAAAATTTCTGTGTAAAAAAAATCTCCAATAAACAAGTCACTCTACACAAGAGTTAGTACAATTTTTAAAAATCTGATTGTATTGAGATTTGAATCATAAAATAGAATTTGAGAGCATGAGCATTGGGATAAGCCTTATAGATCTTCTTGAGATAATACATATTGCATTGAACACAAGATTGTGAGTTCAAAGTCTTGGGTTCCAGTTTAGTCTCCACCATTTACCAACTTTGAGCAAATCTCTTAATTTCTCTGAAGCTCAATTTATTCATTTATAAAATGGAAACCAAAATAACTTCTTTGCTCACACCTAAGGGTTGTTCGATGTTAGATGCCATTTGGCAAACATTTGTAAAACATCTACAGTGGTGAGGCACTGTGCTGGAGACTAGGAATATCAAGACAAAAAAAAATACCATTAAGGAGTTTGCTTTCTACTGAGGGAATCAAATAAGAGAGTATATTTGCGAGCACTTTGTAAATTGTAAGGTACTATAAACATGCAAATTATTATTGTTACAGCCTAACCTCCCACTCCAAGTGGAATCTTCTCTAATAATTCCTGACAAGTAGTTTATCAATTCTCCATTTGGATACTTCTAGTGGTAGGCAACTCACTACTTCCCAAGGCAGCCCATTCAGTTGTTGAAAACTCAGTTTGTCAGAAAGTCCCATTTTATATAAAGATGAAATCTGACTATAACATTCACTTGTTGCTTCTAGTTTCCCCCACCCTCCTCTTTAGCTACAAATGTCTACTTTCTCTTCTGCAAGAAAACTTCTTTAAGACTTAAAGAGAAATGCTGTCTTCTGGCTAATTCTATTGAGAGCTGACATTTATATAGGATGTCATGTTTTGCAGAGCACTTTACATACATTTTTTTCATTTAATCCTCTTAACAACCCTGTAGGATAGGTACCATAGGTGTCATTGTGCCTAAATTATGTAGAAAACAAAAGAAAACACTGAGGCTCAGAGAGATTTGGTGACTTGCCTGGGATCACAAAGCTGGTGTCAGAAGGAGTATTGGAAGCTCTGGGTTTCTGATTCCAAGTCCAGCATTCTTTCCACCATATCATTTTGCCTTCAATTATCCCTAGTTCCTTCATGCATTTTTTTATGAGACACTTTTCAGACACTTCACTGGTTCACTGGATGCCCTCTTCATGAAACACTCCAGTTTGTCAATGTCCCTCTTAAATTGTGGTAGTCAGAAGTGTGCACTGTACTGAAGATGTGGTCAAACCAAAGTAGTGCATACTTGTTCCTGACATTTTATCTTTTTTAGTATTTGTTTACTTGAATTGAATTATATAGCCTAAGATTGCATTTACATTGTTGAATCTGACCTCTCAATCATCAACAAAAAACCCTAAACTCTTGTTTTCCACATGAACTGCCATTAACCCAAGATTCTCTGTTCTTTATTGCATGGTTCATTCTTTGAATATAAGTAAAAGACTTTTCATTCCTGGGTGCATTTCATCTTGTTAGTTTCAGTCCATCATTACAACTTGTTAAAAAACAAAAAACAAAAAACAACTTTATCCAGCATGTTATTTATTTTCTGAGGTTTTTGCCTTCTTCCAAACCATTGATGAAAAAGTTAAATAGGATAGGACTGAGGACAGGGTCCTGTGTGACTAGAAATCCTCAAGTTGGCGTATCAACTGGATGGAAGGGGGTGTAGGGACAGAAGGATCCCGTGTGTGGTAGAATGTGAAAGTGATTATAAACAAACTTCCACCACCCATACTGACAAAATATTTAAGTAGGGAAAGTGTTAAAAATAGCCCTGACTTGTATATTCAAATTGGTATATGTGGAGAGTGACAAGCAGAGTGTGTGTATCTGGGGGTCTACTGTGGGGGATCAAGATCAGGGGTCAAATGAGACTTCTAGGAGCCCAATGGCACAGTCCTGATGTCTTGAGGCTCCTGGGTATTTGGTACGTGAAGCAAACCTCCTATACCCTGAGAGACGCAATCCAGAGTACATGTGGTGTGTTTTTCCTAAGTTGTCTCAAGGTTCGCAATTATGAGGTTGTTGTATTACCCTAAGTCCAAACACACACGGTTCAATTCCAAATAGAGTGAGCTAAGTAATAAGGAAGCTATGTTTCATATTCATCCTAGGATCATATATCTTTTCATTGGCTACATTTATTTCCCTGAGAATATTGTAGTCTGACAAGAGTACTGACAGCATGAATATATTAATCAACATTCTTTGAGTACAATTGCTTAAGTAGATATGAGTCCACTTAACCATACTGTTATACAACCACATTTCTCCTTCTCATCCATAAGGATATTATGAAGTCCCTTATAACTATTTCACAGAAATACAGCTACAGCATGATGTCTACAGCATTCCCAGATCTATTAGTTTGAAAAACCTATTATAACCAAAAATGAGGGGTTTTTTTTAGTCTTTTCTGATTTATTCTTCATAAATCTATACTGGTTCTTAGTGATCACCACCTTTATTTATCTATTCTAAACTTTGTTAGAGATCAATGTCAGGCTTAGTGGTCTATAGTTTATGAAATATACACTTTTTAAAATTTTTATGAAAATCAGAAGAGTATTTGCCTATCTTCAAGACTCCAGCATTTTTCTTGATCTCTAACATCTTTTCAAAAATTTCAAGCGATAGTTCTTTGATCATATCTGCAAATTTTTTCCAGTACCCTAGGGTGCAAGTTATCTGGACCTAGAGTCTTGAAACTCAATCAAAATAAATAAATACCTGCTTGCTGTATCATATATATATATATGATACTTGCTGTATCATATATACACATACACACACACATATATGATACAGCAAGAGGGTATTTATTTTTTTGTTTGAAGAACCATTCTTTGATATAGATGATGGAAGTGAAATAGATATTGAGTAGTCCTGCTTTTTCTCTATCATTCATTAGTATTACATATTAATCTCAAACAATAAGACCTTGCCTCTTCCTTGTTCTTTTTCTTTCTCTGAATATATCTTCAAATGTCCTCTTTTTATTATCCTTAAAAATTTTCACAGACTGCAGCTTATTCTACATTTTAGGCTTCCTGAATGTTTTAATAGGTCTGTGCCATTCTTTTGAGAGGTAACGTAGTACAATGGAAAGAGCTCTGGACCAAGACTCAGAAGAACCAGATTTGGATCTTGCCTATGACCAGGAAAATAACAAAGATGAGGTTACTGGAGCTTTGTCCCCAGGATGCTGAAATTTGGAGGGCACAAAAAATTAACAGTTGAGTTTGTGACTTTGTCAGCAAGAATAATTAGTTAAACTAATGCACTGCTTGTGGAGTTGTGCATGAGTCCAACCATTCTGGGAAGCAATTTGGAATTATGCTAAGAAAGTGACTAAATTGTCCAAAGCAGAGATCCCACAGCCGGGCATGTGCCCAAGGAGAAAAAGTTCAAGTATACCCCCAAATATTTATTGCAATACTTTTTGTAGAAACAACAAACTAGAAAAAATGATGCTCATCATTGGGGAAAGGATAAACAAATTGGAGTTCATGAATGTGATAGGATATTATTCCTCTGTAAGAAGCAATGAATATGGAGAATATGAGTAGGCACGGGAAGATTTGTATGAACTAATACAAAATGAAGTAAGCAGAACCAGGGAAACAACATATCCAATGACTAGAATGTCAATGGATAGAATAACAACAATAAAAAATAAAAACTGAATAATTATAATGAACAAGTTTGACTCTGAAGAAGAGACATGAGAATACACCTTTCTTCCTTCTTTGAAGAGGGAGGGGACTATGGGTATGGAACACTAGGTATACTGTCAGACTTAATTGGTATGTTGAACTGCTTTACCCCCCTCATTCTTTTTCATCCTTTATTATGGGAATGGTTCTCTGAGTGGTAGAAAATAGTTTGGGAAATGAAGATCCTTAATAGATATTAATATAAATTTAAAAGGAACACAGAAAGAAATAATTTGTTAAAATAGGAAGCAATCTATTGTAGCTTGAGGGTAGAGAGTCACCCAGAGGACAATGGAGAGGCACATGGTAGATGTGAATAAGCTCCAATTTATTACTAGTAAAAAATCATACAGGTTAGCATGAAAGGTATCATTAGATAGATGGATAAAATCAGAAAAGGGTCATTAAGATACTTAGAACAAAGAATAACCATTTCATTGGAATCTTTTTAATTAATCTAGCAAAAAGGAAGGTTCCTAGTGAATACTCTAGAAAGATTTATAGGACATGGACAAGATGAGAAGACCTAAATGGATTGCAGTCTATAGTTTTGGAAGTAGTACTTACATCAGTGAAAGCATAGATCCACCATTAAAGTAAGGAAGCATCCAGACTTTGAGAACTGGTACTAGCACTTTTTTTGGGGGGGGGGGGCCAACAGAGGTTAAGTGACTTTCCCAGGGTCACACAGTTAGTGTCAAGTATCTGAGGCTGCATTTGAACTCAGGTCCTCCTGACTCCAGGGCCAGTGTTCTAGTCACTGTACCACCTAGCTGTCCCTAAAGGTCATTTCTTAATGGAAAAGTGGTCAAAGGATAGAAACCAACCATTTTCAAAAAAAATTCAAACTATCAACACCTACCTTTTTTAAAGATCCAATGCACTGAGAGTGACAATAACTCTGTAATGTCACCTTACACCCATCAAATTGGCAAAAGCTGTAAAAGGCAGAAAAAGTCAATGTTAGAAGAACTATCAGAGGAAGACAAGTACACTAATTTATTGCTTAGTAGAACTGTGAAACAGTGTAATGGAAAATAATTTGGAAGTATGAGAAAAGTTACTAAAGTTACTAAAAGTTACTGTTAGTACCCTTTGTCCTATGGATCCCCCTACTGGTACTGGGTACCAGGGAAGTTATTTTCAGATTACCCAATTTGGTTAATTCAATTTGAGCTATTATGTTTTTTAAGTGATAACATGTCAATTCTTTAAAGCTTTTAAAAATTTATTTTATTCTAAGCCTAAGAAATGATAACTCAGACTTTGTATTAATTCAGATTTATTCTACCCTTCAGTTGACTCAGATTAAAGATGTTCAATAAAAGTTGATTTATTGAACCTCCTACTGGGTACCAGGGCAGTCACTGGTCCCATATGTACTAAAGTATTCATACTAACACTATTTATAGTGACAAAAAGAAACAATATATGCCCAATGATTAAGAAATGACTGACAAAATTAAGGCATGTGAATGTAATGGATTATGTTACAACACTAGGAAAAACAAATATGAAAAATCCAGAGAAACCTGGAAAGACATATAAATTGCTCAGAGTGAATTGATCTATCAAATAATGAGCATTTATTAAGTGCCTACTGTGTTCTAGGCACTGTGCCCTAGGGAGACAAATACAAAGAATGAAACAATCCCTACAATGACAAGCAGAATAGCTTCCATAGCGTAAATGAAGATGGGATGCAGGTCTGGCTCCTGAACTGAGCCCATCATCTTGCTTGGCTGATGTAACCTGGCCATGTGGAGAATGCTAGGGTGACGACTTCCAGGAGAACCGTGATCATGTATAAAAGAAGTTCCTTGGAAAGACCATGGAATATGTGTGGATACTCTGTGGTTGCCTCCAATTGCCAAGGAAGTAGCATTAGCAGGAATTAGCAGAGAAGAGCCTTTTTCACCTGACTGCATAGTTGGGACTGTCTGCATCTTCAAAAAGGCTTGAGTCACCATCCACATTCTCTTTTGTTTCATTGGTATCTGGGCAAGCTCAATGACTCTTTTGGTGTCTAATGAGAGACCATGGGATAAGAGGGAAGGGTCTTTTGACCTCCCTCCTAAGGCCATATGGCCCGCAAGAGATAAGATTTTTCCTTGGGCCCCTTTTTTTGTGAGGCAGTTAGGGTTAAGTGACTTGCCCAGGGTCACACAGCTAGTACATGTCAAGTGTCTGAGGTGGGATTTGAACTCAGGTTCTCCTGCCTTCAGGGTTGGTACTCTCTCTACTACAACACCTACTTGTCCCTGGTTCTTTCTTGTATCCTTTTGTGTTTTAGGAAGAGAAGTGGAGCCTCTGCAACCTTGTGAGTTTAAGGGATTTGGACTAGATGGTTTGAGGTCCCTTCCAACTCTGAGATTCCATGATCCTTGGTTGGTTGATTGTTGTCCTTTCTTTTCAAAAAAGACCAAAATGGCATCACTATGTTGGAGTCAAGGTCCAGTGTGTCCAACTGTGGCTGATCAGACCAATCTGAGCTTAGAAGGCTCTACCACAGGTAGGGCACAAATAGTCCCAATAGTCCATGACCCTATAATTTAATCATTGAATTGATTATCTTCAAATGTTATTCCACTGTTTATCCTCAAAAGGCATTTTTTCATGTTACTAAAATTAGCATCACTTATTCATTCAATGATTGCCAACCTAATCATGTCATGTGCTAATATTAGAAATGTTAGTTTTTGTTAGAATTTGGTGATTGATGCAACAAGTTCTCTGTCACTCATGAACATAGATAATTCTGTGCTTGGTGAAGTAGAAGAAGCAAAAAATGCTTTGTATATCTTAAAGCACCATAGAAACGAAAATTATTATTGTGAAAATAGAAGTACAAGTTAGAGTTCCTGATCTTCAGGAACTTAAAATTTAATTGTGGTGAGACATAAACAAGTGAAAGTTGTAGTGAAAGATACTATACGATTAGTGCCAAATTGAGTGTAATTGTGGGAATCCAGTCAAGGGGAGAGATCAATGTGGGTGGGGTTTCTAGGAGAGAATATGAGATTTGATCTGGGCCCTTGAATAAAATAACGGGAAATCTGAGGGGAAGAGAAAAGATGAGGGCTTTTCTCACTTCCTACACAATCTTTTTAGGCATCTAGGTAGCACCATAGAGCATAGGGTGCCAGCCTTAGAGTCAGGAAGACTCAGATTCATGAGTTCAAATCTCGTCTCAGATGCTTACTAGCTGTGTAATCCTGGGCAAGTCATTTAACCTTGTTTGCCTCAGTTTCCTCATCGGTAAAATGGGCTGGAGAAGGAAATGCAAGAAACCTCTAAATGAGGTCACAAAAAGTCAGTCATGACTGAACTACAACAACATCCATTCATTCACCCTATTTCTTGTTGGATTCTAGTGAAAGCTTATCCAAGAAAATAGGCAATTGCAATTTGCATTCCCAGCACTTAGCACAGAATTTAGTGTATAATAAGTGATTAATAGGATTTTTTAATCCATTTTATCCTATTCCAAGGCCTGCTAAAATTATTGGGTTTTTTGAAGATTTTAGGGATCTATGAAAGAATTCAGGCATTAGGGGGAAAAATTAGAAGGAAGAATTTAAAAAGCAAATAGCACGCAGGAAGTCTGGAGAACTGTTAAAATACGTTATTAAAAGAATAGGATAAATGTGTGCCAACTAGCAAAAAAGTCCAGGTGCTGGAAAAACAATATTACATAGTTAATTGGCAAAGTAAAAGGCTCTGCTGGGGTGGGGGTGGGGGTAAGGGAAGACATCTTCAAACATTTAGATTGTACAAATGAGGAAAGCAAAGAAAGCCCTTACCTTGGGCCAATAGGGTGTGAACTAGATATGAGGCTGGTCCAAAGAGAATCAGACCTCTCTTTGCAAAGAATTCCTAAGTCAATAATAAAAAGTCTCTAAATGCATCAAAGGAGGGAAACCAGAGTCAATGAGACCACTTGTGGATCACAGTGAAAAAGGTTTGCTCAAGGATGCACTGAATTAATTCTTTGTTGAGGAAGATATTTAGGGGAATTCCCAAATTTTCTTTTGAAGTCAAAATATAACAAGTATGTGTGATATTCTAGACCTATTCAACACATTAAATCAACCAATTGCTACATTTGAAAAGTGACATATCAATTCTTCATTAATTTATTCTAAGTGATGCATTTAGAATATCTATATCTATGTATCTATAAGCAATATAGATATATTGATATGTGTATACACATATATATAGGTATGTGTATATATACGCACATATATATGCAGTCTCCAACCCTAGAGCTTGTGTTCCCAAAGTAAATAAAGTATTTGGAATTTGGTCCATAAGTTGCCATAGAAATAAATGATAAGGAGTTTTCCCAGGCTGGCCCACAAAAGCCATTTCACTCATTGAACTCATAAAGTACCATAACTATAGTATATAGGCATACTCCTCATAAGGTTGTCCCCAAGCAAAGCTATTTTACCTCTACTAATGCTGCTAAGACATCATAACCACATTGCTCCAAAACTACCACCACCGGATAATGTCTTTTCTGGAAACCAGCCCAGTCCTGCCTTTGCTCCTCTCTCATTTTACCATTTGAGCACTCTCTACTATCTTAACTACTCCCAGCTCCAATGAGGTCTCACTCAATCCCTACCCCAACCTCCCCCATCTATTACCCTGCTGCTCCTGCCTTTTGCTCCCTTTCTAATTTCACTCACTTTCTCGGCTCCTCCCTCCTACCCCCTTCCCCCAATTCATTGCTTCCCAGGCTCCTTGCCCCTTCTCCAGGGGCCTCAGTAGCCCACCTTCTTGATGCCTGAAGGCTCAGTGCTCCTGGACCCTGTTGACTCTTTCCATCCTGTTCAGTCTCCACTCCTGTTTTCTTCTCCTTCTCCCACCTTTAAGGTTTCTTATCCCATGACCCCAGTTCTCTACTCTGCTCTGTTTCTGTAGAATAAATTGCCTCCTGTAATGTTGTTTCAACTAATGTAATATTTTGGTGGCACTAATTAATGATAGAACAAAACCAACATATCTAACAGTGCTTTCATGGGGAGATGTGTTCAGAATGCCAAGTTGGGATGCCAGAAACACATCTTTCATTATCTCAGAAGCAAAAGCAAGGATGCCTTCCCTCTGCCCTCCATCTTCCAAGTAGTGGTTTTAGGGGCTTCATTAGCTGCAAGCTCCTGGTGGTGTTTCTTAGGAGTTGGAGTAGAGGATTCGGCAGCGGATGAGGTTCCTAGTGGCTTGAGGTGATGACAGGAAGGACACAGGTGGGATGAGGTAATAAGAAATTGAAACAACATGGGGACTGGAGCTGGGTGGGGAGGCTGAAAAGGTGAAGAGGAGCAGAGATTCATGGGGTTTATTACCCTCCCCCCCTTAGTCTTCCTTTCTTTCACCTTCACTTTGCCCCCTTCCCCTGTTTTCTTCTACATTCTTTTCTCTCTATCCCTCCCGATCCCACTTCTTCCTCTTTCTTTTTAATTGCTTTTCAGTGGCTTGGGGCTGAAGCAGGCTCAATGGAGGGGAAGAACCTCTCTGGTCCTGGGTAGGCAGGAGGATGGGATCTTCCTTTCTTTCTTCCCTTTCAGAACACTCTCTCACTGCCTACCTCACTGCTGCTGAAGAGAGCTGTGCTAAGGTAGCATGGTGCCAAGGGGACTGAGGTGGCAAGCTGATGTTCCCCTTCACCTTACTCCTTTCTCACCTCCACCAACCAGTACCGGGGATGGGGAGGGGCAAAGCGAGGAGATGAGAGTGGGGGATGAGGGGAAAAGGGAGAATTAGGGGTAGCAGAACAACAATAATAACAACTAACATTTCTACAATGCTTTAAGGTTTGTAAAACTTTTTTTTTTTTGCTTTTGGGAGGGCAGCTGGGGTTAAGTGACTTGCCCAAAGTCACACAGATAGTGTGTCAAGTGTCTGAGGCTGGATTTGAGCTCAGGTCCTCCTGACTCCAGGGCTCATGCTCTACCTAGCACCACTGCACCACCTAGCCGCCCCTGTAAAACTTTTTACAGATTGTCTTACCTGATCCTCACTACAATGCTAAGAGTTAAGTGCTATCAGTATCCCTGTTTTACTGATGAGGTTAAATGACTTCCCCAAGTCACTAATCCTTTATTAGCTGTGTGACCAAATTCACGACTGGCTGAGGCAGAATTTGAACTCGTCTTCCTGACTCCAAGTCTAACACTCTATCCACCATGATACTAGCATGTCTCTGTATCATGAAGATGATCAAGGAGAGAAAGGCATTATTGACTCCAGCCAGTATAGGAGTGAGATGGATGTGCCGAAATAAGGGCTGCCTATAAATCCAAGTGATTATTCAGGGTCAAATAAATCAGATTTTAAGAAATAGTTAAGAAAATTTATCTTAAATAAATAAAATGAAGATTTTAGCAGTTTCTTGTCATCCTTACCCCTTCCTGTCTGGGAGAAGAGTGAAGGCAGTTCCTTCCAGGCATGGAGAAGTATAGTCTGATAGGGCCACAGACTGAGAGATGGAGAGACCTTGGACAGTATCTAAACCCTTCCCTTTATTTTAGTTCGAACAGTCCAGAAAAGTTGTGACTTGTCCAAGGTCACACAATTTATGGCGGTATTGGCACTGAATGGGAGTAATTATAGCCGGGGAAGCCAAGTGGCACAGTGGATAGAGTCCTGGGCTTAGAGTCAAGTAGACTCATCTTCCTGAGTTTAAATCTGGCCTCAGATGGTCACTGACTGTAAGACCCTGGGCAAGTCACTCTAACCTTGTTTGCCTCAGTTTCCTCATCTGTAAAATGGGCTGGAGAAGGAAATGGCAAAACAACTTCAATATCTTTGCCAAGAAAACTCCCAATGGGATCACGAAGAGTTGGACACAATTGAACAACACATTCTATTGTATCTTTATTTAGTTTGTTAAATATTTTTCAATGACATTTTCATCTGGTTTGGGCTGTACTCAGAATGCTGTAGGTAATATCTAAGTTTCCCCTCTATCCCTTGTTCTTTCAAGGGTAAATCCCTACTTGCTGGGGCACTTATGAGAGTCCATTGTGGGTTTCTTCTTCTCTCACCTCTTTCACTCTCAAAGTCGACAGAAACTATTGAAATGATAAAAAGAGCTGTCCAGTGGTAGAATAGGTTTTCTGGGGAAGAATGGGAAAGTAATGAATTCCTTGCCACTGGAGGATTTTAAACAGAGACCAGAGAGTCACTTAGTCAAAGGAAATTCTTTTTCAGATATAGATATAAGGTATGACATCCAAATTCTTTTCAACCTTCTGAGATTCTGTGAGTTTGTGCCGCTAAATTTGTGATGTATTAGATACTATATGTGTTATAGAGATGGCTAGTGACTTTTATACAAACTTTTCTTTTAGTTAATTGAAGACCCATCTTACTCTTTTTTTTTTTTTGCTTTTTTTTGGAGGGGGGAGGGCAGGGCAATTGGGGTTAAGTGACTTGCCCAAGCTCACATGGCTAGTAAGTGTTAAGTGTATGAGGTCAAATTTGAACTCAGATCCTCCTGACTCCAGGGCCAATGCTCTATTCACTGTGCCACCTAGCTGCCCCCACCCCATCTTATTCTTAATAAGCTACTGCCAGTACCAACTGGGCTTTCTCTGCTTCCTGGGGAGGTATATGCTATATGAGGAAGGTCAAAGAAAATAGGAGGCCTTCCTTTGACTCTCTGGCAAAATATGGATACGAGAGCAGATTTCTAGGTCGTGATGCTACAATTTACTGAAGGGGAAAAAAATCAACACATCCCACCATGTATTTATTTAATATTAAAAATAATATTTCACAGAGTTTGGCTGGCGTCAGCCCTAGCACTCACTCATGTGGGAATTCAAACAAAGTCAGAGTTGGCTCTGGGCCAGTAGGCTGGGTGCTGGGTGGTCTCTGTCCATCCATTGCTCAGAGGAGCTACTAGGTCAGTTTCAGACCTGCTAAGGGTTGACTAGATGATACATTCATTTATTTATTGGAAATGTTTTTTTTTTAACAGGAAATGCTAATAGTTTGCATTTGTGGAGAATTGTGCTAGAGACAGCTGGAAAAACCAGACAGACTTTCCTGGGAAGGAGATTGGTGATTCAATGGGAAGAGTGTGGGGTCTGGGAGGAGAAATCTGGGATTGATCTCAGGTACCTGAGCTTTCCTAAAAGATCTCAGGATCCATGCCCTGCAGAGCAGAAAGAGGGAAAGTAATAAGCTCATTCCTTCACTCTGCCTTGGTCTGCTGTGAAATGTCCAGTGCCTTTGGGCATATTTACAACTGTGTTTGTAGATGTAGGTGTGTATAGAGATCATGGTACGTATGTGAGAAGATGAGCTTTAGATATACAATGGTTCAAGTAATGGTATGTAGACTAAGATCTAAGTTCTATATACATGTGGCTCAGTTTTAGTGTGCTCATGGGCAGGTCTAATCATATGTGAGTTGGAAAGCTATGCACACACAAAGATATGAGTATTGAAGGAACGCTGAATATACAAGGAAATTACTTATTTATACTCACAAATTCAGGAGCCACCGGTCACATTTGGGACTACACCAAAAATACCGACAAGGTTACAGATGTTCATTAATCAGTGATATTTGCTTAGTTTCAGGATTCTACAACAGCTGGGAGCCATATTGAGCCTCCAGATAACTAGGACACTTATGATTAAGAATCAGAAGACTAAATTCTAGGCTCAATAATACTAGTCACTAACTGATTGACCACAGACAGAATTTTTAACCTGGATGATCCTTGATTTATTCATCTGTAAAATGAAGAGTTTCTTAAAATACCAGACTCTCATAGTTGAAATGGATCTCAAAAATCATTTATTCCAATTCATACTGGAACAATAATCTTACTTATAATATGTCCAACAAACGACCATTCATCATTTATTTAAAGACCACAAGTACTTGGAGACAACCCACTGTCTCCAGAAGCAGCCCACTTTACTTTTGGACAACTCATGTCCTCATTCCTTGTGGAAAATATGGAGAGATGTGGGCTAAGGAGTAATAATTTGTCTTTAATGATTTGATGTGAACTTGGAAGGAGGTCACTAGAAAAGTGTCTTGAG
Source organism: Pseudochirops corinnae (assembly GCA_028646515.1). Taxonomy (NCBI): domain Eukaryota; kingdom Metazoa; phylum Chordata; class Mammalia; order Diprotodontia; family Pseudocheiridae; genus Pseudochirops; species Pseudochirops corinnae. Next base: position 149,546,615 of record CM053589.1, read on the forward strand.
GATATATAGTAGGCTCTGTGGGATTTAATGTTTTTATCAATGACTTGAATAAGGACGTAGCATTCATATCAGGTTTTTAAGAGACAGAGAGCTGGAAGGGATAACTGGATGACAAAGTTGGGGTCGAAAAAAGATCTTGTAAATGTAATGTAATAATAAATATAAATTCTTACTCTGAGATTCCAAAAAATCAATTTTATAAGTATAGAATGACAGAGGTATGGCTAGCCAGCAATTTCTTAAAAAAGATCTTGGTGGTTTTATTAGACTGTAAGGTCAATATAGGCTCACAGTGAGATATTGTATCTCCCCAAAAGACGGTATTATCATATGATCTTAGATTGTGTCAAGAAAGGCATATTGTCTGGGAGTAGTGAGGTAATAGTTCTACTGTACTCTGCCCTAGTCTATCCACAGGTCTGGGTGCTACATTTTAGGAAGATCATGGATTAGCTGGAGAGTATCCAGAAAAGTGCAGCTAGGTGGCACAGTAGATAGAAGGCTGGACCTGGAGTCAGGAGGACCTGAGTTCAAATTTGACCTCAGACACTCACAAGCTGTATGACCCTGGGCTAGTCACTTCATCCTGTTTGCTTCAGTTTTCTCATCTGTAAAATGAACTGGAAAAGGAAATGGCCAACTACTCCAGTATCCTTGACAAGAAAACCCCATAGAGAGTCATGGAGATTTGAACACTACTGAAACAACATCTAGAAGATAACCAGGATGTTGAAGAGCCTCAAGATGTCATGTCTTAGAAAGATCAATTCAGAGAACTGCAGAATAGAAGAATCATCTCTGCTAAGTCCTGTCTTAAGGTATTTCTTGGGAGAGGGATTAGATTTATTCTTCTTTGCCCCTGAGGGTACAACTAGGAATAATGGGTAGAAGCAACAAAGAGACCCTTTGAGGTTTGCTAAAAAGAAGAATGTCCTGATTATATCTAACCCATTGTGGAATAAGCTGCCCTGGGAGTTACTGGCTTTACTCTCAGTGGAGGTCTTCAAAGAGAAGTTGGATAACTTCTAACAAAAGTTGGATGACCACTTGCCAAGTAGGTTGTAGGAAGGGGTATGCTGATGAATGTTTAAGAACCAGCTCTCCAGAAAAATGACACAACTTTAAGCTTAATCTGCATTTTTAATGTTTTCTCCATCACTTTTTAAGTGTAGAAAATCAACAAAATAATAAACCAAGTCCTGATTTTTGAGGTATAAATGTTCACATTGAAAAGTTAACAACTGCTTCTCATGAACTAGTATGAGCTGGCTCCTGCATAGCCCTGGTAAAGGATATTCTTGTTCAGATATAGCTTGAACTGAATGGCCTCTTAGGTTCCTTCCAGCTTTAAGATTCTGTGATGCTATAACCTTCGTTTAAGGAAGATATTGTTTTGATCAAGTGAAAATCGGTCTCTTTGCTTCTTGTCGCCAGTTCTGCTCTTTGGGAGCAAATAATTCAAATCTCTTGATAATAATCTTTTAGTCTTCAAATATTTGAAGACAGCTATGATGGTCCATCCTAACTCTTCCCTTCCTCTAAGCTAAACATTCCCAATTATTTTAACTGATCCTCATATGGTATAGTCTCTATTTTTCTTTCCACTCTGGTTGTCTTCTGAAGGTCCTCTAGTTTGCAATTGTCCTTCCAAAAACAAGGCACCCACAGTTTACCAATTGTCTTGTCTCTTTCTGTCAATAACTAACCATATTGATCCTAAAACTATCCAATAAAACTGCCAATCATTAAGCAATATTCTAAATCTGATCTGACTATAACAGAATTATCACATCTCTTTTTTCAGATGTTATGCCTGTTTTAATGCAGCAAGGCATAGTCGATGGAAGGTCAGCCTCCACTTCAGAGTCAGGAAGACTTGGGTTCTTCCAACCCCCACCTCTGACCCATGTTGACTATGCTACCTTGGGTAAGTCATTTAACATCTCAGTGACTCAAACAAATCTCTAAGGCTGTAAGTTGTGTAGCAGGTACTAATCTTCCTCGGGAGAGGGAGTTTTCTTTCCCTAAACTAATGAAATCATAGATCTGATCCCAAAGAGAAATGCAGCCTACGATTAGGTGATTTTTGCTTTGGCTAACATTGTCACACTGTTAATTTACTGTTGACTCACTGCTGATTCAGTTTGGGTCAGGCTGAGCCTCCATCTGTCTTCCCTAGGCCTGCCTCCTGCTGTCTTCTTCTGTGGTGGACTGTGGAACCCCTTTTCCAAGGGTCTTTTTTCCATTGTCTTAATTCTTATTAACATTTATGAGACCTAGAGGATTTGCAAATGAATTGAATTGACCACTAAGGCATAAGGCAAATGGTCTTTGTTACCGCTCATTACAAGGGGAAATTCAAGGCCTTTAATGAAATACCTGAACTTAAGAATGTAGGGAAATGAGTGAAATGGAAAAAAAAAAAAGCATCAAGTTCTAGAAACCTTGGTCATACTGGTCTTCAAGCCATGCCAAAAGGAGGAAAGACTAAGCTCAAGCACCACCTTTTATGTGAAGCCTTTCCTGATCCCTGTGGCTGCTAGTTCCCTCCCTCCCAAAACTATTTTTATTTAATTTGGACATATTATGTATATAATGTAGCATTCACTCACTTGGAGTTCACTCCCTTTAACTCACCTTCACACTTGCAGGTTGGTGTCCCCAAAAGATATCTACTACTACTCAGGATTTTCTGGGTAACCCTGAGGATTTAGGTTTCTGAAGCTCCTGAGCCCCCACTGGTGTGCTCCCCATCAGTAATCAGTCAGTTCACTAGTTTCATCTTTAGAAAATTTTCTTGTTGAGTAGTTATAGCAAGAACAATTGGTACAAAATATTCCCTCACAAAAACCTGGAGCATAGAATCTCACAAATACATACAATATTCATGGGGAAAATGGGAACAAATTTAAAGTGCTATAGAAATGAAGCATATGTGTAGGATACAGAAAAGATGTAGCTCATTACTCTTGCAGTTTTTTTGACATGGAAGTCCTTTCTTGAGTCCATAGTCAACATTCTTCTATGGTGTAAGCAGTTATACTTCTTGAAGTTGCTTCTCTCCTGGGATGCTATATTTCCAAACCCTCAGTATAACATTTTGCCATTGGCTGAATATGTTGTCTCCTTACTGGTACAATCACTTTCAGTCAAGCTGTTTGCTATGAGTCTACTCTCCCTGATGATATGATAAATCAGAAGGTGAAACAGGGGAGAAGAAAGAAAGAAGAAAGAGATGTAAATACTATGCTCTTCCAAGAGCTTTTACCTCTTGGGGGTTTGGCTCCAACTCAAGTTCTAAACTTGGGGTCTTCTACCATCAGACTGGTTCATTGCTTGATTGAAATTTCTATACATATTTAAAGCCTCTAGAGGAATGATTACCTATTTTGGTTAGACAATCACTTCTGATCTCTTTTTGATCTAATCAAAAAAGTTCATTCTTCCTAAAGAGATCATAGGTAATAAACTATATTGTTTATGTGTTTACAGCTTCATCATTCTGTTAATTTATTGATTAATTCAGTTGAGATATTTGGGCTTTCTATGATTATATTAATTAGGGTTGGGGTGGAACGCTTTTATTTACAATTCTATATGTACACATTGCCTCCCCTGATAGAATATAAGCTCCTGAAGACAGGGACTGTTACATGCTTTGTCTCTGTATCTCCAGCACCTAGCTAAGGGTTTAGCACATAGTAGGTATTTAATAAATGCATCTTGTTTAATTGAGACTCAAAGATGGGTGGTCCTACAGAGAGGTTGCCCTTTAACCAGGCACAATCAGCTCTACTGAGATTTCCGTGGATTCTTCTTATCCACATGAGGTGTCTGGCTTATGATCACACTTACCCAGTCTACCTTCCTGAGGCCACTAAATATCAATGATTATAGGAAGTGGATGGATTCTTATTCAAGCAGGTCCAATTGGTTTCCTGCTTTGATGTTACAGGTGTGAAGATAGTAGCTATTGGCTAATTCAAGATGCTCGGTAGATCCAAATAGGGAGCATTAGTATGGGATAAGGAAGTTCCCAGAAAAGGACACAAAGAAGAGGAAGAAAGGCTGTTAGACAGGTAAAAGAGATGTGCCCAGTGTCCAGAGCAGAAGCAATCTGCTGCAAGTAAGCATTATGCTCTAAGTCTTTTTGGCTACTTGGTAATAATAACCATAACAATACCTCCCAGTTAAATAATATTTCAAGGTTTGAAAAGTACTTTACATATATTATCTCATTTGATTCTCACCACAACCCTGTGAGCTGGGTGCTATTGTTATTCCCATTTTATAGATGAGGAAACTGAGGTTGATAATAAGTGTCTGAGTAAGGATTTGAACTCAAAGTTTACTGACTCCAAGTCTGGTTCACTATGCCAGAGTACACACATTTCCTTCCGTCTTAAACATATTTCTCATCTTTCTCCCTGTCTATTCATTTTGAAAGAAGCCAAGCCTTTCTACATGACTGTCTTTCCTTTTTTTTTTTTTTACACATTCCTGGACTCAGTACTACTTTTTCATCTTTGATACATTGCCTTCCTTCTGACTTTCATCATTCAAAAAACATGCCATGTTGTCAGTGGCTCAGTGGATAGAGATGCAGAGGTCCTGAGCCCTTTTAATCGAAAGTGAATGGTGACAAAAGGAGGGGACCCTGTCAACTACTCTAGCACTCATGAAGAAGGTGATCACCAATAAAACTGGACCAAAACAGATCTGCTCTGTCAAAAGATGTGTACTGGAGTTGTTTGGACAGAAACCACTTCTGAACTGTTGGCTAACACCCCAGAAAGTGACTTGGGAGTCATGGTTGGCTAGAATAGCTCTTGGGGCCAAGTGTGCTGAGGTAGAGATGGAAGAAGGTAGTGCAATGAAGGAAGTCAAAGAGGAGTGAAAACACTACTGAGAAGTTCAAGACTCTGCAGGGACCTGTGGTTGCTTTCAGCAGCATTCTAGTGCTCATGTGAAGAATTGTTTAGATTATTTTTCCTGAATGTGTGACCTTGCATTTGTCCAAAATGAATTTTACCTGCCAGTTTTATGTCCACATAAGGTAGAAAAATGTCATTCGGTTTTGCATTTCACTAACCGGAAGAGTTCAAGTATCAACCGTAAGCTGGAGGATTTCCCTGTGAATTTTTTCCTACAGATCATTTTATAAAGATGTTATACTAGTTCTAACATGGATGCTAGGGGAACCCCACTGCTTACACTGCATCCAGAGCAATGACAATGTTCAATTCATAATGAGCCCCTAAGATTGAGAAACCTGAAGGTAGCTTATCCCTATCTGGGAATTAAAGCACTGCTAACTGTCCTCTTCCTTCTAGTCCCTTCCCCTCTTCTAATGTTGCATGCTGCCATCAGGTTAATCTTCCCAAAACATGCCTTTACCATTTTTCTTCCTTGCTCCCAAACTTATCCTCCTTTTCTGTTGCCTAGGAGGTCCAGTCCTGGCATTCAAAGTTTCCCATAGATTAACCTTACCTTGCCTCACCAATCTTATCTCCTAAGACTTCATGCCATATGTCTTCTGCTTTTACAAGTCATCTTACTGATGCCCCACATACCAGTCTTCATCCATACTGCTTCCCATATCTGGAATTCTCTTCCCTTCTTGTTGGCCAATGGGCAATTCTCACTTTTCACATCTTCTAACATTTAGCAGTTCTCTTTCCCTGACACTTTCTCATGAATACATCTTTTCAAATTGTTTCTTGTGCTCCTTCTTTGGTGGCTCCTGATTACATTAAAGGAGATGAAGGCAAGATCAGAAGCATGCCATAGTCTCATATGGGGGAGGAGGTGAAGCAGAAATTAGTTTTCAGATTCAGGCTCCAAGAACACTTCTTTAATACCTCAAGGATCTGTGATTTCATTAGGGCAGGTCCTCCCTTCACCAGGATCAAACACAACCCTTCTATGCCTTAGTGAACTATCTTCAAGAGATGTAACCAAAAAATTCATCCTTTGGCAGATAACCTGGTGAAGAGCCTCTTTGAACATGGCCAGCCTCATTGTTGGATGATAACTGTGCAATCCATCAATTAAACCATACTTGAAGCTTCCAAGAACACATTGGCTCTAAAAGTAAGGACCTTGCCTCCAAAACCTACCTCCTCAATGTAGTCTTTCTGGATTCCTCCAGCCACTACCAAGTCATCATTTTTTAGATCTCTTTCCTCCATTCAGTTCCTGCTCCAATGCCTTTTCATCATGGTTTGGAGATAACCCTAAATTCTCAAACTCAAACCTAGATTTTTCAAATATTATGAAAGTAGATTATGGCAGAGGTGATACGGTTGGAGAGGCAAGATAAAATTAATTTATGCAATTTTAATGCCAGGACTTGATCCCCTAAGCAACAGAGAATGAGGACAAGACAAGGCTTAGAAGGTCCTCTCACACTGGAGAGGCTCCAAATATAGTAAAGAATTTGAACATCCCAAGACCAGCGAACTTCAGTGCACTGGGGCTTTTCACTGGGTTGGCTCCTGGATGACAAATATTTTGGATAACCTTTTGAAAATCATCTGCTTAATTAAAGAGGGAGGGATATGATCTGTCTTGATGTAGAAGTACCTACATTGAGAATATCACATCCTTGGAATATTGAAGAATTTATTTCATTGGTAGGTACTTTAGCTTATACACATGTAATAATTTCTCTTATTTTCCATTTGTTCTATGCATGCAAATCTCATCTCATTCAATAATGGGCAGAGATAGTAAGTTGGGATATTAATAGCACCTGCCTCCCAGGGTTGTTGTGAGGATCAAATGAGATAATATTTGTAAAGCACTTAGCCCAGTGCCTTGCACACAGTAGGTGCTACATAAATGTTAACTATTATTGTTATAGTAGGTGTTCAGTGCATAATGAAATCAAAAGGGGAGAAATCCATGACCTCTCACCATGTGTCAGCTGTAAACAAAACTGCACAATTTACATATTTGTGTGAAGCTAAGATATGGTCCTGCTGTTCCTGACTCTGAGGGACTCCACCCAGGACTCCATTTGTGTTTAGACCTTAGATGCGTTTGTATTGTGGTTTCATGTGACTTGGTTCACATTCATATTTAGTTCCGACATATCATCTCTGAGTGATGTGTTATTTTGATATTATAATCAGATGGAGCAAAGGTCAGTTTGTAATTTTAATGAGTGATGGTAAGATTTCATTTTCCTCAAACATGCTCTAATGGATCCATGACTTTGTCGGGAAAGGTACGTGTTCCAACTGTTCCTATCCCGATGTAACCATGCATGTCCTTCCTGTGCATTTGTCTATATTTTCCTGCAAGTTTGCTGTAGGGAGGCCTTTGTCCATTTCTCTTGAAATCTTAAGATGAATAGGGAAGCACACTAGTGGTCGAGCAATTATTCCTTCATCTCCCAACTTGTGATTTCTCAATTTCATAGTTTGAGTGATGCTGAGATTTTAATGAGACATAAATGAGTTATGAAAGGAAAGACTCTATGAGATCCCAAAGTATCAGCTCTTAAAAGTTGTTGCTGGATTTTGTGATTGGTATCCTTCCTTATTCCTCTGCTCTCTTGCCAAAGTAGTTTCTATTGCTTGGTATAAGGTGGTAGGAGGAGAGAAGGGAGCAGTACATGCTTCCCAGGGAGACTTCTCCAGCCTGTTCTAGCATCTTGAGTGCTTGGCACCAGGTCTGAGACCTCATGCCTATCACCACTTGTTCTAGGGTATCTTCTCTAACTATGGGAAAGCCATAGGTTATATAGGTTTATAAGAAAGAGCCAATATTTTAGATCCTGTAATTTTTTTTTTCCTAAATAAATCCAGATCCAAGTTAAAGGTTTTAGAAATAGCGTGTATATAACTCATTACTGAACCTTCTGGGGGCATATATGTGTGGCCTTCCTCCATAATTTTTAACACTTGCCTCAAAAGGTATTTCTTTCAGGCAGTAAAAGTAGATGCTTTCTCATTTAGAATAGTAATAGGTGGCCTTTATAAAGCACCTTAAAGTCTTACAAGACTTTGCACAGGTTACCACCTTGAATCTTCACAACAAATATCTATGAGACAGATATTAGGGCTGTTGTTATTGTCGCTGCTGCTGCTGCTGATATCCCCACTTTACAGATCCAGAAACTGAGACTTAGAGAGGTAAAGTCATTTGCCCTTGATCACAGCATTAGTAAATGTGGGAGGCTGGAATCAAATCCAGGTTTCTCTTGGCTCCAAAATGAGAAAATACCAGCCAGACAGCCTCTTTGTCTTTGGGTCCCTGCCCCATGCCTAATGCTGCTTGCTTAAAAGAGTTGGGAAAAAGATAAAGATGTTTCTGGATCATTCAGGGGTGCTTTGTGAAAGCCCCAGAGGTGATATAGGCTCAGATCTTTCAGAGTTAAATCTTGTTATTTTCAGAGCTCAGACTTCTGGCTTTTCTGCTGCTCTAACCCTGGTCTTTCCTGTCTCAAAGTAATCCTTTTTGCCACAGAGATTATCCTAGGAGGAAGGAATATTTCCATCCATTAAAGGTTCTGCCCCAGATTGCTCTCAAGACCCTGAGCCCAAGTTCGCTCCTGCCTCTCATATCTTCACCCCAAACTTTACCTTTTCTTTAAACCCCAGTGCTTAGCACAATGCCTGGCACATAATAACTGCTACTTGTTGACTCCACTTGACCCTAATCCCCAACTCTACCCCTTCAATCAATCAATACATATTTATTGAAGACTTACTATATTTTCTCCTTTTCTCAGCCCTTCTCAGCCAAGCCAACCCTCTGCCTTGGGCTAATAATTCTTTTTTCTGCAAATAAAGGTCACCCCTCCCCACTCTTTCAATGAATATACCTTCTGGTGTTCAAAGTCAGACAAATGCTATGCTCTTTCCCATCCTAGTTCCACAGATTCTCTTCTTGGTGGTCCTACTGGTTGAGAAATCCCATCACTACATCACAACTTGCTACAAAATGCAAGTCCAAAGGCCATCATGTCTAGTCTTAGGACTCTTTCCATGTGATCTTCACATGGTTCTCGTCTAGTCACAGTTCTCCCCAGCCATCTCAGGGGGAAAACCACCAGATGGAGCTCATTCATCCCTTTCTACCATCATACATCTACAGTCACATCCATTGACCACTCACTATTTCCTCCCTACAGAGTAACACTGTAGAATCAGCCAAAATCAGGGCTTTAATAAAATTTAATCTATGGCCTTAAAAATGGGTGACATTTCTAGAGTGCTGTAAGGTTTGCAAAGCACCATAAAGGCATTTTCTCATTTCATCTTCGCTATGTGAAATGGGTCCTATTATCCGCATTTAACAGATGGGTCAAACATGTTAAATTACTTTGCCTGTAATCACAAATTAGCAAGTATCAGACGCAAGATTAAAATCCAAATCTTCTTTCCAGGTATCTTTGAACTACATCGGGTCTGTTATAGAGGGGATCCATGGGATCATAGCTTTAGAGCCGGAAGGGACCACATGGACCTTTTAGTCCATGTGAGGAAACTTACAAATGTGATTAGACAACCCCTAAGATACTTTACAGTGCCATAAGATTCTATAATGTTTTCATTCTGTGAAGTACATGTAGTAGCAGTCAAGTAGAGTTCTTCAGTTAAATAGAGTCCTTATTTTATTAGCAATGGTAATAATAACTATTATCATAATAGCTGACATTTATATATCATTTTCAGGTTTGCAAGGTGTTTTATATGCACCGTCTCATGATCCTTCCTTACATCTGACCAGTTGGTCACAAGTCTGATCATGAAATGTTTCTCTAGCCCTATTCCTTTCTTATCGAAATACTATTCTGCTTCACCCTTGAGATATCCCAGGCACCCCAGCTTCATGCAACAACAACAACTTCTCCTCTAGAGTGGCCAAGTTTTCTTAGCAAAGATTTCACCCCAGGCAAGCAAATACTCAAGTAACTATTCCCTGTGTCCTTTGACATTAAGGCAACCTGTTTGTGTTTTTAAAATGTATTTTAATTCATCTTTTGTTTTTATATTGACTACCTTCTGTATTCTTCCTCTGCCCCCTCACAGAAAGTCATCCCATATAACAAAGGATATTTTTTAAAAGAAAAGAAAAAAGCAACCAGCAAAACCATTATTACACCAAAAATATCTGAAAATATATGCAACATTTGCACTTCTGTGGACCTCCTATCACTATTAAAAAAATAGATGGATATTTTTTGTCCTATTGATTCTTTGAGGTCAGATTTGTTCTTTGTAATTTTGCTATATATTCAATTGTTGTGTTGTTGTGTGTTGTGTGGTACTTGTTCTTTTCATTTATATCATTGTAGTCGTATACATTGTTTTCTTGACTTGGTTTCCTTCACTTTGTCTCAGTTCACAATACTCTGTATTCTTCATAGTTATCCTTTTTTTAGAGTAATAGTTCATTGTATTCATGTACCATAAACAACTCTCAAATGTTCATTTTTTTTGCAGGAAAATTTAAGACTCAGCTACCAGTTTACCATATTACCTCTTCCATCATCACTTCTGTTTGCAGATAGTGAAAACTAAAAGAAAGATTCATAGTATATTTGGAAACCAAAAAGGATTTGAAATCCATCAAGAAATAAATAACTGCTGAGAAATTGAATAGTGTCATAAATATTATAGGTGCTTAAAAGAATGTTTGTTGGAAGGACAAATGAATGCATGGGTGAAACATTTCAAATTCTATCAATAGCCACTCTTGCAGTTTTGAGGCTTTAGAAGGCTTTTGATCCACCTTAGATATTTGAGCTATGTGACCTGTTGGGCAGGGCATGTGCTGTGTACATTTTTTCCTTGATCCCTCAGGGGACTTCTCCAGTTTTTCAGATGCCAATTGAGGACTAGACTGCAAAGTGAAATCATAAAGAGGCCTAATCTTAGTTTTGCTGGAGAGCAAGAGTAAGTTAGAAGGGGTGAAGGAGCTAGTAAGCCCCTAACATTCTCTCTGTGATATTGTAAACTCCTTGAGGACAGGGACTTTAATTCATCTTTGTAGTAACTATAAACTATGGCACAGTACTTTATACATAGTGATTATTCAGTAAATGACAGTTGAATGAATAAGTGAATTCAATCCAATTTAGAAAATAGAAGCTAAATTTGCATAAACAAAACCAATGCATCTAAAATTAGAAAAGAAGGAAAATAAGGGAAAGGGAAATCTTTGTAGCAAGTTTCTCTTATAAAGGTCTTATTTCTAAGATATGCAGGAAATTGGTTCAGGTTTATAAGAATAAAAGCCATTACTCAACTGATGAAGTCAAAAGCTACAAACAGGCAGTTTTCAAAGGATGAAATACAAGTTATCAATAACCATAAGAAAAAAAAATTCTAAATCATTAATAATTAGAGATTCAAATTAAAACAACTCTGAAATTTTACCTTATACCCACCAGATTGGCAAAATTGACTAAAAAAGAAAATGACAAATCCTGGGGGGACTGTGGGAAAATGTACATTGACATGCTATTGATAGAGTAGTAAACTAGCTGTGAATTAATCTAATCATTCTGGAAAGCAATTTGGAACTGTGTCCCAAAATCTATTAAATTGTGCACCCTCCTTGACCTAGTGATATTATTACTAGGTTTATACTTCCAAAGAGATCAAAGAAAGAGGAAAAGGACCCAGAAGTACAAAAATATTAATAGCTTTAAATTAGATTTAGTTCATAGAGAGGAGGAATTGTCCTTTGCCTTTCTTTGTATCCCTGGTGTATACATAGTATCTGGCACATAGTAGGTATTTAATAAATGTTTACTGTTTATTGACAAAAACAGCTCTCTCTGCAGTGGCAAAGATTTGGGAACTGAGGAAGTACCTATCAATTAGGGAATAGCTGAACAATTTATGGTATCTGAATGTAATAGAATACTACTGTGCTGTAAAAACTGACAAAGGGGGTGGTTTCAGAGAAACCTGGGAAGAGTTGTATAAACTGATATAGAGTTAAATGAGCAGTACCAGGAAAACAATTTATACAATGACAATATCATAAACACAATCAACTTTGAAAATCTCAGAAACTTTGATCAATACAGTGACCAGCCATAATTCCAAAGAACTTGTGATAAAATAAGCCATCCTCCTCCCAACAGAAGTAATGGACTATACGTGTTTGTAACAGGAGATTTTGTTTTTCTCACTTTCTTAGTTGAGGTGGGAGGAATGAGGAATAAGAGAAAGCAGATCTTAGAAAAAAAGATTTAATTTTTAAAAGAAAAGAAAATTTAAAAATAGAAGCGAGGACTACCTGGTACCTATTTGAATATTTACACAGAGGCAATATTAATAGCTAGCATTTATATAACTCTTTAAGGTTTACAAAGTGCTTTACAAATATCGTCTCATTTTATCCTCAAAATAGTTCTGGGAGATAGGATCTGTTATTATCCCAATTTTGTAGATAAGGAAACTGAGGCAGTTAAATGATTTGCACAGTGTCATCCAACTAGTAAGCGTTTGAGGCTGTGTAGAAATAAAAATCTGATAAAAAGAAACTGAAGCACAAAATTCTGAGCATGATCAATTTGTTAGCAAAGTCAGCAATTGCCAATAAAAAGGACCCAAGACTCCCCAGTGGTCTAGAAATCTCTTTTATACAGTTGAAAAGGTAGCTGGTTATATAGGGTACCAAAAAGAGTCCAGTGACATAAATCAAAGTAAGATTGTAATTGTTCTGATACAGAGATAGAGGGTGGGGCTTATATTTGGCATGACCCAGAGAAGGGATTTCCAGAACCCACAGCAGCAGGAAAAACATAAATTTGGCTAAATATTCTGGGAATCCAGAGTTGTAACCAGGTAGACTCATCATCCTTTCCCCCCTTCCATGGGTAGTAAAAACTTAGAGATTTTGAGTTTTTGTGATCAGGCTGTGCCCTTTGGAATAAGGAAGTTCAATGCCTATAAACTCTACCACTGAGATCTATATAATCAAATCTAAGTCTGATCCGTAAGTCTTGCCAGTGATTGAATACTATAATTAATCAATCATACAAAATAAAGTGGGGTATCAACTTTCAATTTCACAGTTGGATTTGAACTCAGGTCTTCCTGACTCCAACCCTGTGCTTTAGACACTAAACCACCTAGCTGCCTCTAGGTAGCACTTTTTTCCCTCTATTTCGAGGTCTTGCTTACATGAAACTCCAGAGGAAATGAGAATTCTTGTTAGGTTGACATGGTGGCTTTTCACTTGGGAATTACAAATTATAGAGAAATGGAGCTTCTCTCCCACTAGTTTTTTTTAGCTCCTCAGAAACTACTGCCTTTCTGCAATTGCTATTAATAATAATTTCAGATATCCAATGATCTGATAACATTATTTTTGCCTAACTCTGTCCTTATTTCTTATAACAAGACAACTAGTGAGAATTGTATGAAAGCCATTTTCAGTAACAGAAAAAGAATAAATTTTGAGGTAGTGTAGCATGGCGGGGGAAATGCCGTATCTGGAGATGGAGGAAGCTTGAGCTCAAATCCTAATTGGGCCACTAACTCCTGTAGGACCTGCTTCAAGTCACATAATTTCCCTGGGCCTCAGTTTCTATAACCGTAAAATGAAGAGTCAGACCAGATGGCCTTAAAGGTCGCTTTTAACTCCAAATCTATGACCTCATGATCTGGTAATGTCTCTTCCATCATAGTAGCCCCTTAAAGCCCTCCAGAGAAACAACCTAGAGTAAGTAAATAGAAGGCTAATCATGGAGTCAAGAAGACTTTGGTCAAGTTCTGCTTTTGATACGTATTGACTGACTGTTTAACCCTGGACAAGCCTCAAACTATGTAATGTTGGACAGGTCAGATAGCCTTCCTATGCCTCAGTTTCCCCATCTGGGAGGTCCCAGGATGCTCAATTTAGATTTGGAAAGGTCCTCAGTGATCACTTAGTCCTATATCTTCTCATTTTACAGGTGAGGAAACAGAGTCTCAAGGAGGTTAAATAAACCTGTGTACATGGTCACATAGTTTGGACTAGACAGTTTATGAGGGCCTTCTAAATCTATAACCTAATAATAACTTTATAATAATCTATAGGCCCATAATGCTTTGTTACAGATGAGTTGCTGCTATTCAATAGTGGATAGAGGCAGGGAGTATACATTTATTAAGTACCTACCATGTATTATGTACTGTGCTAAGTACTTCGCAAATATCTCACTTGATCTTCACGACAACCCTGGGAGGTAGTTATTATCCCCAGTTTACAATTGAGGAAACTGAGGCAGACAGAGGCTAACTGATTTGCCCAGGGCCATATAGCCAGGAAGTGTCTGAGTCCACATCTGAACTCAGGTCTTCCTAATTCCAGGCTCAGTTCTCTATCTACTATACTAACTAGCTGAATTTCCATACCAGGCTTTCTCTTCATGAATGAAATCACAGATCCCACTGAAAGCAATCTGGAAAAACCAAACAAGTGAACAGCCTCACTGGATTCCTACTTAGTGAGGCTCTGAGTGAATTGAGGAGCAGGTAGTCCCAGGCTCTGCTACCAGCTGCAGAGAATGTGGGTGCTGGTTGCCACACACAGGTGTGTGTAATGATGGGAGGTGAGCACATTCTGACTGTGAGAGCACAGGTGAGAGCTCTGACCACCCATCCTCAGCCTGCATGTGACTCAGTCTCATTGCTGATATTTCATTCATCACACCATGGACTCCTACATGGGAAACACCCAGTTTTTGCCTTTTGTCTAGAGAGAAAAGACGCTCCTTTATCTCTTCATTTTTTTCCCCAGAGATTGACGTAGAGATGTGAACAGGCATGAAATGTCACTCAGCCAAAGGAGAGAGATTTTCTCTACTTAATTTTTAAAAATAACATCTTTCCTTAGCTTCAAAAACTTCCATGGCAAACAAGTGGAATCTTGTCCTTATTCTTCCATGTCTCAGAAACACCCCTTCTCTCCAGCGCTCCAGGGGAATAGTGCCTCTAGTAGGCTGCATTGCTAGAAAACAGACCTTGTCTTTCACTACCAGCAAAAATGTCACAGAGAAATACATCCTCTAACCCCTGAGCTTTTGAGAATAGCTCCCAAGCCACTCTGCATAAAAGTGTGTGTGTGTGTGTGTGTGTGTGTGTGTGTGTGTGTGTGTGTGTGTGTGTACATTCATGATTGATGACAAGTAGGAAGGGCCTCTAGGAAGGAGGAATGTGAAGTCTGGACAGGGTGCATCAGTCAATTCACAAGTATATATTAAGCATTTCCACTTAGCCTGGTACAGCTAGATATTTGGGGCATACAGAAAGGGAAGTTAATGTGTCTGCCCTCAGGAAGCTTACATTCTAAGATTTCTAAACTTAGTTATGTCATGGATGTCTTTGAAGGTCTTGTGAAACCTATGGACTCCTCCTTGGAATAGTGTTGTTAAATGCATAGAGTAAAACAAATAAGATTAAAAAGGAAAATTGCAGGGAACTAAATAAATAATTTTTCCCCATCCAAGTCTATTCATGGACTCTTTGGGCATCTGTGGATCCCAGATTAAGAAACCTCTATTCTAGTGGAAAAAATACATTTAATACACCAGAACTTATTAGGTGCTAAACTATATGGTACTAATTATTACAAAAATACAAGTAAGAAGAACAAAAACCAAAGCTGAAAGCCAGGTACTTATAATAGTAAAGCTTGGATCCAGAGGGGAAAAAAATGAGAAAATGTAGCTCCCTCCCTTCTTCACAGAGGTGGGGACTATGGGAGGACCATTGCATATATTATCAAACACGATCTGTTCATGCATTTAAATGGTTTTCTGTTTTTTAATCTTTGTGGTTAGGTGTGGCTTCCTGGGCAAGAGAGGGGAGAGGGATATATTTTGGAATGAAGATGTAAAAATGAAAGCGATCAATAAAAATAAGAAATCTTGGTACTGACTACAAGTGCATTAAGAACTCAGAGAAAGAAAAGATCAGTATGGGCTAGCTAGAACAGTCAGTGAAGGCTTTATGGCAGAGGTAGGAAATTTAACAGGATAAGCTTGAAAGATAGACAGGATTTGAATAGGCTGAAGAGAAGAAGGAAAGCATTCTAGATTAGGGCAGGGGGATGAAGGTATTCTTCCTGAATCATATGTGGACATTCGTTGTTATATTTATAAATCCCTAATAAATTATTATGGGCAGCTAGGTGGCACAGTAAATAGAGCCAGGTCTGGAGTCAGGAAGACTCATCTCCTTGAGTTCAAATCTGACCTCAGATACTTATTGGCTGTGTGACCTTGGACAAGTCAATCAACCCTGCTTGCCTCAGTTTCCTCATCTGTAAAATGAGCTAGAGAAGAAAATAGCAAACCTCTCCAGTATCTCTGCCAGGAAAACCCCCAATGGGGTCATGAAGAGTTAGACATGACTAAAATGACTCGGCAAGAACAACAAAATAAGTCATTGTACTGCACAGGAGGTCTCTCCTTTCAGCTAGGCTTGTATGTATCAAGCAAAGTAGTCAAGCCCTACTAGAATGTTGCACAAATTGTTCTGGTCTTCTTATAAAGACAAGAAATCTTTGCCTACAAGCTCCACGTTTACTATTGATTTGGCTCTCCAGGTAAGCAGCTTGAGTTGATGGTTCTTTCCTCTGAACCCATTTGGAACAAGTCTCTCTCATCTTAGGTCAGTTGCCATTTAGGGCCAGTAGAATCTACTTTTCATTAAATCTATGGTTTTCTCTTGACCCAGATGTCAAAAGTCATTATGGAAGAAGTAAGGAAACCAACCTCTGCTCCAAACTTCTCCTCTCCTCAAGCCCCTTACACCTCCTTTACCCTCCTCTCACTCAGCCAAGAAACTTTCCTCCTACTTTACTAAAGAAATGAGGTGGTGGGTGCATTCTGTACTTTCTCATCCTTCCTGCTCCACTGTTCAAAAATTCTTAACATCTTTGCCTGTTCTATCCTCCTTTGTTTTAGTCTTCAGAGAAGAATTGGCCCTTATCTCAGCCAAGGCCAATTCCTCTACTTTTCTCTTGGTCTTATCCTTTCCTGTTTTTCTCTAGGAGCTTGCCCTGGCTGTCATTCCCTTTTTTTCTCCCATCCTACTGGCTCATTTCCTGTGGCCTAAAAATTCTATCCAGGTCTCTGTCATTAAAAGATATTTCTTTGACTCTGCCATGCCTTCAAGTTATCATAATATATCTCTCCTCCCTTTCACTGTCAATATCCTAACAAAAGTTAGTAAAAAAAAAAAAAAAGTTGGTAGTGAACTTGGAGCTGATATACAAAGATCTCTTGTCTTTATGGGAAGATCAGAACAGTTTTTGCAACATTCTAGTAGGGCTTGACCACTTTGCTGGATAAATACAAGCCAAAGCAATAGGAGAGATCACCTGTTCAGGACATAAATGATTTTGTTGTTCTTGCTGAGGCATTTCAGTTGTGTCTTACTCTTCATGACCCCATTTGGGGTTTTCTTGGCAGAGATACTGGAGTGGTTTACCATTTTCTTCTCCAGTTTATTTTACAGATGAGGAAACGGAGGCAGACAGGGTTGAGTGACTTACCTAAGGTCACACAGTCAATAAGTGTCTGAGGTCGGATTTGAACTCAAGGAGAGGAATCTTCCTGACTCCAGTTATTAATCACTCTCCACTTCTTCATGACCTCCTCAATTCTCAAACTTTTACAATCAAACATTCAATTCCACCATTCTATAGAAACTGCTCTCTCCATGTCCATCTGTTCTCCTTATTCCTCATACTCCTTGACCTCTTTGCATTTTTTGAAATGATCATCCCCATTACAAAGCTTACTGATGGTTTTAGATCAGTGGTTCTCAACCTGTGGGTCGTGACCCCTTTGGGGGTCGAACAACCCTTTCACAGGGGTCACCTAAGACCATCAGAAAACATCTATTTCTGATGGTCTTAGGAAGCAAGACACTGCTCCTCTATCCGTCTCCAGGTGG
>CM053589.1:149565032-149580165 GCA_028646515.1 Pseudochirops corinnae
AGAAAAAAAAAAAAAAAAGATTCTGAGGTCCTCCAAATGCTTCTTTTTGTGGATTGTACTGATTGCTTCCCATCCCAGAACATTTCTTAAATGAGATCCATACTCAATTCAAAAGTGTTTGGCCTAACATAGGAAAAAGACAAGTTCTATGATAGGAAGTTGGATGGGCAACCTGTAGAGATGCCAGGTCTATCTGTGCATATATCTTGGACAGATATTAAAGATGAACAATGAGCCACGGGGAGAGTTGGAAAGGAGGAAAGCGTTACCTTTGGGAGATTATACAGGGTTTTTAATGAACCAAAACTTGTCCCTGAAACAAAGACCCATAAATATTCTTCCAATGATTCTGTTATTCATAAAATGCCAGTATCTAAAAAGAGATATGAGTAGGCTATGATATAATACCAAGGAATAGCTGGATAGACACCTCATTATAAAGAGGTGATAGACTAACACAGAATGTTGCATATATCTTCAGACATGGCCAATATGGGAATGTGTTTTGCTTGACTGTGCTTGTTTCTTACAAAAGTTTTGGGGGTTCCCCCCTTTGGATGAGGGGTAAGGGAGAAAAAACACATGATTGATAATTGAAAAAAATTAAAATTTTTAAAAGTTGAGTTGTAGAAACTCCATAAAGGATGTCATCAGACAAACGTATAACCAGAAAGGCACATTGGCTACTCATATAGCAAGAGCAAAAGATAACCATGGCCAGCCCACATGCTCCAATATCCACACAAGGTTGGGAGATCTTGAATAAGGTCCTCAATGCCTTGGATGAACTTCTTATGGAAGATTTAGAGGATGACACCAGACAATAAGATGAAGAGAGGACTCAGTCTAATTAGATGTAAGATCCTTAAAGGCAAGGAATGTTTTGCTTCTGCCTTTGTACCCCCAGCATCTAGTACAGTGTTCAACACATAGTAGGCACTTAATAAATATCTGTGTAATTGAATCTAATTACTCTGTTGGAGGAAATAATATATCCATATCAATGAGATCAAAGATCCATGGATGTAGCCAAGTCTATATGCCAACCTGGCAAATAGACCTTTTTTTTTTTTTAATTTTTTTTATTTACTCATTTACTTTTAATTTACAAGATTCAGTTCCACAAACACTTGAGTTTCAGATTTTCTCCCCTCCCTTCCCCCCCCCACCCCCATGGTGGCGTGCAATCATGTATAGGATCTGCAAATACTTTCACATTGTACAATAGTTTGGTCATATAGAAGGGTTGTAACCAATGAATGATCACTGGGAAAAGAAAAAAAAAAAAAGCAAAACCAGACATGAATGAGACCGATAATGAGTTTTGCTTCAGTCTCCATTTAAACTATAGTCTTTCCATATCTTTCTCTGAGTTTAGGTATCTCCTTCCATCCTGAAGCTCGTAGAGTTGTCTTTAGCTGTGCGTTGTTGAGGATAGTCCAGTTTATCAAGGTTGGTCATCATATGTACGATGTGTCGCAAATAGACCTTTTAATGCCTGATCAGAACATGCCATGTGAAGGCAAGACAGAGAGGCAAAGGAACAACAGGCAGTTATTAGAGAGCCTCATGGGAGCTGCTTTTGACGTTATATACACCTTGAAGATGGAACATTGACATTCCAAGGCTGCAGTATTCCAGTTTTTGAGGATGCTGGATAGGCATGTTGGGAGATGAGAGCAGGCACAAGGAATTAATTCATCAAGCATTTTTAAAGCAGTTACTACATTCCAGACATTCACTGAGTACATGAGATCAAACTAACAAATGAATTGTTAACTTAGAGAAAGTGTAAAATAAAAATTCATGGTTGAAGTCTACCCTTCTCTTTTGGAGCCAAGAGAGCCCTCACTCTGTACCATCTTGACTGTGAGGAGGCAATGTTGGTTTTGTTTTCCTGCGTGGAAGTCTCCCTTCCATCTATAAAATACCAATGAGTCTAAGTGGAGATCTGACCCAAGGAATTTCCAAGCAACAGATTCCTTGTATTTCTATTGCTCAGCTCCAACAAGCCCCTGATCTAGCATAGTGAAGCTCATTTTCTTGGCATCATGGTCCAAATTCATGCAAGGACCACCATATTCCTTTCCTGCAACATTGTACTTGGCAATAGGACACACCGTTATATCAAACCCTTCACCTCAGGTTCACTATCAATCAAGAATAATGCATGAAATGTGTTCTAGGTGTTATGTTTCTTTATCTTTTCCAAAGGTGAGGAGGAATAAATATTTGTTAATTGAAATCTTTTTAAGAATAAAAAAAAATTAATAAAATTTTAAAAAGAAATAGGATGAGCATGGCAAGAGCCCTAGAGATAACCTGGAGAATTGTTATACTCAGAGGGAACTGTCTTAGAATGATAGGATAAAAGTGGAAAGGAGTCTCAGAAGTCATCTAGTCCAACTCTTCAATTTACAAATGAGGAAACTAAGGCCCAGTCAGTTTAAGTGACTTTCCCAAAGTCGGTAGTAAGGTAGTAAGTGGCAGAGCCAGGAATCAAATCACAGTCCTAATTACAAAACCAGCCTTCTTTCCAATGGGGCAGCTAGGGGGCTCAGTGGATAGACTACTGAGGTCCGAAAGACTCATCTTCCTGAGTTCAAATCTGTCCTTGGATACTTACCAGCTATGTGACCTTGAGCAAGATACTTAACCCTGTTTGCCTCAGTTTCCTCACCTGTAAAATGAGCTGGAGAAGGAAATAGTAAACAACTCTAGTATTTCTGCCAAGAAAACCCCAAATGGGGTCATGAAGAGCTGGGCACAACTGAACAACGACATTCTTCTCAATGAAAAAAGTATGGTATACTTTTGGGACAACTATTGAGAGACTCACTTAAATTTCCTTTTGTGCTGCCTATGGAGGGCTGAGATGGGTGGGGTAGCAGCAGATGGCCCCCCCCATCTGTTTTTGGTAGAGCAGGCTTCAACAAGAGAAATTGTCATTTTTGCAGCTTTTAGACAATAGACCAAATTTGTTACACTTCTTTTCTAAATAAGCCGGGTTGGTGCAGAAGAGCTGGAAAGCACAGCTAAGATTAGATTCCCCCAGATCCCTGATGGGACCTTGAGTTGCTGTCAGCCTGAGAGAGAAACAGCAGCAAACCCTCACGCAAATGGCCTATAAAAAAGCTTCTGTCAAAGGCACCTTGACCTGGAGGGTTTTCTCTGGTACTCAGATCCCTAGTGACCCGCCCAGGGCTGTGCTCTCTTTACATGATGTATTTCCCCTGCCTTTTTTAGAGCTGCATTATGTTCGTTCCAGGAAACAGCCTCTTCCTTCTTATAAACACAGCCCTAGGTTACTGACCAACGGCTCTGCCACTCCTGCAGCTCTCCATCCATCCATCACACCTTGCTGTCACCCTTTCAATGATTGCCTAAGACCAGTCCAACACCAGAAGGGAAAGGAGGGTGGGGAGAGGGAAAGGACAAGAAGGGAGAAAAAGCCAGAAGTGGTCAGGGTCACACACACACACACACACACACACACACACACACACACACACACACACACACACACACCAGTTCCAGACTGCTGACTAATTCCGTGGAAGTGGCAAGGCTCCACAGTAAGCAATTTTTTCCGATTGCCCAGGGAATGTTGTAGAAAGGTCACCACAAGGGCATCACAAGGACAAGACTTGGCATTCCTTGGCTGAGCATGCATGGACCCATGGACTGGAAGATGTTGTAGACCTTGAAATAGGGTGTATCCTTTGTTGGACATAGTAAACAGATTGTATTCTGATGGGAGTGGATGTTTATATGTAAGAGTAGTAGATGTGGACCACCAGAAAAGCTACCTCAGATTCAAAGATATAGTAGGAATAATAATTCCTCCACATAGTTTAGGCCAGTTTTTCCCTAAAAAAGCAGTGAAACCATCCTTGAGACTTAATTGGACCAGGAGATCATGGCTGGAACTGTTGATATAGATCCCAGGTTGCCAAGTGTAAAGCCCCCAGGAATTAGGACTGCTCAGTTTTTATGATGGTACTGCTTGAGTCCTGACTGGGCCTATCTCCCTAAAAAGACAAGAGTAACTGCATCCACCAGTGCTGTATCCTTTCCATGTTATTGTTAAATAAACTCCTTTTCTTAAATGTAAGTTGCCTAAGAATGTCCCATTTTGCTACAATTCCATGCCCAGATCACCAGACCCAACTTAAAAAAAAAAGCCTAGCCCCAAACAGAAGCATTTTGTGGGTAAGGACCAATTTTAAAACATCCCTCATGAGCCCCCACTGATGTTTTTTATTTCACCAACTAGCCAGGGGAAACATTAGTTAAAAACAAAAGATATTTAATAATGGCAAATAAAGTCATTAGAACGCTGTTTAGAAGCTAGAGCTGCTAAACCTACCTCTCCCAGAGATCCTCCCTGGTTGACTTACAAATGAAACTGAGTAAGAGCAAGAGCTAAGTGAAGGACCCTCCATCCTTCGATTCTGCTTTCCTGCCTTTGTTATGTTTATTCCACAGAAAACAACAACAAAAACCGCTCTGGTTTGAGTCTGATGTTTTGGCCAACTACTTACATAAGGAAAAAGTGGATTTGGTCAAAATTTTGTCTCTTTTCAAGTAGCGTGTGTAGAAAGGAAGGAGAGATGAGACTTAAGTAGTAGGATTTGAGGAGTCATCCATTCCAAAAAAAAAAAAATCTCCCCTATTAACCCTACACTGCTGCTGAATTTCCGATGTTACTTTTTCCTTTGGGTTAAGACATGAAATGTCCTCTGCTAAAACTTATATCTGGGAGGGCAACACATTAAACCATTATTACTCAGGAGTAGTACGGGAACAGGGTCATCCTGAAGGGCTATAAATCACTATATTTGATTATGACTTCCTCTTCTCCTTTTTTCTCAACACCCATCTCTTATTTCTACCCAGTATCTGCCATTTTTATCCAGGCAAGCTCTAATTTGACATAATATCAAAGGCAATCTAGAAGAGAAAAAAAGAAGTCACAAAATTGCAACATACAACCTGAATTTAAGAGAAGGTAGAACAGTCCAGGGCCTGGAGTCAGGAAGACCTGAGTTCAAATCCAGCCTTAGACACCTACTTAGCTGTGGGACCCTGGGTAAGTCACTTAATCCTGTTTTCCTCATTTCTCATCTGTAAAATGAGCTAGAGAAGGAAATGGGAAACCACTCTAGTATCTGCCAAGAAATGGGGTCACAAAGAGTTGGATATGACTAAAATGACCGAAACAACAAGAATAATCCAGACAGATTAGCTTTGATGGTGGTGGAGGGATTTTGGGGACAGAACTCTAAGATTGTGGCATTTGAGTGTTTATTTGTTTTAGCAAGAGCTGAATTAGAAATGTGGATTTCACTTTGATTACTCAAACAGCTCTTTCCAAGGTCACCAATGACTTTCTCATCTCCAAATCCAATGGTTTTATCTGTTTGTTTTTTGGTCCCGATATTACTTGAGCATTAGACTGTTAATTTCTCATCTCATCATTAAAATTCTTTTTTCCCCTCACTGGATTTTGAGCTACTGTACCACCCTGGTTCTCTTCTTGTGTTCTTAATTACTCTTTTCTGACTCCTTTGCTAACTCTACTCCCTTTTTTCAGCCTCTAAATGTAACTATATCCCAAAGCTCATTTTGTGTCCTTCCTTCTCTCCCTATGTTTTTCCACTTAATCTCATCCAAGCCCAAAGCTTCAGCTATCACATATTGGAGAGTGTCCTTCAGGTGTACAGGAGAAGCTCTCATCTCCCTCCAGAGTGCCAGGTCCATAATTCTGATAACTGTCCACGCAGACACTTCAAAATCAACACGCCTAAAATAAAACTCATCAGAGTTTGTATAATATAGTAGACTTGAAAACAAGAAGGACTGGGTTCAAGTCCTACTTCTGACATGCAATGCCTGTAAGACCCCAAGTATGTCATTTAATTTCTCAATTACCTGGGGAACTTCGTAAGAATGTGAGTTGCAGAGAATATACAAACCAGCACAGATGAAGGGGGTTGCCTCCCCTGGGAGTTGCCTATATCAATGAAATCATAGGTCTAGTCCCTTTCCCCTAGCCATCTTTCCCCATAAATCAAGTATTCCCCACCCCCACTTTGGATTTCCCTATTTCTCTCATTTATACCACTTTTCCCCCACTTACCAGACTTGAAGCACTGAAATAATCTGTTACCTTTCTTTTTCTTCTCCCACATCCAATTGGTCATCAAGGCTTGTTCAACCTTTTCCTGTAATGATCTATCTTATACTAATTCTTCTTTTGCATCCCCTTGCTACCATTTTAATGGAAGCATTTGTAAATCATTAGGAGGTAGCAGAGTGATTTTTTTGATCACTAACAAGGTATCATCACTCCTTCACTGAAGCCCAATAGTCCACTATTGTAAATTCATTCTTTCGTCAAAGTATTGAACTTTCCTTGGGGCCCTCTTTTCTAAACACAAATACTCCAAGAAGAGACAACATATGAAATCCCCCCAAAGCCTGTGCATGATTGACTTTTTTAAACAGGAACAGGAGAATACTGAAGCTTAGTGGGGGCAAAAGGTGAGAGGAAGACACATAAAGGGAAGATGAATTCTGAAGGTCCCCTGTTTTGGGAGGGAGGAGTTGCTGTTTTGTCTATGATCCTCCTTGATATCTTTAAAATGAAAGGGTGCCTATTAGCCAGAAATGTGTGTCTGCTCCCAGTGACCCAGGAAAATCTATGATATTCAAGAAGAGAACTAAAAAGTTCATTTTAGGAGCAGCTAAGTGGCGCATTGAATAGAGCACCAGCTCTGGAGTCAGGAGGACCTGAGTTCAAATGTAGCCTCAGACACTTAACACTTACTAGCCCTGTGATCTTGGGCAAGTCACTTAATCCCAATTGCCCTGCCTTCCCCCTTCCAAAAAAAAAAAGAAGAAAAAGTTCATTTTACACCAATCGGATTGATAGATGAAGATCTAGAGAAATTGGGGTAAACCAAGAGGATTAAGGATGGTATGTAAAGATGACTTGAGAGCAATAAATGCCCAATATTGGTTATAGAAGCAATAAGAGGATGAAATATATGCTACCCTAGTGGATTCTGGAAATTTTAGAAATACTCCAAATATGCAACAAAATTTTTTTCAAGGCAATAAGGGCTAAGTGACCTCCCCAGCATCACATAACTACTAAGGGTCAAGTGTCTGAGGCTGGATTTGAACTCAGATCCTCCTGACTCCTGGCTGGTGCTCTATCTACCACTCTACCTGGCTGCCCTTTCCCCCACCCAACATATCTTAACGTGCAGAAATTGCTCACAACGTCTCCTCTAAGAATTATAAATTCACTGGGGGAGAGAAGAACTAAATTGGCCATCAGGATCACCAGCCCAAATGCTAGAGACTGAGTGAAGAAAATGAGTAAATTGTGTGGCATATTTTTGTAACACAATAATATGCAACAACAAATTAAAACCTCAAAGTACAGAAATTAAACTAAAGTGGTACAGCCTTTTCTTCTTCTCTACCCTGGAGCATTTGTTCATTGCATTTGAGTTTTACTTTTAGCCTACTCCTTTGTTCAGAATCTGTTAATTTTCCTGTGAGGCTTCCCTATGAGGATTTCTTTCCTTTTCCCTCTCCTTTGGTGCTGCTGAATGTTTACTTTGGTCCATTGGGCACACAAACTCTCCCTCTGAAAAGAGAGGACTAATGCCCCACATGAACAGCTCTTCCACTTAGAAGTTACATCTTATTACATCCAGATACTCTAATGCATCTATGATTTCATCAATGTGTGTATTTCTTCCAGTGAGGAAGACTGCAACCCCTCTCTACCTGCCCATTGTGAACTCCTTTTGTCTTTGACCTCCTATAAGTCAACCCTTGGGATTTGCCCTGTTGCTTGCATTTGGATACCAATGGAACACACAGGCTGCCATTGATTATCCCTCACTCTCACCAAGTGACTAGCTCACTTTTTCTTTTTCTTTTTCTTTTTCTCATACATTTCTTTGATCATGGTCCTTTGGGCCTCCTGCCTAATCACTTTGTGTTTATGTGTGACTACCTGTTCCTACCTATCATGTGACCCATTGCCCTTTGGGTGATTTTCAGCATCAGTTCTACAGAAAACAATGGAAGAATATCCACATTAATGGGATAGGATCATAGAACTAGGAAGGCCATCAGAAACCATCTAGTCCAGCCCCCTCCTTTTCCAGATGAGGAAACTATGTATGACTCAGGGAGGGGAAATCCATGAGTAATATCAGGGGTGGAATTTGAACCCACGTCCTCTGACTCTACAGAAGAACCATTTCACTTTCCCAATATAGCACACTATTGCTACCCTTTAGGGATTTATGATCAGGTTAATGATGCCTGAACCCACTTGGACATTACTCTGCTATATGAGACTATGAATGATGAACACAGAAAAAACATGGGAAGACCCATATGAAGTGATATAAAATGAAGTAAGCAGAACCAAGAAAATAATAAGCAAGGGTAGTCCCTTGCTCCTGGGGCACCTCTCTGATTGAAGAGGGTGGAGATGGAGAGCTCCTTCAAAGAACCTTCATTTAAGAAGGACATACAGGCCAACCATCATCTCTTAATTTCCCACTCAGCTGTACTCAACTGGATTACCCCAGAATGCCCCATTTCAGGCACCTTCCCTCTTAACCCTTTTCAGCTTCAGGGAAAGGACTCCTTCTTTCCTTCTTTCTCTCTTTCTTTCTAACTTCCTTGCTTTCTTTTTTGTTTTTCTTTCTTTCCTTTCCTTCCTTATGTCCTTCCTTCCTTCCTTCTTTCTCTTCCTTCTTTCCTTTCTCTTTTTCTTCCCTTTCTTCTTCCTTCCTTCTTTCTTTCTTTCCTTCCTTTTTAAAAAATTCCCAGTGCTTAGTACAATGCCTGGCACATAGTAGGCACTTAATAAGTATTATTGACTGACTTTCACAATGGAAACTAAAAAAATAAAAAGCTGAATGCTGTCAAAGTATAATGACCAAGCTTGACTCCCAAAAAGAGATATGAGAATATATCTTCTTGTTACTGTTGATGGGACTATGGTGGTAGAAGGTTACAAATAACGTAAGACTTGGTTGATGTGCTAGTTAGTTTTACTAGATGATTTTTTTTTGTCTTCTTTGTTGTAAGGGATGGTTCTCTGGGAGGGAGGGATACAGTGAGAAATGCAGGTGATATATATATATATATAATTTTTTTTTAAGTCAGCTTCTTGCTTCAGAGAGAAACTTGGATTAATTTAAGAGCTTTGCAATTTTCCAAACGCAATTCAGACTGCTCTCTTCCTCCATTTGTTTCTGTACCTGACTTATTGTCCATTTACAGTGTCTATCATAGATACAAAGATGATTAGGTAGATAGATAGATATACAGAGTATCCCAAAAGTCTTGGTGCAGTTTAAAGCTATTAAAGCTTAAAACTGCACTAAGACTTTTGCCACAACCTGTATATACACACATATGAACTTTATAGATTATCTGTCTTGTCAATTCTCATTCAACTTTAGGCAATTCTAACAAGCTTTCCCAAGACCTGATTATTTTTGGATTCTCATCAAGCTAATCCAAATTACCAGACTTTGAACCCAGAACAAGGATACATTGAGATCAGACTGTGAACCCTCCAACAAGGAAAGGTTGAAACTGTGAAACCTGGATAAATAATTGATGTTTTCAGGAAGAAAGGTAATTCTGAGTCAGATTTTAAAGGAGGTAAGGGACACAGACTGCTGGGGAACAAGGGATCTTTACATGCAGAGGCAAGTGTTGATTAACAAGAGAGGAAATGAAATATCATAGGAAGGTAGGAAACCTAAAACCAGAGAAATGAGTGTGGTTATATTTTAGTAGGACCTAACACCAAAGAAATGGGTGTGGTTATATTTTAGTAAGCTTTTCATACAGGGAAGTATCAGGATGAAATAGTGATAGGCTGGATTGGAACTCAAGAAGATGAGGATGAAAATCCTGTCTTTGACACTGTATTAGAGCTATGTGACCACCAGTAAGTTGTTTAACCTCTTGGAGGTCTAATTTCCTCTCCATAAAATGAGTATAATATTTATGTGAAGCTCCAATGAGATTTTATACACACACTGACACATACACGTATATAGATAGGTATGCATATATGTTAGATATTTTATTTTTTCCAAATACATGTAAATTTTTTTACATTTGTTTTTTTAAATGTTGAATTCAAAATTCTTTCCTTTTATTCCTCTCTTACTTTATATAGGCAGGCAATTTTATATAGGTTATACATGTACAATCATGTAAAACATATTTCCATAGTAGTAATATTGTGAAAGAAAACACAAACAAACAAAATGGAAAAAAAAAAAAGTAAAAAATAGTATGCTTTGATCTATCCCTTCTTCCTCTGGAGGTGGATAACATTTTTCATCATAACTCCTTTGGAATTGTCTTGGGTCTTTGTATTGCTGAGAATAGCTAAGTCATTCACAGTCGATCACAGTACAATATTGCCGTTACTCTGTATAATGGTCTCCTGGTTCTGCTCCCTTCACTTTTTTTCATTTTATCTAAGTCTTTCCAGGTTTTTCTAAAAGCCTCCTGCTCATCATTTCTTATGGCACAATAGTATTCCATCACTATCACATACAACAACTTGTTCAGCCATTCTTTAAACCATTCCCATTGATATCTCCTCAATTTTCAATTTGTTGACACCACAAAAAGAGTTGTTATAAATATTTTGGTACCTATAGATCTTCCTCCCCCTCTCCCCCCCGACACATACACTTTTAAAAAAATCCTTTTGGGATACAGACCTAGGAGGGATATTGCAGGGTATGTACAGTTTCATAGCCCTTTGGGCACATTTCCAAATTGCTCTCCAGAATGGCTGGATCAGTTTACAACTCCGCCAACAGTGCATTAGTGTCCCAATTCTCCCACATCTCTTCCAACATTTGTCATTTTCCTGTATGTATGTGTATATGTGTGTGTATATTATATATGCATATGTAATATACACATGTGCGTATGTAGCTTTATAAACCTTAAGACACTATTTTAACTAGTTATTATTTTTTATTACATTTTGATTTCCTAGTTATCATTTTCCCTTCCATTAGAGGTCAGCGCATGTATATGTGTGAGTGTGTGTGTGTGTGTGTGTGTGTGTGTGTGTGTGTGTAACCATACAATACACACTTCTATATATCAGGTCTTTCTCTGGAGATGGATAGTATCTTCTTTCATAAGTTTTTCATAGTTAATTTGAATATTCATATTACTCAGAACAGCTTAGTCCAGGGGTGGGGAGCCTTCAGCCTCAAGGTCACATATGGCCCTCTAGGCCCTCAAGTGGGCCCTTTGACTGAATCCAGACTTTGTCCTGTGAAGTTTGGATTCCGTCAAAGGGCCCCACTTGAGGGCCTGGAGAGCCACATGTGACCTTGAGGCTGAAGGCTCCCCATCCTTGGTTTAATTATTCCCAGTTACTCTTCAAGCAGTATTGCTGTTACTGTATACAGTATTCTCTTGGTTCTGCTAATTTTGCTGTTATTACTGTTCTTAACCAGTGAATTACACATAGAGACATTTAACAAATATAAAATACTTTGCAAACTCTAAGTTGTGACATAATTGTTAGTTATTACTATTGTTAAGAAGGAAAAGAACTGGAAAAATGGAGGAACTACATTACACTGCAATGACTGGTAACCCAGAGGTTAACAGCTGGTTAAGAAATCATGGTTCTAATCCTGCCTTTGCGTCTCCAAACTTCAGGTGAACCAACCAACCTGGTTTTGAAGCTCTCTGTCTGTACTCTTCTCCCACACCCCAATCCCTCTACTCCTTGAACCCAGTCTTGTGCATATGTGTTCAAGACTTCAGATGGAACATAACAGGACCAGTAGCTCTAACCTACAATCAATCCTTGTGGAACCTTGTGTGGATTCTCTACCTTGTGGATTGTCTCTGACATTATAAAATTCCTTATAATCCAAGCTACTTCTGCATGGCTTCCTCCTCTGTTACTGAGTGTGTGTTCTGTAAGTACAAGCTAATATTATTAGCCTAAGCACAAAAGAGGAAAACTCATAAAATATATCCTAAGTCAAACACAAATGTTTTTTCAAATTATCCATACCCCTAATTCCCTCCATTAACATAGAAAATTAAGAATTAATGTCATTTTAAAAACATATTTTGACATGTATATTATATATAGTTTGCTTGAATTAATTACCAGTAATAACTCACATTGATACGGTCTTTTATTGTTATAAAAAATTTTTTTTTGTTTTTTTTGGAGGGCAGAAGGCAGGCAATTGGGGTTAAGTGACTTGCCCAATGTCACATGGCTAATACGTGTCAAGTGTCTGAGGTCAAATTTGAACTCAGGTCCTCCTGACTCCAGGGCTGGTGTTCTATTCACTGCACCACTATAAAATTTATTTTTATAGTTATAAAATTATTTATTGTTAAAAAATCTTTACTTCAATTTGAGCCTTACAACACTAATGTAAGAGAAGTAGTGAAAGAATTGATAACCCTATTTTACAGATGAGACAACTGAGACTCAGAAAGGCCTATGTAGGCTCTATGTATTGATACTTACCATATTAGAAATTAAAACATCTTAGTGTTATCATGAAAATAGTTTCATCCTCATGGACCACCAGAAGCATCTTGGGCACTCCCAGAGATCCCTGGAACACACTTGGAAAACTACTAGTCTAGAAAATAAAAGCCTGGGGGAAGTATAAGAGCTGCTTTAAACATTTGAAGGGTTGTTGTCATGTCAAAGAGGAGATATAATTGATTCTTTGAGGAGAGAAGTAGGACCAATTATTGAAAGTTACAATAGGTAGATTTTGGCAGAATATAAATTAGAACTTTCCCTTAAGAATTTCCAGTAATAAAATGAGCTGCTTTGTAACCTCCTTGTCACTGAAAATATTCAAGGAAAGTCTAGACTACTTCTGTCAGGAATACAGTAGAAGGTGATGAGAAGTTGTACTAGGTAACCATTAAAGTCCCTTCCAATTTTATAGTTCTGTGGTTCTACATTGGAAGGAAAGATTGGACTACTTTCTAAGTAAAAATGGATACTCTCCAATGATATAATGAGCTCTTAGCACCTTGCCTGGTCCATAGCAAGCACTTAATAAATGCTTGTTGATGTGACTTGACTCAGTAGGTCATAAAGCTTCCATTATCTTACTCTCAGCTTGCCCTTTGAGTCACAAAGTTATGATAGCTCTAAAAATAATAATAATATAAGACATCATATAATGAAGTGCTGAATTGTATGATACAGGCAATAAATGTAATAATTCAGAGAAGGGCTAATTTAAGTCCAGCAGGATTTGGGAAGATCCATGGTCCTGTATTTAACCAAGATAATATGCACATCAGCCATCTGGTTAATGTTCAGAACAAATCTTTTCTCCTCTCTGTTTTGGTTCTTAGCCAAGAGGGGTTGGAGAGGGGTGGGAGGAGAAAGGGAAAAGGAAAGATTGGTTGGCTTTAAATTTTTTCAAATTAATTTTGAGATTTATCAAGTAAGATCAATGTTCACCATTCCTTGACTCTAGTCAAACTTTTGCCGCCCAGAATTCAAATTCTATCCCTCACCTTGATTTTTTTGCTTTAAACTTAAATACAAAATGAGAAAAGAAAAGAAAAAAAAAAACCACTGTCATGTACATGGCAGACCATAAGAGAGGATTCAATATAAAACAAGTTTCCTTTTCATGAAAACCCATACAAAAAATACTACACATAGTTTTCAAAGCTGCCCAGCTTTTCTTTGCTCTCTTGTTGGTTTTCTTTTGTTCTCCATTGTACATTTTTTACTTTATTTTACCTCCCTCCCAACCGTCCCCACCCCAAAGAAGGCTATAATTAAGCATGGATATATATGTACATATAGATAGATATCTATAAACATACACTTCTACACTCATACACATCTATGTAAAACCGTATCATGCTTATTTCCTTCTATCATTTGTTTCTCGGAAGATGAATAGTATCTTCTTTCATGTCCAAGTCTTTCCATGCTTTTCTAAATCAACTAGCTCATTTCCTACACCACAGCAATATTCCAACCCAATCACATCCTATCTGAGAGCTTGTCTATGAAAGTCTTTCCCTCCCAGTTTTCTGCATTCTTTCTGTTCTTGGCTATGTAAGTTTTATTTCAGCTTGATTTCATTATGCTTGACCTGACTTCGTTCTGGCAGAGTCTGAGTTCATTTGCATGTGTGCAAACCCTGGCATCTAGTCTTTGGAATATACTGTACTGAGCCTTGGAACCCATGTAAAATGATTTTGCATCAGCAAGATATGCAATCAAAAAGGTGTTTATGTTTTGAGTTCTTCTTTAGGAATGGTAACCACTCAAATGAGATGATATATCTGACTACACTGCAAACTTTAAAGGACTCTATAAACACTGTTATTGCTGTTTAAAGAGAGACAGCACAGCATAGTAGGTAGGGCTTCATTTGAAGTCAGAAAGATGTAGATCCAAATCCTGCCTTTTCTATTTGCTAGATGTGTGACCATAGGAAAGTCACTTATCTTCTCTGTGATTTGGATTTCTCATTTATAAAAATGGGGATGACGATAACACCGTTATTTCAGCTAGGTAGCACAGTGGATTGTGCACCAGGTGTGGAGTCAGAAAGACCACGGTTTAAATCTGCTCTCTTACTCTTACACTTCCTAGCTGTGTGACCCTGGGCAAGTCATTTAACCTTGTTTGCCTCAGTTTCTTCCTTTGTCAAATGAGCTGGAGAAGGAAATGGCAAATCACTCTAATATTTTTGCCAAGAAAATCCCAAATGAGGTCATGAAGGTTTGGACATAACTGAACAACAACAAAAGCATCAAAATGAGAGATTATATAAAAATCATTTTGCAAATCTTAAAATGAGATCTCTTTCAATCATGAGTCTTTTGGAGTTGTCTTATAACCTTACATTGCTGAGAGGGGCCCAGTCTATTGAGGTTAGTTGTCACACATACATTGTGTCTGTGATTGTATACAAATTTCTCCTGGTTCTGCTCTTCCTGCTCTGCATCAGTTTATATAAGTCTCTCCACATCGTTATGAAGTCCGTCTGCTCCTCATTTCTTATAGCACAATAGC
>CM053589.1:149580665-149647137 GCA_028646515.1 Pseudochirops corinnae
TTTTTTTTTGCTTCTCTTCTTCTAAATTGTATTTCATTTCTGTGTATTTGAAT
Source organism: Pseudochirops corinnae (assembly GCA_028646515.1). Taxonomy (NCBI): domain Eukaryota; kingdom Metazoa; phylum Chordata; class Mammalia; order Diprotodontia; family Pseudocheiridae; genus Pseudochirops; species Pseudochirops corinnae. The sequence continues at coordinate 149,580,719 of CM053589.1, forward strand.
TTCCAATATGTTTTTTTCTCTTTTGTTTCTATAGTGGGGCTTACCATTTCAGATGCATTTTTTTAAAAAAATTCTCTTCACCATTTTTGCTGTGCAGAGCAGAAACTCTGGTTTCTCAATTCTCACTTCATTTTTAAACCACTCAGGAATAGTGTGTTGTGTTTCCATGTTCTCTTTAAGGTCCTCTGATCAAATGTTGGATCATTTTCTTTTTTTTTTAAGCATTTATTCATAAATGTTTGAATTCATTTACTAGATCTGGAGGCTGTATTTCCTTCTGTTATTACTGCTTTTCCTGTTAATTTACCTGTTTATATTCAAGGTCTTTGAATTTTCTTCTTTGTGAAAACTTTGGTACTTTCAATCTTTTTTTCTCTCCCTATTTTTCTTATCACTCATTTTCTGACTCCCTTCATTCTAATTGTGGTTTCCTTGGGGGTTGGATCTCAAAGCATCTCAGCCTCCTCCCACAGCAGACAATACACCAGACTATGTGTCTTCCCTAACGGACTTTTGGGTAATCAAAGAAGGCTCTAGTTGAATACTGTGCTCTTCCCCTCAGACTCAGTGAAATGCTACACACACATTCCCACTCCACCCCTGCCCCCAGTGGGCATGTACAGTGTCCTATTCTGGTGGCCTTTCCCACTCTCTCTGTTCCACAGATATCTGACCCAGTACCTTTTTCCCTGTCACTGGCAGTTCAGAGCTTTGCAGTGTTGTTGCTTCCAGGCTGCTGTCCCTAGCAGACTTTTTTGTTCATTAAAGGCTATGGCCAAGTTGACTCTTGAGGTCCAAGCAAAATTCCATAGCCTGGAGGCAAGGTGTATACAGCACTGGAAAAAAGAGAGGGGATAGGCTGTAGTAGTGGGTTTTAGTATAAGCTTACAACCAGATACAGGTTGTATCCTTGGATATGCTAGTTCAGTTTTGATGCCTATTTTGTAGGAAGTATGAGAGCGGTGCTGAATGAGCTCAGTGTCAGTGATTATCAATTCCTGCATCTCAGATTTTTTTTTTTAGTCTTATTTTGGATTCTAGGTGTTCTAGACCATGGAAATAGCTGGTGTTGCCTTGTGCTTGGCACATAATTTCTGTTTTGGAGAAGTTTGAGAAGTTGTAGGGATATGACAAAATATCTTGTTTCTCACATGGCCAAGAAGTACTTTAAGAGTAGCAGTATTAAAGGAGATGGTTCTTCTTCTACTGGGTAGTTGCTAGAAGAGTTTTCCCAGCATAGATGCTTCTTCACTCTGGGAAGTAGAACCAAAGAATATGTAAGTCTATATATTTTGATAGTCCTCAGCACTCAGCCAAAGACAACACTTATGGCAAAAATGCCTCAGAATTAAATCTATCTCTGCCTCTTCTCTAGGGATATTTCCCACCTCAGTTGCTTCCTCTAAACTTTATTCATGATAATAATAACTAATAATATAGAATTTTAAAACTTGCAAGGCACTTAAGAAATATTATCTCATTTTATCTTCATGGGATATTATTATTTAGCCCCATTGACAGATGAAAAAACTGAAGCAGATAGGGGTTAAGCAACTTGCCCAGAGTCATTTAGACAAAAAGGCTGAATTTGAACTCAGAACTTCCTGACTCCAGGTCCAGCATTTGACCTATTGTGTCCATAGCTGCCATAACTAGCAATTGCTGGTGATCACCATTATTTATATTGAAAAAGAAAAATTTTAAACAGAAAAAGGTAAACAAACCCACCACCACCACCTCCTATCCAAATGCTTCAATGAAATAACTCTTGAAGAAGAGAAGATACGGGATTATAGCTTGGAGGTCTGTAGTGCAAAAGGGTTTCAGTAAGATGGCTTCTGCTGGAACAGATTTCATGCTCATTTGTCCCAAATAACTTAGCTTGAAGAGTCCCAACCTCTTTCTTTGCAGTGATGGCTTCAGTTGACCCTTCTGTTCTCTCCTCTCCACGTGGGTTCTTCCAACTTTCTTTTCTCCAGTCCCGTATAGGTTCCTATAATTTCCCTTTCTCTAGCTACTTGCTTCTGCTTATTGTATGAGGAATCGGGTTCCCCTTCAAGTCTTTCTCTTGGAATCAATGAACTGACTTGAAAAGGCCTCTTATAGATGTGGCACGTCATTCTTCATCCTATCTGATTGCTCCCCAAGAGGGAAACTTAGAGATCTGATAAGTTGCTCCATTTTTTCATTCACTTAAGGGACTAATCCATACCTCATCAAGGAATCACCTGACTAGGGCCACATTCTGCATTCTCTCCCTTTTGGTGATTAGGTCAGTGGAAGATCAACTTCTTTGGGGAAAAATAGACAAAAATCATTTAGGCTACTGCATATGGCAAAGATTACTTGAATTGAACCTCTAGAAAGTTGCTAATGACTCCTTTGCAAGAAATTTTCCTCTTTTTTGCTTCATCTGTGTTCATATATTCGGAGGATACCATATTTTAGGAAGTCTCTTAAAAAGCTAGAACTTGTACAGAGGAAGCTGCCCAGGATGGTTAGAGGACTGGGGATAATGACATACAGGGATCAATTGAAGATTCTCAGGCTTAAAGAAAGGAAGGATCATTTGACAATGCAAGTTATCTGAAGGGGTATATATGGAAGAGTAAGTAGACTTAATCTCCTTGGCCCTAAGTACAGTGGGTAAAAGTAGCAAAAGAGACAAATGTAGGCTTAAGGTCGAGAAAAACTTCCTAACAATTACTGCACTCCAAAAGCATGACTGGGGAGCATGCCTAGTGGAGCAAAGCACAGGATGCCCCACCTATAAATGGTATGAGTGGAAGCCCCAGTTTCATGGCCTATGAGCACCCCACAAGAGGCTGGTCCCGCCTAGGCTCAACACTTGTTTGCCCCAAAGGTTTTTCTTTGTTAAGTCTAGGGGTGTGTATATAAAATTATATGTCTCTGTTTATATCTCTCCTATTCATGGAAATGTTAACTTGCCCAGGGGTATGATATTAGTACGTTTCCTTTGCATGTGGGATTTCCAAATGGGATCTAAGTCTACTGCTCCCTCTTCTCCCCACATATACTTCAGCCTGTGCTAAAGCAGGAATGTTTCTCTGATCTCTCTAAAGGGATAAACATTTCTTCTCAAATTTCAATCTGTGACAGAATTAGTCCAGACAAAGATTTGGTGGCCACTAGATTTTTTTTGGTGATTTTACATATAACATATATGGTAATAAGGTGGCCCCAGGAAATTGATCAGATGGTAAACAACACAAACAAGTTGTTGTCTGCATGGGGTTGGTGGGTGGTGGTAAGGATCATACTTCTTCCTCTTTCCCTGTCTGCTCCTCTTCTAAAGGAGCAGGAAGCAGGTGGAACTGGTAGTGAATATCTCATCAATTCTGAGTGCCACCACCTAGTAACTGCACTTGACTTTTTCAATGGCATTTCCTTGGCATGGCATAAGATAGAGGATCTAACTCTTCTTTTCTTTCATCCTCTTCCCAAAAATCTTCCCAAGGGAAGTTCAAAGTGACACTACCAACATGGTGAATTTTGCAGTAGAATTTATTCTCCACTTCTGGAGTCTGACATCTCCATAGCAATGTTATTTGAGTAGAGAGCCCAGAAGGCTAGTGGGATGATGCATGCATGTATGTATGTATGCATGCATGTATGTATGTAACTGAAAGTGAATTTTATTTAGATAGAGCCTGTGAAACAGCTAAAATCCAGAAGTTGTATCAAAAGGTCCTTGATGGATGATATCTGCTACATGAATTCAGCCAACAATATGTTGATAAAGAAGTATGAAACAAATAACTGATCAACCTTGATTCAATTTAATTCAACAGATATTTGTTAAAAACCTACTATGTATAAGATACTATACTAGGTCCTAAAATTCAAAGGCAAAACCACCTGAAATAGTCCATGTACACCCATATCATCACTAACATCAACATCAAATAGCTATCATTGATAAAGGCTATATATGTCATTCTTCTTGAATCTAAACACTGCAGTAATTTATATATATATATATATGTATATGTATATATATGTATATCACTAAGTTCTTGCAGCAAGAAGTATCCTAAGTAGAAAAAAGGGCACCTCTCCTATACTTCTAAAATACACTTTAAGAAATTTAAATTTTTAAGATTATTTTTATTTTTAAATCAATGAAAATCTGCCTTATTTTCTTCCCACTTCTCTCCCCTTCAAAACAAAGACAAACAAGATTCCTATTGAAAACACCTATACTCAGGCAAAAGAAATTCCTGCATTGACCAAGTCCACCAAAAAAAAACAAAAAAATGCCTCAATCTACACTCTGAGTACAATACCTCTCTATCAGGAGGTGGGTAGCACTTTTCATCATGAATCTTGGCAATTACGGTTGGTCATTGTGTTGACCAGAGTTCCTAAGTATTCCAAAGTGGTTCATCTTTATAATACTTGTGTTATTGTATAAATTGTTCTCCTGGTTCTCCTGATTTTACTCTGCATCAGTTCATACTAGTCTTACCAGATTTTTCTGAAATCATCCTCTTCTTCTTTACTTAAAGCACAATAGTATCCCATCACATTCATGTACCATGACTTGTTCAGCCATTTAAAAAATCAGATGAAGGCCATTTGTGGGCTACTGGGAACTTCTAAGGATTGACTGAGAGGGTCAAATGTACCTTTTGTGGCTTAAAAAAAAACCAAGCTGGTTGAGAAGAAACTCAACTCTTGTTCCTAAGAACTTGTCCTTATGCTTCTTGAAGAATGCATGGGGAGAAGGATAGGAAGGGAGGAGGAGGATTCCTCTCCTCAACCACCATCACTAATGATATCTTACAGAAGAAACATATGACAGAAGGAGATAAGTACAAGCATACAACCTGAGAGGGGCAATCAAGTGTATTAGTCCTCAATTCCTATCTTCTAGTCCAAAGGGAGTTTTAAGCAGATGTAATTGCACTGTAATTTTACTTTGAAGATCCCTTTGTATTGGCAAAGTTAACAGGTACTTAGCACTTAGTAAATTAATCAAGCCTCTGTTAAAGAAACAGAAGGTGTGATCCCCTGTTGCTGATGTAACAGGAAAGTGCTGAACAGGGAGGGACAATACTGTACATAAGGAAAAGCCCCAGAGAGGGAGAGACAGATCTTCTTGGAGCGGGCCCCATGGAGGCAGAAACTGCTGCCCGCTAGGGAGACTGAAGAACAACCAGGGAGGCTGAAGAGGAGCCTAGGAGGCTGAAGAGGAAAGTCCCTCCCCCAGGCTAGAATGAATTATTTTTATTTTGAAAACTTGGGTGGAGTGATTTTTTTTACTCTGGGAAGCAGCTGAAACTTCTGATGAGTCCAAGGGCCAGCCAGAGTTGTTGAGGATTTCTGAGACTCAGTCAGAGCTGAGAGTCAGTCAGAGTTGCTGAGGCTGCTAAGGATTTCTGAGGGCCAGCCAGAGCTGCTGAAGACTGAGGAAGCATGACTTTGATACTGGTACTTTGTATGAACCTGTTTGTGGCTTTGTTAAGCCTTGTCTTCCCAGGAACAGACTGTGAAGGATTTGAGATGGACTGAATACTGTGAGCTCCAATGTGGAGCAGAAACTGCACAGAGAACTGGACAAGGACCCGGGAGCTGTCTGCCTTTAAACTCAGGTGAGAGTTTGGTGAATCCAGGTAGGATATGGGACCATGGAAGGGGATCCAGGGAATCTGAGAAACCACCCTGAGTCAAGCTGAAAGAAGACTTTACTTGGATACTGTGTACTGACTGAGAAATTGTAAATTTACTAGTGACTTAGGGGTGGAAGTTCTGTGTATTTTCTGATGATTAAATAGTGAATGAATGATGAAGGATGATTGAATGACTGAGTTGATTGAATGATTGATTGACTAAATGATTGTACTTAATGATTGATGACTGAATAAGTGACTGAGTCAACTTAGTGTACCCCAGGAGTGGAGAACTTTGACTATTGTACTTTGTGTTCCTTGAGGAGGCAAAACCTCCTCAAGGATTATTGAATGATTGAGTTACTAAATGATTGTTCTTTGTTGAAAACTTTGTGGCCCCTGAGGTAGAAACTATGTGGTATTTTCTGTGATAAGTTGTAACATTGTGAATGCTGTACCTTAATTTTCTGTTAATGTTTTGCTCTGATTTGTTACTAAATAAATAGAGTGTTCACTATACTATGTAATCAGAATCTTGAAAGCTGTTCACAACAGTCATCCTCTGGAAAGCTGCTCATGCATGTCTTTACATTATGGCATAGTTGGCAGGATTACAAAGTATAGTGTCTCTATTTGTTCCAGGATCCAAGGCCATTTAGATTGGAATTGAAGAGCTTGGTCCCTGAAAAGAAGATCCTACTACTCAGAAAATAGCAAATCTCAGAGCCAAAAGTCCAAGAGAATAGAATGGATAAGGTCCTTTTCTGGTCTACAATTCTGGCCTCTGTTTTTTTGTTTGTTTGGGTTTGTTGTTGTTTTTTTTTTTTTTTTTTTTTTCAGAAAAAGCCTAATGGTACCCTAACCAAAGATTTCAATTTAGTCAGAACTAGAAGCTACAGAGGCTATGGCCAGCTGGTAGACCCCATAACTCCCTCATATACCTGTTTGTTTTTCATATTTAAATGTTTCCCTGAAGAGAATAGGATTAATAAGCATCACAGAGGACAACCTAGCTAAGATTACTACTCAGTGAGGAGCAGCATGGGGTAATCACAAGAGGACATCAAGGACCTATTTGTTGGAATTTTGAGTTGTCTATCTACACATGTTCCCCTTGTGTTGGTCCCCCAAATACAATCTCTGTACTTAACCACTCTCCCCAAAGATGGCACATGTACTCTCCATATAGGGAGGAATATACTTTATGGGAAAGAGAAAGCATTTTATTGTAAATGTTCTTCTATGGTCTAGTAAAATACTTTGCTTTGAGATAATAAGGTCTTCTGGCTGTTCTGTTTTAAATACATTACTAAGGACTCACAAATAATAGTTTTATAGTGTAGGCCCACCGAGTACACTGAACCTGAGCTAACCAGCCCCCAGAAAATCTACTTATAAGTTGGAGGATTGCCCAAAGAGGCACTAGAGGGGGAAAAAAATGATTCTGTTTGCTTATCCAATTTTGTTTTGATGCACCATTATATATGATAAAATGTGGCCTGAATCCTTAAACCATGTTAATAGTGGGGGATGGGTGAGAGGCAGTGATTTTAAGGAATCCATACAGTAGATGGAAAGAGCACATTTGGGGAGTCAAAAGACAGTTCTGGTCTTCACACCACACCAACTGAGTCAAACCGAGCAAATTGCTAATTCTCAGTTTCCTCATCTATAAAATGGGAGTCATCATTACGGTGAGAAAAAGACTTTGTTCTTTTATTATTTTGATAATGTGCCAAAACTCCAAACTTGCTAGCACAGAACATACGTACACAAATTCAAAAGAAAGCCTTAGCACTTACAAATATTAAACATCACATAACTGTTCAACTACATACTCCTTTTTTTTTTTTATTTTGCTGCATTCCATCTCCTGAGAAAGGTAGAAGGGTCATAAAAACAGCAACTATATTCTAGCAGTTCATTAATTTATTCAAGTACTTATTACATACCTATAAACACAGTATCCTGGAATTAACATTAAAGAGTTATAACATGTACTTTGCCTTCCAAGAGCTTAGAATTCATCTGGTCCAACCCCTCATGAAGCTGCCATCTTAGCAAGCTGATGATGTATGCATATGTGTCCCATCACACATATTTTGGGGAGTTACAATAAAATTGTATTAACAATGTCTTTATTTCATTTTGAAATGAAACTAAGGGAGTCCTACGATTTAGGAAGAACAAAAAGACACTGATTTCTAGTGCACTGCTATAAAGATATCTGGAGATTAATTTTTAAGATATCTCAAAGAAGTCATTTCAAAAGACTAGAAAAGATTAGGGACTGTATTTTTACCCCCTCCCCCCAAAAAGCGACAAGTACTGACCCATATGTCCTTTTTTCTCATCTCTATGAAATCATAAAGTCTTTTATAAGAATGTTCTATGTATATATATATATAGAGAGAGAGAGAGGGTGTGTGTGTGTGTGTGTGTGTGTGTGTGTGTGTATGTGTGTGTGTGTGTAGAGAGAGAGAGAGCCAGAGAGCCAGAAATACATTGAAAAAATCACAAGAAGGGGACTATATGTGGAAGATAACATCTTCATAATCTAACTTTTTGAGAGGCATAGAGAACGTAAGATTCCATTGTATCCAATGTTAATCAACTTCAAAAAAAATTTTGACTTAGTAAAACAAAATATACTCCTAAAGACACTCCTTGGACAAAATAACTCCCATGAATATGTAAAAATCATGTAAGATTCTATGATACATAAAACCATAGACAGAATTTTCAGTATCAACACCAAGTAAGACATGCTCACCTAAAGTGTTCTCAGTGCTATGGAGGATTTCTTGCACAGAATCCAAAAAGGACTGTCTATGTCAAGACCCTATAAATGCCCTATTCACTGATGAAATTCTACTCAAGCCTCCCTAATGATATTAACATTCATACAAAAGAGAATAGCCTAACTATCCAACTGAAAAGGGAAAATGGATGAAAATTTGCACTGCTTAGATGACAAGATGCAGTTGAATAGACATCCCAATGAGTGTGTGTGTGTGTGTGTGTGTGTAAGAGAGAGAGAGAGACTGAGGGAGAGAAAGGTAGTATGGATAAAAAATGAGCTGGACCCAGAACTGTATAGAAAGGGGGAGATCAAATGGGTGGTGGGTATTTAGACAATCCTGAGCTGCCTTCAGTTATCCCAAGCTGCTCACCACTACAGAAGCCAGCCTTCAATACCTCAACATTCACTTGTTGGTAACATGACTATAAATCATGAAACTCTGTGATCTTAGAAGAATAGAAATTATAAGTGACCCAAAGGATAATGGAAAAACATATGACAGGTAAGAATAGGCTGTAGCACATTCCCAAGGCTGATTTATTGCAAAAAGTGGCATCAAAGACCGAAATACGACTGGAAAGGAGGTGGGATGATCATGTTTGGAGAGGGAAGAATGCCATGGATTATCTAAGTGTTACCCAGGAAAATGCAAAATATTGAAAGAACCAAAAGAAGCCTTCTAGCTTTGGAGGAGGATCCTCTATTTAGGATTCATTGGAAAGATGTGCATAAGAATGATATAGGGTGAGATGATATAAAAGAGTTATTATCTACACTTGTGTAGAATATTGATGAGAACTCACCTCAATAAGAGCATTGATCTGCAGAAGAACTAGCATGAAATGGTATTTTACTAGGAGCTCCAGGCTCCATTCCATCTCTCCTCTTTTCCCGGAAGCCAGTTTGGAACTGGCCCTACCTCAGGGCTCTGATCTGAGCCATAGCAGGCTAAGGCCAGAGTAGCTGGGGAGAGGGGAGGAGGCAGGTGATTTGGCCTTGCCCTAAGTCATCTCTTATGTTCCAGAATACCAATGGAACTACATAGAAAGGTATAAGTTAACCCCTTATTCTCCCACAACACTAGCTGGGACTGTGGCAAACAAGCAAATTACAGGAACAGGAGAGAAAAGTGAATATACATTTATATAAACCCTACCATGTGCTAGGCACTGTGCTAAGGAGGGTGGTTATTATATTTTGAAAATTGTGGTGCAAATCTGGGGCAGTTGGAATTAACTTTGCCCTTGGGTAAATTGATCCTAGGACTCATCTGTGGGCCCTTTAGGCAAGAAGAATATGAAAATATTTTGGCAAGCATCTCCTGAAACTCCTGTGAGTCTCCTTGAAGACTTTTTATCTCCTTGCCTTGGAGTGTTCTTTTTTTTTTTTTTTTTTTATTCCTAAACAACTTCTACTTGAGGGCATTGACTATGTCTTCAGGGAAAGATTGTTTGTTTAAACCCTCCCGGTTTGAATGATCCATTTTATCAGATGCATAACCTGAAAGGCTAATATCTATAGTTTGAAGGTCATAGGATGCATAAGCTGTTCCCAAGACTTCCCCAAGCACTCAAGAGAACCCTTCATGCTTTTCATGCTTTCAATACAGACTGAATAACATGGATGATTTTCAATAAAGGGAAAGGTTGCCACAAAGATTGCCACAGTGGTTCTTCAGCTCAGTTGGTCCATGGACCACTTTGACAGAGCAAAGGACCCCACAGATTCCCCCTATTCCACCTGCTTTCAGACAGTAATAGGAATTCCTAGTGACACATGCCAGCATTTCAAATATCTTTATTCAGAAGAAGAGACCTGTCCTTATTCCTCATCATTCTAAAGTACATTTCTCTAGCTCAGTCTCCTTAATCACCACCTGATCATCATTGAAGAGGCTTTTTGAATTTATTCACCAATTTCTCTGGCCATTTCTACAGAGCATCTTTCATTTCACTGAGTAGGAATCCTTTGCCCAAGGCTGTCCCTGGTTTCTTACTCTTTCCATAATACACCAATGAGCTGAGCAATGTCAACTGCTCAAAGATCCATTTGGAAACTGATTTCCTCTATGGGCCCTCCCTCCTTTATGTGGATCCTGAAACCTCAACTCTGCTTTTGAATTTGGTGAAGTCAAATTCAAGAGAAACTTATAGCTTCTTGGAACATCCTCTGGCTGAGACCTTAGAGATTAAGTAGTTGCTCAAGTGCACAAAGTAAGTTGTTGGCAGAGCTAGCCAAGACCCTAGATCCCCAGTACAGCACTCTTTATACTATATTCCAAAATAGCTTTGCCTTCAAAGCGAAGCATTGTGCCTGGAATACCTTCTCCCACCCCCACTACTGAGCCTTTGCTCTTTTGTCATCCAAGCCGTTGATTAGCAATCAATCAATCAATAAACATTTGTTAAGTGCCTACTATGTGCCAGGCACTACACTAAACACTGGGGATACAAAAAGAGGCAAAAAAAACCAAAAAAACTAGTCCGGTCCTTCAAGGAGCTCAAAATCTGATGGGGGAGAGAATAATGACTAGAGCAGGGGTAGGAAACCTTTGTTCTCAAGGCCACATGTGACCCTCCAGGTCCTCAAGCTTGGTCCTTTGACTCAATCTGCACTTGAGGACTTAGAGGGCCACATGTGACCTTGAGGCTTCAGGTTACCCACCCTTGCTGTGTAGAAGGAAAAAAAATTTTTTTTTTTTTTGCTTTTTGGAGGGGGGAAGGCAAGGCAATTGGGGTTAAGTGACTTGTCCAAGGTCACACAGCTAGTTTTGTGTTAAGTGTCTGAGACCAGATTTGAACTCAGGTACTCCTGACTCCAGGATGAGTGCTCTATTTACTTTGACACCTAGCTGCCCCTAGAAGGATAAAATTAATCTGACATTCAGTACTAAACCCTGTTTCCTTTCCCTTTACTCTTCCCCTATCCATTCCTTAGGTAAACTCTTCTGATGTTATGCAGAGTTTAGGAGGTGGCTGACCTAGACTTTCTGTGCTCCTCAAATGACCTGGTGAGATTGGTGAAGTGAACTCTAAGACTGAATTCTGAGCATTAAGTAGCCCTACCAGATGGGAAATTTTGCCCCTTTGGTCCCCCCTCCAATCAAAGGTTAGCTGGCCTACTAGTCTAAGGTCCATCATTTAATATAAACATTTATTTAAGGGGTGAATTTGATGACACTTTTGGATAGGTGGAAATTTTCTGGAGTATGTTTCTAGTCAGAGCCAGACACTAGAGAGGAATGAAGAGAAAGGACTGGTCCTTCTTTAAAATGACCATTCTGACCAATGTGTATTCAGCAAACATTTTTAGATTGGCTCAGGGGTAAGTAGACATCATTTAATAAAGAGAAATGAATGTAATAGCTGCACAATTTGGTCCAATTCCTGCCTAAATCCACAATGCTCTTTATACAAGTGGGTTTGATTTTTTGAAAAATGAGATAGTACACTCCAGTCAAAAATCCCAGCTTGAATTTTACAAATGTCTGAGTATCTGCTGAAAGCTCTCTATCTACATCACAGAAGAGAGGTCTGAAGCACAAAAGGGAAAAGCAGTGGAAGCTGGTCAGGCATTGCCAGGGGCAGGAATAAAATCGTGGTCCCCAACACATGCAACCAGTTTGATGCTAGAGATCTCCTAAAGGCCCTTAGATGCCCTCTGCATTCACAGTCTGAAAAGATCTCAGCAATCTTGGACTGAGCAGTGCAAGAAAATCAATGACAGGAGCAAATTTGTCATTTTGTTCCCCAGTAGAATCATTCCTGGCCCTAGCCACGGGCCAATTATCATCATCACTATCCCTAGCACCAGCACTGATAGCATTGTCACCTTTCCGGGTGCGGTTCAGTCACCATCACCACCAAACTGTCACGGTGGTGACAGTCACGGTCACCATCATAATTCCTAATAACACTGTCACCATAGCCTTGCTTATCGCTCTCCCCCTCACATCTCCTAAGCAGCATGGTCACAGCCTTCATCACCAGCCTTCTCTCCTATATTCTGAGGAGCAGGAGCTGTCCCTTTCTTTCTCTTCTCTGTTGCCTTATATTTTTAGGATGTTGGGAAAGGGGGGATGAGGGGGCTAGGCAATCAGAAATCATAATTCTCTAAGGAACCTTCCCCTGGTTTTATGAGAGAGTTTGCAGGACTTGCTTTTCTCCGGCTCGGGCCTCTATTTGCGCTACCCAAACCTGGGATAATGGTGTTTACTTTAGGGCGATAAAGAGATCAGCTTCCTGGGGGAGCGGCTGTAAAATTTCCTCCCAGGGATAAACGTCATAAAAAGTGGGGGCTGCAAGGGGCGGGGGTGCCCAGTTGGCTTGCAGCCCTCCTCCACCGCTCTTGCTTGAGGGAGGGCAGTTTTGGCCCCACGGGCCGAGGACGGTTCCCACATAAATCATCAGCTCCAGAGAGGCTCGGGAAAAGGACCATTTTTCATTGCTGGCTTCGGGGCAACTCCCGACAGAGAACGAGAAACAGAAGTTGTCTTCAGATAAACCATTTGCCAGAGAGCACTCTGTGGCAGGCGGGAATGAGAAACCCAGGTCTGTTCTGCACCTAGGACAGGACCCTCCCCCTCCTCCACCAAGCGACTACATCTGTACCCCACCCCCCACACGCAAAGATGCCTTCCTGGGTGCCTGATTACTGGCTCTACCTGGGTATGGAAGGCAGCTTGGGAGAACTAGCAGCAACACTAGACTGGCAGTCGGGGCAACCGGAATTTTAATCTCGACTCTACCATAGAGGTGCTGTATGACCTCGTTCGAGTCATTTCCCTTCCTTGGGTTTCTACTCCTCTGTAAAATGGAGGGGCTTGGACAGACTGATCCGTATCTAAGGTCACTCCCAACCACTTTCACGATCGTAGCAGGCCTCTCAACCACCTGCTCTGACCCACTCCGGCTCAGCTCAAGAAAGAACTGGATTTTCAGCGCCTAGCGGGAGGAGATCTCTGAGCAGGGAGGAAAGCAGAATCGGTGCGGACCTCAAGATTTTCCGGGAAAGGAGGAAGTGGGACCATCCGGTTATTGATCCTGAAACCTCAACTCTGCTTCTGTAATGAATGTGACTCAGGACGAATTCTCCGGAAGTGTAGGGCCCCTTAGAATAGCTGGGGTCCGCTTCGAGCCTGGGTATTTTAGGCCCAACTAGTCAGCTCTGGGGAGGGAAGAGAAATTCCAGGGAATTCTCCTCTCGGGAATACTCTTCTTATAAGCATACCTGGCTCCTAGAACACACATGAAAGATGTGTGCACAGCTGTCTCAGATTCGCATTCAACCACACCAAGCAAACACCCTCAGACTTCCGCTCTATCCGTGGGTACCCAACGTACACATCACAGGCGATTCAATTCACCAAGTAATTTTAAGCGCCTACACGGACAGGAACGATGCTAGGCGCCTGGGGATGCAAAGACAAAAAAATCAGTCGAGTGTGTGTTAATTAATCTCCTGCTATGTGCCAAGTGGTGTGCTGAAAACAGGAGATACAAAGATAAATGAAACAGTTCTTGTCCTCAAGGAACTTTCTACTGGACAGATCAAATATTTGCACGAAATGTGGAAGGAAAGGTGGTGTAGTGGAAATAAGGAGTGATTTGGGAATGAAGAGATCCAGGCAATGTCATATACTATCTGTGTGACCTTGGACAAGTCACTTGACTTCTATGGGCTTTTATATCGTCTGTAAATGAAAGGATTGGATATGATGACCTCCATGGTCCTCCACAGGTCTAATCTTGGGATGTGAGAACTTGAACACACTAGACATCCCAGATATTCTTGTACATACACACCCACTTCATTCTCCTTATAGAACCTATACAACTAAAGTGGGTCCATAAGGGACCCAGGCTGGTACTGAGGCATCCATTTAGAATATAAGAAGTAAGTAGAAGTAGCAAAGAGGGAGAAAGGGACCTTAAAGATCAGAGTCCTGGGATCATAGATTTGGTACTGGAAGGAACCTTAGAGGTCTCATGTAGTCAAAACCCCTTCCCCCACCCCGTGCCCATTTTACAGATCTGGAAACTGAGGGACAGAGTGAAGTGATTTTCAGAAAGTCACCTAAGCATTAAGAAGGAAAAGTCAAGATTTGAACCCATCTTCTAGGACTCCCAATCTAGCCCTTTTTAGTATAACCCAGCCCTACACTCCTCAGTTTGCAGGAAGGGAAAGAAAGCACCAGAAAAGGAGAAATTACTTGCTTAGGGCAATGCTGAGTAGATAAGGAACTGGGACTAAAACTTGGGACACCCGATTTCCAAGGCCAATGCTCTCTCTATCCACGGTGCCATGCTCCCTCCCAAACGAACGAACGTCCGCGGAGTACCACCTTCTGCAAACACAGATCTAGGCTCTCAATAAAAAAAAAAAAAAACAACCACTCGGAACTGTAGTGCGCAACCCCTTGTCACTCGGAGGACCTGAAGCCACAAGGTTTAAGGGCTATCTGGGACGAGCAAGTCCTTTAAAGAGAGACAGGCTCGGACTGCCAAGATCCCTAGGCTGCCTGGGGGTGGGGGGGGGTGGGGGAGTATTACTTTAATCCGGATTCAGGGATAAAGAGTGGAGCCCTCCCAGCCTATCCGAAGAATCAAAGTGCCGGAGATCCCCGCCACCCCGAAGCTCGGGGGCAGGATTAGCCTGTTTGTTTGTTTGTTTACTCAGGACATTAGGGAGGAACCAGACAGTCTCTGGAGACTCCCAGACCTGTGCCTCCAGGTGATCAGAGCGATGTTCAGTTAGGATTTTGTGGAAATCTAGCACCGGAAAAGGCTGCGCCCTCTCCCCGTTTTCCATTGCAGTTCCCTTCCCCCAGCTTCATCTTTCCACCCTCCCAGTCCCTCCGCCCCGACCCATGAAGTTTCCTTTTTGCAGCATGGTCAGGATGACATTTCCTTTCTTCCCAAGGTCAACAAGTGGCGTCCCGAAGGAGCCCCTGTTCCCTACTCTTCCCCAGCCCCAGCCTAGAGTCCTAGGAGTTTGGCTCCAGCCTTCTC
Source organism: Pseudochirops corinnae (assembly GCA_028646515.1). Lineage (NCBI taxonomy): Eukaryota > Metazoa > Chordata > Mammalia > Diprotodontia > Pseudocheiridae > Pseudochirops > Pseudochirops corinnae. The sequence continues at coordinate 149,596,165 of CM053589.1, forward strand.
CCCGTCTCCTCCTGCCTCTCCATCCATTACTGTAATCCTCTGTCCAAACACTGCGGCCTCGGAGACCCAGACAACAAGGCGTTGATGTAAACAGAGTGCTGGGGACAATTCTAATAATATAAATAAAATAACCATTAATAGCGCAAATCGCGAAATGAACCCGAGGCCAGAGGGGCTGAGACTCGGGGCGCTGGAGGGTTTGTGTACACAGCGTTGGACTCCACGCATCCGTCAGAGCAGCCGGGAATTCCGGATCCCTGGGAAATCTAAACCGAACGCAGGTGAGGAGTCCTCAGACACGTCAGCTCAACCTCGGAGCTACCTAAACACACCCAGACACACACACATACACAACATAGACAGCCGCGAAAGCGAGCACCCATCCATCTTCAGATATCGAAAACAGACGCACACGCAGCAAACACACGCGTACCCAAGACATAAGCAAGACATCATACACATTTCGAAAGCAAACACATATGCAGCAAATTCCCGGCCCCGCCCCCAAACACACACACACACACCCCGAAACATCTACTTGAATAGACTCCAAACATTTAAAACATTACACACCAAAAACCAAGCCAGCCCCAATACATAGTGTACTAAGTAGATGTGGGAGAGTATGTGGGGGGGAGGGAAACCGAGCTTAAAGTCAGAAGAACTGGATTCCAAGTCCACTTGCCAAACTTACCTTGCTAAGCAGCCTAGGCAAGTCATAATCTATAGGAGCCTCAGTTTCTCCACCAGTAAAGCGGGTGTGTTTGCACTACCTGTACCTCACTGAGCTGTTGTGAGGAAAGTGCTTTATGACCTTTAAAGCTCTATATAATGTGTTATTAGTATCTCTATATAATTATTTATTAGTTATCAAACTCACGTTTGATATAAATATTTGTCATTGATAATTCACACTTTATGCTGCTGTCAACAAAGCGAAATCATTGATATTAAAAGCATTAAACACACAAAACAAAAGCCTTCACGCAGGAGTCTTACACAGGTGTCGGTCCACGTACTAGGCATATCAAATATATAGGCATGACTTCAGAATATACCCCAAACATCTCAAACGCAGTTAAGTCTATGGTGGTTGTTGGATTTTGTTTTGTTTTTTTTACAAAGAGTCACAGGTCTAGAGGTGAAAGCCATTGCAGAGACGATTTTACTCCAGGGTTTCTAACTCCTTTGTATATTTTTCACCTTTATTTTTATTCCTAGCTCTTATCACCTTGCTTGGCAGGAAGAAGTACTTAATAAATGTTTATTAACTGACCCCTTTGGTAATCTGTTGAAACCTAAAGACTCCTCAAAACAATGTTTTTAAATTTAAAAAAATACATAGAATTTCAAGGGAAACCAATTACATTGAAATATTTATTTAAAAAAATTTAATAAACAAGGCCATGGACCCTAGGTTAAAAACTCCTGATATCTTCACCTATTTCGCTTAGAGACGAAGTGACTTGCCCAAGGTCACCCAGCTAATAAGTGGCAAAAGTGGACTTCGAATCAGGTCTCCTGCTTCCAAAAACTCTTTTCTCCGAGCCTTGCTTCCGTCTTTGAAAAGGCGTTTGTACACTGCACCCAATGTGTTCATAAACACACGGACATCCAAGATATGTGATCTTAGACATGCCCTGCCCCAGATCATAAAACCTCAAGTCAAGGGATTTCCTTGCTCATCTCTTCTGAGCTTACGAAAGTTACATTTAATGTGGGAGATAACCGCTTTTCTAAAGTGCCTAGTGAGAGGCATCTGTCTACCATTCCCCGTGACCTATTTTTACACCCAGGATGGGAATTTCTGGGGTCCACATAAATGGCAAAGATTCTACTGTTCAGTAGCCCTCGGAGCGGGAAGGGACCGCGTGAGTGTACACCTGCAGTGGCCCAGATCAGCCTCAGGCAGCTGAGCCCCTAAAGCGGGCTTTTCAAATTGTGTATAACTGGGTGTTATACGAGAATCCCTCTGCTCCCCCAAGCACCTCTGTATTTACTCAATAAATTCCCTTGGAAAGGAATGAAGCTGCTTGAGTTGGGAGTTCTGAACCATCTTTGGATTGGAGCGAGAGGATCTTTGGGGAGGAATGGACTTGCTCGTGAGAGTCCAGGAAAAGTTCTGTGACGGCTGTAAGGGCTGGGCTGGGTTGGGAATAGGTCTGGTGGGATGGGGACATTGTTATTCCCAAGTCTGAGGCCAAATTTAGTCTTCTTCCAGGGAGCCTTGAACGTCTCCCCGCTAGACTTTGAATACAAACTCTTTTACGCCCCCTCACTTTTAGGAGACTGATTCTCAGCCTCCCAGCACCCTGGAGAGAGGGACTTTCCTCTAATGCCGGACTCGACCTTTTGCCTAGCCAAGATGGGACAGGAGACCGACCCTGAAGGCAGCACAACTGCAGGCATGAAGGGTTCAAGAAGGGAAAGGGACCTGAGAAAAGGGAGTGGAGGGGAGGGGCGCTGGGAGAAGATGGAGCAGTCAGAGAGAGGGGCTGCCTGCAGTTACTGGGGGAGGGGGTCCCTCTCCGCCAGGGCCGCCGCAGTGTTTATCTCCAGTCCAAAAATCCTGCAGCTTCCAGTAAATCCCGTCACAGGCTCACATTCTTCACTAGGAGCTGTTAACAGCCGCCTCTGCCTTTTATGAAGCATTAAAAGTTTCGGGGGGAGGCGGTGGGGGTGGGGAGAGTCTAGGGGGAATCGAGGGGCCAGTGAGACCAGATTAGGAATCCGCCTAGGGAGGAGGCCTTCGAGATCCCGGCGGGACTGCCTGCCTGTCCCGGGCCTGTTGGTGGCCTCCCCCACTGAGGGGGAAAGAGGAGGGAGGAAGGAGAGAAAAGAAGGGGGGGAGGAAGCAAGGAGAAAAGAAAAGGCTAAGGGGGAGAGGGAGGAGGAGGATGACGACGACGAGAAGGGGAGAAGGATGAACTGATCAGGGTGAGCCCAGAAGGCTAAGAAGAGAGGAAAAGGCGAGAAGGCACACTCCGCCCCCCTCTCTCCCGGCTCCCTCGCCGGGCCGGGTAGGTTCTGCAGCTAGCTGATTTATCTGCATTCCAGCCTGGACACTAATTGGCCAGATCTTTATCTAAACACGATAACAATGACTCGAAACTTTTGGGTTTGTTTACAGCAGCTAAAAATGATGCATTTGTGGGGACTGGGGGAGGGGGAAGAAAGAGTGCTGGAAACTGAGGTCCGACTCTTTTCATCTCAAGGCAGTAGCACTGTTTGAGAGGGGTGGGAGATTCGAGACAAGATATATTTGGGGATTGATTGATTTACATCTGGGGACTTAATGAGTAAAAGAAAATCGTAATTACGAAGGAGATGATTTACCTTATTTGGGAAGAGAAGAAATATTGATTGATAATGAAGCATTAATTTTCTTAAGGAGAACGGCGGTGTATTGGGGGAGGGGGGGGAGGTCGGAGCCGGGAGACTGGCTGAAAGTGGCGCAGCTGAAATCGCCTTCCTCTATTGACAAGTTTGGCCAAAGCGGAATCCGCGAGTCTCTGGGCCCACATCCGCCTGCTTTGGCAGATCGCTCACTTTCCAGGCCCAGCCTCTCCCTCCTTGAATCCCATGCACGCAAGTGTCTAAGCGTAGAAAAAGAAAGAGGAAGTAAGTGCCCATCCGCACCTTATCAGTGTATGTGATTAGTGTATGAGGTGTGAATGGAAGGTTCAAAGACCGATTTCCATAAAGCACACTAACATCAGTCTCCTTTCCGAAGAATTCGTAAAGTCAGGGGTGTGAGGCAGTTGTATTCGTTTTTTTAGTTTTGTGTTTTAGTGTGTGTATGTTTTCTAGGATACACATGAATTGTGCATTAGCAGGCACAGAGATAAACTTAATTAATGGAGATATCTTGCACTTAGAAGTTTGCATTATAGATTTTTTGGGGATCTGGACCTATGGTTTCATTGGTGTAGAAATTCCGCTTTTAACATTCATTCATCCATCCATTCATTTATTCTAACTGTGAGGTCCTAAGGAAACGTGCTTTGATGAAGAGAAAAGGAAATTGCTTTTGTGTAAATCTCTGTAATTTTGAAGTGCTTGAGGGTTCTTGAAAGTATTCCACTCAAGTAGGAGGGAAAGTCATAAAGGCAGGTGAATTTAGGCATATCTTCAAAATAATGTATTTCAAAATAATGAACAGAAATGTTGCCAGCTTTATAACCCAGTAACCGAGTACAGTGCCTAGTCAAACACTAAAGACTGGTGACACATACCTTTAAAAAAATTAGGTTGGAATGGGAGGAGGGTGGAAAATGAGATGCAAGGGGAGATTTAGGCAATGTAAAGACATAATGTATCAATAACATTTATTTAAAATTACAAAAAGAAAGTAGTCTATGGAAAACTAAAATTCACCTTATTGACTCCCTATTTTAAGGTTTACTTCCCAAACCAAGCTTGTTGTTTACTTGAATTAACCTAAGAAAGCAGGATTTGACAAGCAAAATGAACTGAAACCAACTCTCTGACCCAAGAGGTTGCAAATGTCAAAATAGTACAAGTTAATGAGTTTTCATTATGTATGTTTGCTGTATATAACATATGTATATTTTACCTACTTCTGGGTACTCTGATACACTCATATGTCCTTTAGGATTAGATTATAACTTCCTGAGAGCTATGGCATATAGTTTTGCCTCTCTGGTCCCTAATACAGTGCCTTGTGCAAAGAAAACGTGTAATGTCCTTTGAATGTGTATAGAATTACATGCCATGTGTTTCCACTATTTGTGAAAACAGAGCTTAGTCTGTCTCTATACCATCTATTTCCCAATGTGAAGCAGCTGAAGCCACCTGCATGAAGTTTGGTAGGGAAAGGGAGGGGAAAGAAACCCCAAGATCTGGAAAACTGAAGAGCCTTCTAGCCTGCTAAGTGGTAGAGCTCAGAAATTCCGATAACTCTCTCCCAATTATGCTCTAATAGTCTTGGCACATTTTTGTCTGTTCCCTCTCAATAGAGGAGACCTCAGAAGTCCTACCGAAGACATTCAGGAGTGTGTTCAGTCCTTGCTCACTCCTAGGGTCTTCTTCCCCTCCTCCCCATTTTGGTGCTGAATTTTATAGATTCCAAAATCTGGAGTATTGAATTTACCCACTGTAACTAGAAGGAATGAAAACAGAGGGAGGGAGGTGTTACATTTTGTGCCATTTACGGAATGGGGGGGAGGAGAGAAGAGGAAAACAGAAATTTAGCACTGGGATCCCCCAGAATTTGTTACTGATAGAGGCACCCCAAGTCCTCATCCCATGTGGTAGATGCATGGTATCTGCACCAAATGAAGGAAATGGAGGTCTTGCTGGATCTACAAATTTGGGGGATTTCCACAGAAAAGATTGGAACCTTGGAAAAGGGCAGAAATACCTCTTCCTCTCTGAGAGGAGTTAAGCAGATAAGGCTGGAACTCTGCTACTTGGGGACAATGCCAAGAGTGAAGGTTGTCCTGTGGTGGGAGAGAAGAGCTGGAGTAGGGGCCTCCACTGGTTGGTGCTCTGGGGAGCAAAAGTGCTTTCCAGAGCCAAGGAAGGCAATTTGGGATATTAATAACCTGATCTCAGTGTCTAAGGACATCAAAGGAGGCAAGTGTTTAAGGTTTGGTTATAGGATTGAAGACTTTCTCCCTCATCCCACTCCAGACTCCCCTCTTATTCTGGGAATTGGTTCTTCCCCGCCTCCCCCCAGTTTAATTAAATCTTTATAAAGCTCAGGGGAGGAAGAACAAGGGAAGGAAGGTTAGGGGAAATTGGGAAGTAAAGAAAAGAACTGTACTGGAAGAGGAAGTGAGAGAGTCAAGGCTGTGGGACAGCAGCAGACCAAATGATATAGTTAGGCCAGCCCTGGTTTCAGGCTTCCCTTGTAGTTCCAGCTTGCATCTCTCAGCCCAGGGCATTTTAAGTAGGCGTATTAAAGCCCAGGAGTCCCAATTAAGCCTGAACCAACAGAATTTGACTTAGTTCTAACTTTCTGCCCTGCTTGGGCCCAGAACCTATTTCCCAGGCTGGCAGCTAGTCCTTAGAAGAACCTTCTATGAGACAGCTAGAAGGAGGAGAGTGTATGGAAAAAGTCTTCAGATCCCTGTTGGATGTAACATAGATACATATTTTTCAGTACTCTGCCATCAGAGGTCAAGGGGATGGATGACTGTGGGCTTAAACAGCTGGGATGGGTCATGAGGACCAAGGCTGTGAAACAAGGCCCTCCTGGAGGCCAAGCTATCTTTTCTGCCACGATCTTCCAGAATCCGGAAACTCTTCTCACTTGGGAGAGAGACTCTAGAGGTCTAGAGACACTCCTCCTGAGGCCCCAAATGCAGTTAGACCCACACTTTCTTCCCAGTCCTGAACCTAGCAGTTAAGATGCAGCCGAAGAAGGTGCATCTTCCTCTCAGCTCCTGAATTGCGGGGGAGTCTTGGTTTGTGTGCTAGGAATGGTCCTCCTTAAAGAAAAGAACAGAGTGAGGCTGAGCTGAGAAAAGTCAGACAGCAGAGAGGTCTGGAAATGCCTGGGTGAGGGTGGAGGAGCCAGGAAAGTGGAGCCCCCTCAAGGGCCCCTAGGGTGGGCAGCTACACGAAGAGATCCGGAGGTACACAAACCCCAAGGTCTGTAAAAGCTGCTGCTGAGCCTCCTCTAGAACGCAGGGCCTTAAAAACCCCTCCAGCTTCCAGTTTCATGGGAAAGCCTGCAGTCTTAGAGACAGAACCGACGGTTGGGAACTTTGTTTCTGAAGGGGGGGAGATTCTCTCTCTTTCGCTCTAAAGCACCCCCGAAGTTCTTGACCTTCAATTCTTCCCCCAGAAGAGGAGAGGCTGTTCTCCAAAGGAGAATGAGATGTCTAGTGAATGAGGGGCAAAAGGAGCTACAATGAAAACGCCGTTTAGGAGGGATAGAGATTACTACTTATCAGTGTAAATAACGACTCCACCGATCCCGCCGAAGCGCTTAGCGCCGTGCTAGGCACGGAGAAGGCGCTCAGTAAATACTCGTTGAATTGAAGGGAGCCCTGCTGGTAAGCGCTCAGGGACCTCTAAGGGCCGAATGTTTTGAAGCGGTCGTTTTCACCGCCATTTAATATGAAATTCTCAAAAGTTCAACGAATGCACTCAGAGGAGCAATGTAACACAAACTAAAAGTGCCCATCCAAGCCCCCCATTTTTCACACACTCTCTAGCACGGCACTAGGCTGATAATTGAGTCTTCTTTTTTGTCTTTAACACATCTCCTTTTGAGCAAGATGTATTCGTCAGCCCGCCATGGACCTGAGTGATGTTGGAAGAAAAGAATGTGGCTTGGGGGGGAAGGAGGAAGTGGTTCTTAATATTTTTCTTTTAATATAGTCTTCTTTTGGGTAATTAATGGAAGACTTGTACAAATATTAGTCGACCTCCTTTGTCAGGTTGAAATCGAAACCCGGGTAATTGTCCCCTCCTGAAATTAACAAAGAACAACACAGATTACGTAACAGAGAAATGACTACCTCCCCGGCAGACTACAATTCAGTCTGGCAGGGAATTCGATTCCGAACAAAATCTAGGCCGTCTCCTGCCCTTGTAAATCTCGGGCAAAAACGATTGAAATCAGATAACCACAGGAAAAAAAAACTGCGACACAACCCAGAATGAACGCACGAAATTGGAAATTCGTTGGGGTTAATACTTTCCCGGAGTGAGACGCCAAGCCTTCATCGGATAATAGAAAGTGTGTTGCCCACTTCCCACAGCTGACAAATTGTTGCCTGTATGCTCATCCAAATTTTTCGAAAACTTGCCTAACCCTTAGGAAAAAAAATAAAAAACCCTCCTAGCAAAAGGGTTTCATGTTGTGATCGAGGAGGGAATATTTTCATCTAAGATGCTTTTTTAAATGTCATTTATTTTGAGGTAGAGGGTAAAAAATATTTTAAATAAATACGTTTTCAATATTATTGTTTTGGATCTTCCTAACATAAGAACTTTTCTAAACGTCGGCGGAATAGTTCTTTTGTTATTTACAAGGAGTGATCTAACTCTTGACCTTTTAGTCTTTGCACAAGCAAATTATCTGAAAAGTTGGTAGGTGAATACAATGACACATTCGAAAATAATTGCAGGTATTCACTTTCCGACTGTGGTCGTGTTTGTGTATTTATTACAACTTTCCTCCGAAGTATGTTATAATTATAGTCATGTTTGCGCATTTAAATAAAACATTTTTCCTCCAAAAAGGATATGAGTTACTAATTATAATCCTTAATTACATATCTATGGGCAAATGACCTATTAATTTATAATAATTATTATTATTTTTAAAATGAAAACAAATAATTGCAGCGATTAAAGAAAATTAAATATTGACTAAATTTGTAACGATAGGTCTTTCTCTGAATTGCAATCCTTTAAAACGTGGAGTGGAAGCCAAGGATTGGCATCTCATGAGTTATAGTTGACAATTTAAAAATACAATTTTTAATCTGTCCTAGTCTATCTAATCAGATATTAATGTGCTAATTAAATAACTGAATGATGTGATAATTAAATACAGCAATCCACAGGATGAAACAGCGCTACGCTAATTGTTCAAAACTCCCTAAACCACAACTCTAAAATTGCAAATGTATTCAAATGAGGCGGTAGGGCTCCCAGAAGCTCTGAGCTCGTGGAGGAGGGGGGGAACCCAGGTAATCGAACTCGGTATCTTTACCCTTTTCCTACACAGAGCAGGGTCGCCTATTTCTTACGAAGGCCCCCTCAGGACCTCATCTGAAGACTTGAAGCAATGCTGTTTGGTCTGCCGAGACAGACTGAGATTTTTTTCCAAGCGAAGAGAGAAAAGTTGGAGGTGAATGGAACTTTAAAGAATAAAGAATGAGAGACGTAGTTCTGCCCTGGATTGTGGGAGAAAGAAATTGTCTGCGATGGTTGGGGTAGAGGGATGGTTGAGGCAATGGCGGGGGTGGGGTGGGGGGGTGTTGCTAAATATAAATCTTCTTGAAGAGGAATCAAGGCAAAAAGATCCTAGTTATTCCAGGGATGAGCAGAGAGGAGAAAACTCTAGGTGTCTGACTGAGGTTTGCGGTCCTGCTGGGATTCCAGAGGCTGAGCCTTGCTGCTTGACTCGGAGTTCCCCTGGTTATCTGGAAGACTGCGCTAACGCCGAGGGCTAGGCCAGACAGCTTCCCGGCGGCTCCTGACACACTGAGGAAGCTTGCAGAGCTTTTCGGTGGTTTGCGGAGCAGGGGGGAGTCGGACACCCTGTCCATATTCTCTAGAGTTTTGTCTCAGCCCAGCAGAGCAATGGGACTTCTCTCCCAGTCCCGAGGATTGCCTGACGCTCTCTAGATTTTCGTTTCCGTCCCAGACTGGCTGGGAAGGATGCACTCACAGCCCACCCAACTAGAGACCCTCGGCAAGCTTAGCTTGAGACTGAAAGCGGCGCAGGAGGTTGCCTCCGGCTGGAGCTCGAAGGCCATAGAAAGAACCAGGACATCCTCCTGTCCACCTTCGTCTCCCCACGCCCGCACTAACCCTTAAGCCTGACCCTGCAGTCCCCTGCCAAGCAAACCCGGGTTTGACACCCCTCTCCAAAGGAGGCAGAATTGGCGGGGGTTGCTGGTAAGAAACAGGACTTCTGGGTTGGCGAGTTTGATGATCTCTTCTTGCTTCTTTAGCTCGTGGAGCGTCTTCCAAGAAAAAGCGAATTTACTAGAAGGCCCGAGGTCGCGATTAAGCGAGCGCTGGGGTGACCGGTGGGGCTGTGGGTGTACTCTATACCCTGCAGAGATACAAGTGTCATCGCGTGAAAGCAGGGTCGAGTGGGTGATAAAGGTGAGGGACTATTCCCCTCTGGCAGTCCTGGCTTCGACCTCAAGCAGATTAGCTTCCCATTAACCAGTTCGAGGAGTGTTGCTCAAGTGTCTAGAGTCGGGAGCAGAAAACATTCAAATAAACAGACGGATAAATTCATAGATCCATAGGAGATACAAAGAATTTCCGTATTTTAGTTTTTCTCTTTCCCCCCTCCCCCATGCCTGCTCTCCTTTCTGTCTTCCTGGTCCAGGGAGAGCCAATACAAAAAAATAGGGCAATAATTTAAAATTGGGGTCAGACAGGAGCAGGGATGTTGGCCGACTCAAGTTGTCCAAGGGTCCACGGTCTGAACTTTCTTCTCTAACTTCCCCTCTTTCCTAGTCCTTCCTCCGTTTGCTGCCCCTATTCCCCTCCCTTCAAACAAACACCACCTTTTCCTTCTTGCAGCTTACTTACCCTAGCTCCACGCAAGACCCAAACTGTTGGAATCTGAAGAAAAAAAAGAAGAATCCATAGATGGTTCGTTTAAAAAAAGACATTGGACTTTGTCGGACTTTTAAACAGTCATCTTCATTATTATTTTAAATAGAAACAAAACATTTGTCAGATGCTGCGCTTCGGGGCGCTCCCTCCCCATTTGCTGAGCCCCGCCTACTCGGGAGGGCGCACCTCAAACTCTTCCGCCCAAACCCCCCTCCCCCAGCCACTGCCAGCCGTGGCGCCCTCCTCTAGGTTGCAGCATTCCCCAACCCACGTGTCCCGCTCCCGTAGGCAGCCCCAAGGGCAGGGTCCCAGCGGTATTTCCGCCCCCTCCTTCGCAGGCTCCTCCCCTCCCCCTATTCCTTCCTCGACGGGCTTTCCCAAGGTGCCCTCTCTCCCGAGAGATCCCTTTATTCTTCCCCCTTCCCTGGTGTTCCCTGGAACCGACAGAAAACTACTCCCAACGAAGGCAGATCCTTGGTAGAAAAACCTTTTAGTCTCTTAATCCTTTGACATAACTTCGGGGCCTTAGTCTTCTCCCGAGCACAACAGCTCCTTCCAACGTAATTCTGTTACTTAACTTGAGTCACACACTAGCTCCATACCACTCATCTCCTTGTCCCGGCCCTTTCGCACCCCATTTCCTCTCATCCCGCACCTCCTGGTGTCTAAGAATTTTCATTTCTACCCTAAATGTCGGCAGTATGCAGCATTCAGCGCTGACTTTTCGTCTTCCTCTAAGTAGGCGGAGTTAATGAAAGCCCCAAACCAGAGAGAGCCGCTGGACAGAGTAGGCAGAAGCAGTTGGGCCTAGACTGGCCCTGCTGCGATGACCTCCTATTCCAAACACAGATGCGCACAAGGACTTTCTATAAACCGGACCATCTCAGTTCCAGCTGGTTTCCGGTTAAAGACTCTATGTGTGAGGAAAAGCCTGAGACAATTAGTCAATAAGTATTTCGCCTTTGCTCCCTTTAGCAGGACAAGGTTAACCATCGTGCCGAATGCAAGAGACACGGTCCCTTGCCCTCAAGCTTTTAATATCATCGGAAGACAAACCAAATACGTGTGAAACAATCGAGGAACTACATAAGACCCGTGCAAGTCCTTCCGTGCTGAATTGTATTGTCTAGAATTGTATTTGAACAAGAGATCTGAGAGGAGAGTGCCTGCTGTTGAAAAATAGCATTATGTAGTGGAAGGAGGACTGAAGTTAATGTCAGTAGACTCAACTCTGCCATTGACTACCCAGGTGACTTTGGGCAAGGTTCTTGACCCTTTTTTGTCTCACTTTCCTCATTTGTGGTATGGGAAGTTTGGTTAGCTTAGATGAGCTCTGATGGGCCCTTCCATATTTGATCTTATGACCTTTAAGCTTCCTGCCATCTCTAATATTCTGCAATTCCATAAAGTCTGTTAAGACTTCATAGGGGAGACAGAATTGTTTATTTCATCTGTGTAGAAAAGTGATGCCTAATTACACTTATCCACCTTTGATTGGAGAAGCTATGTGACCATACTATGCGTGTTATTTCAACACTCCAAATAGCATTTATTCAGTGCCTAATATTTGCTGGGAATTGTGGCTACAAAGACAACCAAGAAAGTCTTTGCTTCCAAGAAGATAGAATTTTATTAATGTTCAATTTTTGTATTGTGACTTAAAAAAGACTGTTATTACCATCATCATTATTGTTTACATTATACCTATTTAGATAGACACCCATTTGCCTACTTCCAACCCATCGGACTCTCAGCCTAGGAATTCAAAGGGACCTAAGCCCCTACTTTGCTCGAATGTATGTGGATCGTAAGACAACTTACTCCTGGAAGCCTCAAACTCCTCTGAGAGTGAATAGACTGAGGCAAGGGTTCTTAAAAGACCTGCGGCTCGTGAACTTAAAAAGAAAAAAACAATTCTGATAACTATTTTTATACGTGTTTTATTTTATGCACTTACAAACATTACTCTGAGATTTTATCAGACTGATTGCCAAAGTCCATAAGAAAACAAAGTCCAGAACTTTTGGGCTAAGGGAAACCGGGAGCCAGCAGCTTTCTCTTAGAGAAAGCACGAACAGTTGGTGCCTGCTTCGGTCAGTCTTGGACCCTCTGACCTCAGCAGCCTTGCACCTAGCGGCTTGGCTCCGGCCCTGCTCAAGGAAGCCATGGATTTTCCCGATTCTCTCCTTAGTCAATTTCTATTTCTGGTAGGACTGCGGGTTCTCTGGAAGGGGCAATGGGGGCGTGGCTAGCCTCCACCTAAGCCAATCGAGAAGAAGCCCGGGGAAGAGGCCCAGCCCCCGCCATGACGTTTTGACCAGGGACAGAGGCGGCTTCTGAGCCGTACTCCTAGTGACTGCAGTGGCTGTAACAAAACCCAGACCCCTGGTTCCAGGCTAATGGAGGCAATTTAGACTGCAGCAGGACTTCGTCCATCGTTTGTCAAAGGTCCTATTCGGCAGCAGAGGTAGAGGCAGGAGGACAGCAGGAACCACTTCCCCGCCCCTCCGTCGAGGATTTATTGAGTATTTGCTTTGAGCAATTAAGTTGCTCTGATGATGTTACCAAGCCCGGTCACTTCCACACCTTTCTCTGTCAAAGACATTTTGAATCTGGAGCAGCAGCAACAACAGTACCACGGCGGGCACTTGCAGACGGACTTGGAACAGCATTTCCATTCGGCCTCCTCCTGCATGTTGGCAGCGCGGGAGGCGGCCCAATTTTCTGACGGGGGGGAGGAGGTGGAGGAGGGAGAGAAACTGCCCTATTTAAACTCAATAACCGCAGCCGAGAGCCACAGGGAGACGGGGATCTGTCCCGAGAGCTATGTCCACACGGTCCTCCGCGGCTCTTGCGGGCCCAAGGACCAAGAAGAGGAGGCCGACGGGGTCGTGAGGGACAGGAGCCAGAGTGAGTAGAGGGGGCAGGAAAAGCGCCCGCACACCTGGAACAAAGGCGGAGGCCCGCACACCTCCCATAAACTGCCAGCAGGGCCTCCCGCTCCTTTAGCCTTTGGTGGGGGTCAGGCCCCAGTCCTGTGCAGCGACAGCTCCGACACAACGCAGGTACCTGCGAGGGAGCAAGGGGCGGGGGTTGGGGGAAGAGGTGACCCCGAAAACCTCAGCCGCAGACTGGAGAGCGAGGCTGTCACCCTGCAAAACCGCAAGTGTGGGGAAGGGCGCGTTCCCGGGAGCCTGGGGGGTCCGCTAGAGAGCAATGCCACAGACGCTGTAACTGCCTGCAGGCTTTTTATCCCCCAGCCTGAGAACTTGTCCTGCTATACGTAGTAGTAGTTGCTGTTCCTTCCCAAAGCTGATAATTTAGTGTCATAGAAAAAGGAAGCTCCTTCTCCTTCCCGCTATCCCTCAGTCAGAGAGGTGTTCTCACGCCCACAGACTGTCGGTCTCTTGCCCCAAAGGCAGCCTGGGCGCTCTTACTCAGTAACCACAATGCAGACATGGAGGCCAGAACCAGTTGGTTGATTCGGGGAGCTCCGTTATGGCAGCCCTGGGCTGTTAGGAGGTAGTATGAACAGATAATTCCAGGCCTGGGCCTTGTAGCACCCAGCCTTCAAGCCTTAGCTGAAAACTCTGAGAGCTTTGCTTTGTGTAACTGTAGAAGATGCCCTTGGTTTCCAGGGACCACTCAACTGGGCTCTGGAGAAAAAGCTTGAGCAAGATCCCTCATAAGACTTCTGGGGAGACTTTGTCAGAAGCATAGAATTATAGTCACATCAAAAGCGATGAACTAAAAGAGAAGTTAAAGGTCATCCAGGCCAGCCCCCTTTTACATGAGGAACTTGGGCCCTGTTGCTTTACTGAGGAGAGTTTGGTGTGGAGCTGGCAGTAAAACTGGGCCTGAAACCTACCTGCAGCTGACACCACACACATGCACACACTATGAGTTTGTCTGCTTCTTGTGATAATGTCCACTGGAAATTCACACAGAAATTTCTAACCACTAGGATTCTTACTTTCTCAGCCTATTCAGGAAGAAAGACCTCAAAGTGTAAAAAGAAACACTTCACAACCCACTTGCATACTATACAGACATTGTACTTAATTATAAGTGCAGGCTTTGGAACACTGAATAAATGTATTGGAAGTTTATTTCCCTTAGTAGGAGGTGAACGGAAAGGGGTGATGTACAGTTCAAGCAAAGGAAGGCATTCCCTAGCCCCAGTATTGTACCCAGAGCCACAAATGGTCCCAGATACAGGCACACAGTAGCGCATCGATCCCCTGATAATCAGTCCCTCCTGCACAGATGGTACTTCAAGGCTGATTGAGGGGGACGCTAAGGAACGCTGTTGTTTTTGCTCCTTCCGCAGAAAGCTGCCCGCTGAAGAAGCCGCTGGAGGGAGGAGATTGTAAGGCCGAGGAGAGCGAGAGGCCGAAGCAGCGCAGCCGGAGAAAGCCCAGGGTCCTCTTCTCTCAGGCTCAGGTTTTCGAGCTGGAAAGGAGATTTAAGCAACAGAGGTATTTGTCTGCGCCAGAGCGGGAGCATCTTGCCAGTAGCCTAAAGCTCACGTCTACGCAGGTGAAGATCTGGTTTCAGAACCGGAGGTACAAGTGTAAGAGGCAGCGACAGGACAAGTCCTTGGAGATGGGGACGCACCCACACCCGCCCCCTCCCAGGAGGGTGGCTGTGCCAGTGTTGGTGCGGGACGGGAAGCCCTGTATCAGTGGGGCGCAGAGTTACAACGCTCCTTATAGCGTGGGCGCCAGCCCTTACTCCTATAACGGCTTCCCGAGCTACGGCTACGGGAACTCGGCCGCCGCTGCAGCTGCGGCCGCCGCCTATAGTGGCAACTACGGCTGCACTTACCCTGGGAGCAGCGGCGCGGCCGCAGCCGCCGCCATCCCGCCAGCCTGCAACGCGGCAGGAGGCGGCCCCTTTGTGAACGTGAGCAACCTGGGAGGCTTCGGGAGCACCGCGCAACCCCTCCAGAGCCTCCACCAGGGCAGCGCAGTGCCTGCCTGCGCCCAGGGCACCTTGCAGGGCATCCGAGCCTGGTAGGGGCGGGCGAGGAGGCTCCGGAGTAGCCTGCAGGGTATTCTTCGGACTGAAGGGCGGGAAAGACCTGGCCGGGGAAGATGGACCTGGCAGCGTCCCCTCCCTAAAGAAATCTCCCGCCCCAGGGCTCACAGTGCAGCTGACTCGGGACCGGAAATGGTGGGGACAGAGAGGACAAGCAGGGCTCCCCGTTTCTACCACATCAGACTGTATTTGGCATAGAGGAGAAATAATGGTCTATATATACTTAAAGTTATACTATATAACAGCGACTTGTTTGAGGCCAACCGCAGCTAAACTCAGAGAATAGGTCGGAGGCTGGGCTGCTGTTCCTAGCCTGCATCCCGGGGAGGGGAGTGATGGGATGCACTTCTTACGAAGCGCCAGACCCAAGAGAATTCTCCTTTTCCCCAGCCTCCCCTCTGCTTGCCCGAAGAATTAGCTTTAGCGAGGAAAAAAAATGAAGGGGAGAAACTGGCAAAGAGAGACCCGACTCCATACTCATTCCTCTCACTTTGCTACCTTTCGGAGCTCTCAGCCTAATCTGGTTTCAGAAAAGGACCCATCTCCACACACCCCCGCAAACACAACAGTCTTTTAACGAGCCTTTTAACTGTCCTTTTCCATAGTACCTTGCCCCTCCGATTCCATACCCCTCAGGCAGATTTGCTAGGTTGGGGCGCGGGGCGCAGGGGTCGGGGGGTGGCGTGCTGGAAAGAAGTAGGTTTTAAGAGCATCCTCGTCCTTTTCTCGGGAGACCGCGAGAAGAGTCCTCGGCCTTCCCTCCAGGGCAGGCTCCAGCCTGGACTCCCGAGTTTTCCAGTACAATTTGCAGATTAGCAGAGCAGGCTACCAGATCAAAGGGTTTCGTGGGTTAAACAAATTGAGTTGCCCGTGGCTCCCTGGAAGGTGTTACTTTGTTTCTTTTCTGTTCCGTATTCTGTATCCAGCACATATTATAAATATATATACCTATATACACACCGTGTACACACCAGCTGCCATACACTACAGGAATTAATAAAGAAGGTGCAATATTTCCAAATTCATATTCGGCTACAGAAACTTTATTGAGTCAAAGAGGAAATTAAATCTATTGTGAAAAGGGAATTGAGAAATGAGGGTTGCATCCCTCTCCATACCCTTTCCAAAGCCCTGCCACGTAGGATGTTTAGGGGCAAAATGGGGCCCCTGTCGGGGTGACTTCTTATACTCTCTTAAAAGTATATCTAATTTCGGTTTCGCTGGGCAGCCAAAGATTTCGACTTTTCTGCTGCCCCTCGTCCCCAATTCTCTTGTCTCCCTGCCCTCCTCAATCTTATAAATGATCCCACTCTGAGATGGAATCACGTTGAACTCGGGGCTCAGGCTCTCGGCCTTAAAACTCAATAGAGTCACAGGCTCCGAGAGGCTCGGGAGTAGCTGAAAAATAGCCTCCACCTCCTCTACAAGGCCGGAACCCAGCCGGGAAGCTGCTCCTCCCTCCCAGCCGACCCTGACACCCAAGGTGGGGGTGCTTTATCTTGCTACTGCCCACGTACCCCCCCCCCCCAGTTTCTCTCCTCTCTCCCTATTCCCCTTACCCCACCCCCCGCCCCAGCTCTGGTAGGGCCGGACTCTGCTCTTTCCCCGGGAGTTGCAGCTTTGTCGCGCTCCCAGTCACTTGCGGAGAATGTCTGTGCGAGGGCAGCCCTGCCACACGGCCTGATTGTGAGCGTGCCAAGGCGGGAGAATGGGGAGGCATTAGAGAGCCGCGCCATTGTGGGGCCGGGCCAAGCTGAAAGGCGGCTCCGGGCCGGGAAGGTGCGGAAAGAATGGCTTTTTATTGGAGTCCAGAACAAAAGGTGTGGTAGGAAGGCGAGGTCCCCTGCACGAACAAAAACCCTAGCGCGTCTGGATTGACGTCCCCCCAGAGCTCCCCTATTGCTTCTCAGAGCGGGGGCTTTGTGCAGCAGTCTACTGAACAGAGGGACAGAGAAATGCGCGGGGGTTTTGTTCCCCACTTTTTGTGAGCTGGGTGGAGAGGGGGAGGCTGGAGGGGTGGTGGGAGGCGGAGGTTGGGGCGGGAAGCAGGGAGGGGCTCACTGATTAAGGCCACGGCCGAGCCGGGAGCGGAGAGGTTCAGCGGGAGGCGGCGGCCTGAATGTGGGGTCATTCTTGCTACAAGTTTAGCAATTTCGCTTTTACAGAAGGGGGCGGGGGAAGGGGGTAACGGGGAGGGGACAACGCCGGGTTTGCAGCGGGGATGTAGGACTGGAGAAAAGAGGGAAAGGGAAGAGGAGGAGGGGGAGGGAGGGCGAGGAGCTCTCGGAATCTCAGTTGACCGCCCAGGCAGCAGCTCGTTCAGTTAAATGGGAGGTGGGGGGCGGTGCTGGAGGGACGCGGGACTTGGAAAGATGGTGCCTCTCTTTGAGACTGATTCCAGTGGATTCCGCAGTTTATAGCGTCCCCTTCATTCTCCGGGCGGCAGGCCGACCTCTCACTCTCAGCTCTACAGCCGCCCACCCCCACCCTGAGTCCCTCAACCTGGTCACACCTTCCTAAAGAGGCCACCCTCCCAATCTCCTGCCCCGCCCCCCATCTCCACTTCTGACAGAGACTGGGGCCGGTTTGGGGAGATGGACTGGGGGAGCTCCTTAGGCACGTGCTGGCAAGTTATGAGAGATGAAGGTGGAGACTAGCCGGGGGGGGGGAGTAGGGACCTCCCAACAAGGACTCCTAGTAGTAGCTGAGTTGGACCAAAGGACCCCCAAATTACTGCAACGGGAATTTTCAGTCCATGAGGCTGTGGGATGAAACTGCTTATTTCTATTCTCTGTTTGTTCTTTTTAAAAAAAAATCCCCAATCAGAACTCTTCTCTCCCCACCTCCAGTACAAAGCCAGATGGCGGGGTCCTAGTAACTGCGATAATGACTTAGAGGTGGAGGAGTGAGATTCAAATCAAGGAAAGAATTTTAGGCACAACAAAACATGCCTGGGTCTTGCAGTCTCCATCCGCGGCATTCTGGGAAGGATTCGAGAACTTGCGAGAGAAATCTACGTCTTCGGCGTTTTGGGGTCTAGAGTGGAGGAGTAGAAAGTGCATTGCACTCTCCGAGCCAGAAGAACTGAGTTCGAGTCCTTGTTCTGCCACTACAGTAGCCTCGCTCCCTTCTCCGAGCTTCAGCTCGAATAATATTTCCCCTAAGTGGCCGACCTCATAAGGTATTTGTGACGTAAGCTTAAGCTTTTACTAGCTATACTTTTCCCTAGGAAGCCCTAAATGGCTTACTCCGTTTTTCCTAGTCTCCACTCCATACCCTTTGGGCTGCTCAGTCCTTTCCTCAACCATCCACTGTGATCATTTTTCGTATTCCTGCTCTTCCCTGCGGCTGCCCGGCTTTAAGTACATTATCACCTTATGTATTAACGTATACAGAACACTTTGCGCCCATTATCTCGTTTGAATCTCGTGGCAGCCCCAAGCGCTAAGGTATTACAAGCTCCACGAGGAAACTGAGTCAGAAGAGTTAAATGACTTACTTGCCTACGATCACACCTGTAGCACATTGGCCGAAAGGAATTTGAACTCAAGTCTGGTGAGTGCAATTCCGGAACTCTATTCTCTAGTCCGAGAAGAGACTTGATATCGGCAGAGTATTTTGGTTATTTGGTTTCCAGGTTATTTTTATGTTTCCCCTTGTGGCTGGGCCTAGGCTGGACCCAACCTAGCTAGTCCCTTTCTCCAGGACTTATATCTGATGCTTTTAGAAGATGCAATCTTTGAGCACTCAGCATTACCTGAGAGTTCTTTCACGGCAAAATTCTTCCCTATCAGGCTCTGACTTCCTGGTGGCTCACTAGATCGAGTTCTTAATCTTTTTGTGTGTCAGGGACTCACTTGGCAGTCTGGTGAAGCCTATGAACCCCTTCTCAGAAGGTTCCCCCCCCCCGTAGTAATTGGAGGAAATGTTTAAATTTTACTTGAAGATTAGTGAAAATTAAGATTTTATTTTCCCCTCCATCCAAGTTCAGAGACCCAGACTCAAGGTTTAAACTTGCTTCGAACTATCTGCTCCCTTAACTCTCTTCCCAAAGTTAAATTTTCCCCCAGGACTATTTGTAAACTGCTGGGCCTCAGGACCAAGCAGGACAGTTCACAGTGAACGCCGATTTGTTGGGCTCCCAAAGTAAGCTCAGATGTGCCTAGATAGAGAAGGATTAAGACTCTTAACTCTCTTGTCCCCATTACTAAGGAGAAATAGAGCAAAGGGTTAAGAGCTAAAAGCAAATCTTCCAAGCATCTACGGTCTGGAGCAGGGGCAGGGACAGGGGCAGTGCAGGCCAGTTGCGAGCTCAGGCATACAATAAGGGAAAAGCAGAAGTGACCTTAAGCCCTCCCCGCAGATGAAGTGGGTGGGGAGCACGGCTGCTTGGCCCCCTCATCACTTCAGATTAGAATCAGCAGTCAGCGGGGTCTGGTTGAAGGACTTTCTATAAATCCTCTTCCTTCCCTTCTATTGTTCCTTATCCTCAAGGGCCCCAAAGTGAACTTTCAGGGCTCCTTCCCACGAACTTCTAGGGCTCTTAGCCCTAAGAAGGGAGGCCTGCCTCATAACTTCATGGCATTTAGGATGCAATGGGTTGGGTGAGAGTTTCTCAAAGGCCTCACAGAGATCGTGGAGCAGGTGCCAGAGGTATTGGTGACAACCCCGATGGACAGCTTCTGCCCAGGCCACTGTGAATCTTAACTCTCCAGCCCACTCTGGCACCAAGTGAGCCCCAAGTTCTAGCGTTGTTCCCTTAGAGCTGGAAAAGCAGCGAAGAGGCTTGGGTTTGTTTTTTATCTTGAAAACCCAAACAGCATATGCTTTGTCCTTCCCAGGATGCCCTTGGCCCTAGCCTTGATTCAAGGATGCTATCCCTGCCGCTGCTCACCCCAGGTAGCGACCGTCTGTTGTGCGATTACCTCTTTCGAGGCTTTGTACTCACCCGGATTAGGATCGATTCCTGATTTCCTCTTCCTCACTCCCAAACTACTTATGGACTACAGGACTACCGTGAGGGGGAGAGATGGGGTAAGAGAGGAAGTGGAGAGGATATCCCACCGATCCTCCAAATCTTAGATATGATCGTTTCCAAAGATGCATGTAGTGGGTACGGTTTCCCTTTTTTATTAATGAAGTATACTAACAAAAAAAAAAATTCCTTGAAGAATGAGTAGTGATAATTCCCAGATCTTTAATTTTGGGATTTCAAGCAACAAAGCAGGAATGAACCCACTCTCTTTCTTGTTTCTTATGTCTGTTGGGTTCCATTTGAGAGAATAACAGACTGGGTGGGGGATATAGGTTGGTAGGAAAAGTTCACCACCTGTTCTGGAAAACAGAGCTAACTTCAGAAAGTTCTTTTCAATTCTTTTCTGTATTAACTCCAAAGAGGATCTGGGCAACTCATTAGAGAAATTGGTTTATTTTTAAAACAAATAATTTAAAGGCACTGGTGGCTGTCCATCACTTTGTTACCATTTTCTCTTACTATATGAGAGAACTACCTCTTTTCCAATCATAAACATCTTTAGTAATGTTCTTTATTCCTTTCTGAATTGGTTTATGCACACCACATCTTTTGCATTTTGAATCCCCTACAATTTTTATTATTCTGAGATTATGACTTTCCATAGTTTTGCAGCCACAGAATATTACAAATTATGCAAAGACTAAAGTAATAGTTATCTCTAAAAACAGAACCACATGGGCAGAGGTGTTGAATTGAGTTTTTATACATGCAATTTAAGAAATTTTGTGGCTTTACCACCTTCTCACTCAGGAGGGGGAAGTCTCATAAAGTCTCATAAATCTCCACATCCCTCTGGCTCCTCAAGTTTGAACTTCATGTTTGGACTCAAAGGGCCACACTTGAGGACCTGTAGGGCCACATGTGGCCAAGAGGCTGCAGGTTCCCCACCCCTATCTTAGAGCAAACTCTGTTGGGCCTCCATTTGTGATATTGTATTTATGGAAAGTTGAGTGAAAATTTATTTTTGTGAATTGAATCACACAGTAAATGTACTGAGGGATTTTTCTAGTCAGAAATCCAGAAAGCCCTTGTAACAAACATGCATAATCCAGCAAAATAAATTCTCAAGGTGGTTGTCTCTTGAGTTCAGTTTGGGTTGGAGGATGTAGGGTGGTAGGAAAAATCCATCACCTCTTCTAGAAAACAGGGTTAACTTGAGAATGTGTTTGGCTTAATTCTGCATATTTATTACAAGGGCTTTGTTTTTCTTTTTTTTTTTTTTAATTCTTTTTTTTTTTCCAATGAGAGTACAAAAGGACTGTGGATAGAGTAGCACTATATAATGGTAGTTATTTCACTTAACCTCTCAGACTTACAGTTTCCTCAGCCATAATCACCTCGGCAAAGCTTTTATTGATTCCCATCTTAAAAATTAGTCCTCAGATGAGCTCATATTTACATTTCTGTGTAAATATCCCACCTCTAGTAGATTGTTAACTCCATGAGGGCAGAACCAGTCTCATCTTTGTCTTTATATCCCTAGGGCCTGGCACAGTGGCTTTTATGTGACACAGGATCATAAGATTAATTATTGCATCATAGATTTAATATATATTTTCTAAAATGGATCTGTAAAATAGGAATGATACATGGATTACTTTCCTCACAGTTTTGTTGTTGGGAAAATATTTTGCAAACGGTAAAGTACTTTGTAAATGTGAGGTCTTTAGAGGAACATCATGAGGTGAACCCCTCTGGATTCAGTGCTTCTTAAAATAATCAGATATTCCACAAGAACAATACTGAGGTTCTTTCACGGAAAGGGCAGTCAGTCTCAAAAAAAACCCAGAAATTAAAGTGATCTCTCCCTTATTATCTGATGCAAAACTCTGGTATTTCGATCAGACAGTTAGGCAAGATGTTGAGAAAATCCAAAGTTGCACTTTTTTCTGAAAGAAAATACAGGCTGTACCAGAAGGCACTTCTGTTGTTCACACCCACACCTTAAAGTATTGGTCTTCTGTCTTGAGAAAAATATGTCTATCTTTTAAATTCTCTTAATAGACAACTTTGTGTCCCTCATATATGGAATCTAAAAGCACACAGATCCCTGTTTAGTAATGGTTAACATTTATATAGTGCATTAAGATTTACAAAGGGCTTTACCTATATTAATCTCACTTGATTCTCACAGCTCTAAGAGGTAAGTGCTATCATTGTAGCCTTTTTGCATATGAGGAAACTGAAGTTGTCAGAGACTAAGGGATTTGCCCAGTCACTGTGTGGCCCTGATAAGTGTTTGAGACAGAATTCAAACTCAGATCTTCCAGACTGTTAAGACCTCTATTCTATCCCTAGGTGCCTGGAAAGACAAGCTATCTGCCTCAAAGGTATATATTAGAGGATATAACTGTGAATTAACAACCACCCAGCAGCAATGAAAAGCTCCCTTAGAACGTCTCCTATCTGAGATACACAGTCTTATGATCATATTAATTAGATTTTTTTAAATTTTATTTTTAATTTGTGGAATAAACCAAACATTTCCATAATACAGTAAAATAAAAAGATGATTGTATATAAAACTGCTAATCTACTATGCACAACTCCTGTTCCTTTCAAATATAAAAAATTATTATGTAAATTTTAAAAATGTTTTCTTCCTTTCCCTTCCTACCCCATCCCAGACACATTAGACACAAATAGGTATATGTGCATGTGTGTAGATAAAGATGTAAAATTATTCTATGCATACTTCTGTCTCTGGATGCTGATCATGTCTTTCTTCATATATCCTTTCTAGTTAATTTAGATTATTTGTAATAGACAAATACCTATACCTTTTGGGCATAATAAGAGAAAACTGTATATAGTAACACCAATGCTGTTTTGAGAATGTCTTTGAGTGAAAAAGTTATTTTGTCTATTATATGTGGAAAAATTGGGACACTAATACAATGTTGGTAGAATTGTAAAATGATCCAACCATGGTTTTTCCACATTCCCTCCATTTGTCACTTTCCCTATCTATCATTTTAGCCAATCTGGTAGGTGTAAAAGGATATCTCAGGGTTGATTGATTTAATATCATATTAACTAGGTTCTCTGAGCTCTATTCCTCTCCTAAGTGAAATGGTCAGAAAGCAATGTCTCCAGCTGCTATTATCTGAGTCCTTAACTGAAATGCCTTTGACTTATGACTGACTCTCTGCATTTGTGGAGGAGTGATATAAGAATTTCTGCTTGAACAGCATTTTCTTCTAGGTCTTAGTTGATATTGAATTCATTGTTCTATTACCTTGTTGTTTTTTATAAGAAGTCTTGTGAAAAATAGCTTTGATTCTTGGGCAAAGTTTGATTCTGCAAGTGATTGTGTATGCCTTAGATCAGAAAATTAAGTTGCAGTCTGTGGTCCTGAGCCCCAGAGATTTTCCTTTTTGCCTTAGCTGCAAGAAAAGTTAGAACAGGGTTTCTTAAACAGGATCCATGACCTTGGTCCTTTAAAATATTTTTGCAATTGGTAACTGTATGATGACCAATTTGATTGGTTTCCTTTATAAATGGATATATTTTATTTTGTGTTTTTAAAAACATTCTTCTGAAGAGTCCATAGACTTGACCCAAACTAACAAAGGTTAAGAACCCCAATCTTAGAATCAGTGTTAGAATCTAGGTGTTAGTTCATCTCAGGTGCCTGGTAGCACCTGCTCCTTCCATCTATTATGATCTTTATTCTGTTTTATCCAGCCCCTAAAGTCTCATTTTGGGCAGTGTTTTAACTTGTAAGCCAACTTAAGTCTTCTTGGAGGTAGACTGGGTATAAATCTTAAATAAATATGAATTCAGTATCAGGTTTCCTTTAAGACTGGAAATGTACACTTTAGCAGCTGTTACATAAGACCCATGCCAGGGCCCTTTTTCAACTATAAATGGTTTATTTCTGATTGCTACATCAGACTGCCTTGATCTCCAGGAGAAAACATGACAGGGGTCATTTCCAGGTGCAAAACACATAGCATGGGTGCCTTATTTCTTAACATCTTTATGCAGATGAAAACTGGTTCTAATGAACATCAAAAGCATCTCAGAAGTCTAGAGAAAACTGCTAGATTTGGGATCAGAAGACCTGAATTTCATTCATCAGTGAAGTGGATTGAGTGCCAGGACTGGAATCAAGAAGATTCATCTTCCTGAATTCAAATCAGCCTCAGATACTTACTAGCTGTGTGACCCTGGGTAGGTCACTTACTGCTGTTTGCCTCAGTTTCCTCATCTATAAAATGAACTGGATAAGAAGATGGCAAACCAATCCAGTATTATTGACAAGAGAGCCCCAAATGGGTGGGAGTCAGATATGACTGAAATAACTCAATGGCAACAATAATTCACATACTATGTGACCTGGGACAAGCCGCAGCCAGCTTGTCACTGGGCTTCAGTTTACTCATCTGCAAAGCTAGAGGGTTGGTCTAAGGTTTCTTCTAGTCCTAAGTTCTATGATCCTATGACATACGAAAAGTACATGTAGTCTTGAGAGTTGGAGGAAGAAGGGGAAGTAAAGGGAACTTTTTGGGGGAAGGGGAGCAAATATATAGCACCCAGGCAGTCCTAGTCCTGTCCAAGTTGGTACAACTGAGGACATAGAGGGGGATTTTTATAAAAACTTCAGGATTTTTTTTAGGGATATTTCTTTTTTTTTCAAAAACCATATCTTTGCAAAACTGTATAACTTAAAAGGTTTACAGGGACCAATCTTTTGGGCATATTCCCCAAATCATCCCTCTCTTTGACTTTTTTTTTTTGCTTGTTTTGCTTTTTGGAGGGGGGAAAGTAGGGCAATTGGGGTTAAGTGACTTGCCCAAGATCACACGGCTAGTAAGTGTTAAGTGTCTGAGGCCAGATTTGAACTCAGGTCCTCCAAGGCCAGTGCTCTATTCACTGTGCCACCTTGCTGTCCCCTCTCTTTGAGTCTTTTTGCTCTCACCCAGAATTTACTAAGGAAAACTTTTCGATGTATGTATTGATGTATCAATCTTATCTCAATTTCCATAAATATGGGTTAAAGGATTGCCATATATTGCATAAACATTGAAGTTGTAACAATGCACATAATAGGTACAGGACAGCCTCCATTCTACCTCCTGGAAAATTCTTAAAACATATAAAGGACTCCCAGGAACGAATGAAGAATCAATACAGTTCTTTCTCCCAGAATCCTACATTTTAGCCTCATAAGTCCCCTTCAGCTGTTTGTTTCTGATTATCACATCAACTTCTCATGATTTCCAAGTGTAAAGAAGATGACCAGGGTCATTTCTAGGAGCCACGCACAGTATACTTGACCCCCATTTCCTTAACATCTTTATACAAGAGAAAAGTGGTTATAATGTACATTAAAAGCAATCTACAGGTGGAATGAAAAGAGCCCTGTATTAGAGGCAAGAGAATCCTACTTAAAATCGTAGGCTCTCTGACTTACTTCATGATCTTGGGCAGACTGTAGCTAAATTATCACCGGTCTTCAGTTTCCTGTAAAACAAGAATTATGAACCTTTTTTAGTGTTGTGGGCCCCTTTGGCACTCTACTGAAACCCACAGAGATGTGGTGGAGTCAGCTCAAGTAGCCACCTCAAACCAGTTTAGGAGAGCAGATTGTTAAATTTTCAGTACGAGCATTTGCACCTCAGAAATGAGCAAATCTAAAACTCAGAACTTGGTTTATTACGTTGTTGGACCATTCTTAGCTTTTGAGAATCCATAACAGCAAAAAGAGATACGTTAAAGTAAAAATGAAACTATGGGATTTAGGAGGGCAAGGGAGTGCCTTCTTAACTAAATTTGGCATCTCACTTAGAACCTAATCCAGTGTTCTACACACGACTGCTTAGTTGTTCTTCATTCTCCAAAAGGACCAAAATGACACTACTATGTTGGAGTCAATGTACAGTGTGTTCGATTGTGACTGATCAGATCAATATGATTTCAGAAGGCTCTATTAGAGGTCAAGCACAAATAGTCCACATGAACATTTGGAGTGGGAATGTCTCTAAATTTGCACATCTCATATTTCCTTTGAGCTACGGCAATTCTGCTTTGCTCATAGAGCATAGAACTTTCTTTGATGCATGCTGGGCAGTTTTGGGCCAGTGTCTCCCATGTCTCACAATTGGTTCCAGATTTCATCAAAGAGACCTTGAGAGTACCCTTGTTCTTCTGACCTCTGTGTGAGCTTTTGCTTTGTGTGACTTCTCCATAAAATAACCTTTTAGGCAAATATATGTTTGGCATTCAAACACCATGGCCACCGCCTGCTGGAGTTGTGCTCTCTGCAGTAGAGTTTGGATGCTTGGCAGTTTAGCTTAAAAAAGGACCTCAGTGTCTGATACCTTATCTTGCAAGATGATCTTCAGAATCTTCCTAAGACAATGCAAATGGAAGTAATTCAGTTTCCTGGCAGGGCCCTGGTAGACTGTCCAGGTTTCACAGGCATATAACAATGAGGTCAACACAATGGCTCTGTAGATCTTCAGTTTGGTAGTCAGTCTTAATACCTCTTCTCTCCCATGCTTTCCTTTGGAACCTCCCAAACACCGAGCTAGCTCTGGCAATGCATGTGTCAACCTCATTATCTATGTGTATATCCATGGAAATTATCCTGCCAAGGTAAGTGAAATTATTCACAGCATTCAAAACTTCTCTATTTTCTATAACCAATGGTTCCACATATGGATGGTGTGGTGCTGGTTGATAGAAAACCCAGGTTTTCTTGGTGCTAATTGTTAGGCCAAAATTAGCACAAGCAGCAGAGAATTGATCATACTTTGTTGCATCTCAGCTTCAGAGGCTGCATTGTGTACACAATCATCTGTGAACAAAAAAATCATGCATTAACTCTTTCTCCACTTTAGCATTGGCTTATAGCCTTTTCAAATTAAATAATTTGCTATCACTGTAGTTGATCCATTTTTGTGCTCACTGAAGGATCTGATAACATTGCTGAAAACATCATGCTAAAAAGCATGGGCTTGGAGTGGCGAGGTGGTGCAGTGAATAGGGCGCCAGGGCTGGAGTCAGAAGTTCAAATTTGGCCTCAGACACTTAACACTTACTAGCCATGTAACCTTGGGCAAGTATCTTAACCCCAATTGCCCTGCCCCTCCCCTTCCAAAAAAAATCCAAAAAAAATTAAAAGCATGGGAGCAAACATACAGCCCTGTTCTACTCCATTGATGACTAGGAAAGTTTAAGAGCTATCCAGAAATGATGTCATCATGAAACTGATATACAATCAATGAACTTCTTCACTCACCCAAATTTTGCCCTATTTTTCCACAAGCCCTCCTAACCGACAGTATCAAAGGCCTTGGTCAGATTGATTCACCTTGTGCACAGACCTCTGTTCTACTCTTGGCATTTCTCCTGGAGTTGTCCGGCAGCAAACACCCCATCAACCATTCCTGGGCCCTTTCTGAAGCTGCACTGGCTCTCAGGTAGATGACCATCTTCCAGGTAAAGGATCAGCCTTCACAAGCACAGGAGGACTCTGGCAAGAATGTTGCTAGCAATGACTAAGAGAGAAACCCCTCCTAAGAAAGCTACAGGACTTTGCCACATGAGAGGAGCCCAATGGCTTAAAAAATCTCTTCTTCAGTTCGAGGTTTGCTAGAGAGAGATTGACTTCAACCTGAGGTATACTGTCAGTGGCTTCAGCACTGATTGATGATGGTCTGTTGAGAACACTATGGAAGCATTTCAGCCGATCATGCCAGGATCATGTCCTTATCATTAATAAATGTGGCTCCATCAGCATCAGTCTTTGGCCCATAAATAGCCTTCAGAACATCATAAAAGTACTTTGGATTGTTATTTTCAACATAAAACTGAATTTCATCTTCCTTCTTATTGAGCCACGAATCCTACATTTCTCTAAGCTTCACTTGCACTTTATTTTTGATGGAGTTAAACACTGTCTTCTGAGAAGGATGAACTATCCTGCTGGTAAACCCAATGGAGTTCTTTTCCATTTGTTAGATTGTGAATTTCCCCCATCATTTTCATCAAACCAGTCTTGATGTTTGTGAGTGTTCTGAGCCGGATGAATATAGTAGAGAATATAGAATATGAATATAGTATAGAATAAGTGTAGTGCTGTACACCAAATCTCTGCTCCACTGTTGCCAACTGTGTCTTGGCTCAACTCTCCCTCCAAGTTAGCAACAAACTGTTCCTGCTCAGAGAAGTGTCTTAATCTGTTGACATTAATTCTTCTGGTAACCATTTTGCCTTGGGGCCACTGCTTTTATCGAATGTGAATATTTAACTTGGAGAGGATAAATCTATGATCAGTCCAGCACTCAGTCCCACACATTGCCTTTAGCACTCTCATATCCTATCTGTCTCTTCTCCTTACAATGACACACTCTATTAAATGTCAATGTTTGTTTAGAGGGTGTTTCCATAAAGTTTTATTGCATTTAGATAAATGGAAGACAGTGTTAGTGCTAAGAAGGCATGAGATGCACAAGTCGTCAGTAGTAAGTGACCACTGATGTTGCTCTTCCTAACTCCAGCCCTCCCAAGGACTCTTTGCCAGGTCTGGTAGTCTGTGCCTCTTCTCACATTAAAGTCACCCAGAATTATAAGCTTGTCTTCTTTCAGCACATTGATGATGAGGGTCTCCAGGCATTCATAAAATTTATCTTTGACCTTATCAGGGTTCATTATGATGGGAGCATAGGCACTGATGATGGTGTAGTGGCATTTTCTTGCACTTGGCAATCACATTGTTTTAAGCCTGTTGTTCATTCCTTTTGTGAGGAATTCAAGCTTGTTGACTAGATTAGTTTCCATTGCAAAACCTATACCAGCTTCACAGTGCTTCCCTTCACGACAGCCTCTCTAGAAAAATGTGTTTCCAGCTCTGACTTCAGTTAGAGCTGGCCTTCATTTGCCAGCCTTGTTTCACTCAGGGCTGCTGTTTGGATGTGATACCTGCTGAATTCTCTCACAACAAGAGATGTTCACCTTTCAGGTCTACTGATTTCACATTGTCCATAAGTGTGTGCACATTCTATATACTGACATTGAGAGGAATCGTCTTTTTTTTTTTTTTTTTTTTTGCTTTTGGGAGGGAGAAGGCTGGGCAATTGGGGTTAAGTGACTTGCCCTAGGTCACACAGCTAGTAAGTGTTAAGTGTCTGAGGCTGGATTTGAACTCAGGTCCTCCTGGCTCCAGGGCCAGTGCCCTATTCACTGCACCACCTAGTTGCCCCAAGTGGAATCATCTTTGCAGAAGTTTTTGTACATTGTTTTGTGTTTCAACCACAGGAGAGGGTTTCCATCTACCTCGGTAAGCAGATGAGGTTTGGATAAAGCAGACAATTTTTAGGGTACCTTTTCTAGCCCCTTTCTCACACCAGGAGGTGAGCATCTTGGTCCTTAAAAGGCTGCTCAGACACACGGGGCTTCCAAATCCCACTGTTGCTTCCAGTGAGAAGACAATTATGGTCTGGGTCAGCTGGTGCAGGGTTGTAACTACAGCTCCCAGCACATCTGCACCTGCTGCTTCATCATGTGCCTGTTATCACAGGACTTTGTGATATGTAACTAGGGTAATATGGTATGGGTTTCAAGCATAAATGGTATTTAAGTGAGGCAAAGTTGCATGAAGTTGTTGGCCTCACTCACTCTTCCAGAGCCATCAAAGTCCAGTGGCAAGACAAAAGTCAAGACAACTGGTTATGGCCCAGGATGCAGTGGATGACCTTGGTGTCTTCAATGTCTAACCAAGCTCTAAGCACTCCATAACATCTGCTACAGCCACCACCATAGCTGTCAGAATAAATTGTTCCCATCTGCCCATTCCACCTGAGGAAGTTTTCACATGCTTGGAATAAACCCCCTAACTCACTGCAGGGTTTGAGACCCCACAGTTACCCTCAGCCTGGTTTAGCTGGTCTGGTTTTTTTTGTTTGCTTGCTTGCTTTTTGGAGGGGAGAAGGCAGGGCAATTGGGGTTAAGTCTTGCCCAAGGTCTCATGGCTAAGTAAGTGTGTCAAGTGTCTGAGGCCACATTTGAACTCAGGTCCTCCTGACTCCAGGTGCTCTACTCACTTCGCTGCCTAGCCGCCCCTAGCTGGTCTGTTGAAAGGGTGCATGCTAAGGCTTCTTGGAGCCACAGGTGAGAGTTGGGTGAATCAGGTGGACCCTAAAGATGGAAAACAGCTCTGAAAAGAGCTTGACAAGCTCTCACATCAGTACTAGACTTCTCAGAACACACCCCACACCCTTCTGCACACAATAGGCATTTAATAAATGTTTGGTGAAGTTCATTGAAAAATAGAATACGGAGAAATTGAGATAATATTGGAAATATTTCATTTCACATTATTTTATACCTTTCTCTGCATAAATACTTAATTCCCAGGGGGAAAATCTAGCTTCTGTACAATGTCACAGTTGATGGTAGACATGGCAGGATAAGTCATAGAATCTAGAGTTGGGAGAGACAAACTCATCCAACTCTCTCATTTTATGGGTAGGGAAATGGAGACCCAGAAAGCTTGAGTAACCAGACAGAATTCATACTGGTAGTAACCGAGTTAGGATTTTTAACCTAAGTCCTTTGATTTTAAGTACAAAATGCTTTCTACCACACCACACTCTCATTCTTATCTCATACGTGGATGGTGATGGCTCTTTACTTAATAAAGCAAATAGGTGGTGCCACAGGGCACAGAGTTCTGGGCATGGAGTCAAGGAGACCTGAGTTCAAATCCAGCCTCGGACACTTAATAACTGTGTGATCCTGGGCTAGTCGCTTAGCCTAGTCCCTGTGTACCTCAATTTCTTCAGCTTTAAAATGGGATAGTAATTGTACCTACTGGGGTTGTTGTGAGGTGACATATTTGTAAAATGCTTAGCCTAGCAGTTCCTGGTACACAGTAGGTACTTAATAGATGCTTATTTATTTCCTTCTTTTCTAAATTTTAGGCACCTTTAGGTTACATGGTGTTCCTGACCCCCACTATGGCCGTCCCTCCAGCACTACAGAACCACCAGACCTAAAGTGATGGCCCCAACTTGCTTTCCTTATGGATAGCTCTGATAGGATCATTATTTTGGATGAATCCTCATGCCCTGGACTTTTTACTACCCAGGACCATAACTTCTTGTCTTGGGGTGGATAACTTGATTTGATTTTACCTTGGTCAATTGCTGTCTGATCTCTATTCCTTCCCCTAAAGAACAGCAGTAGTTCTAAATATTAAGTGTCCTGAGGACATTAAGCTTGAATAGCATTCTTCTAGAATCCCAGAATAGCTAGGTGGGGCTGTGGTGCACAGTACAGGACTTGGAGTCAGGAAGACTTCTTTTCCTGAGTTCAAATCTGGCCTCAGACACTTACTAGCTGTGTGACCCTGGGCAAGTCACTTAACCCTGTTTCCCTCAGTTTCCTCATTTGTAAAATAAGTTGGAGAAGGAAATAGTGAACCATGCTTGTGTCTTTGCCAAGAAAATCCCAAGAGGTCATAAAGAATGGGACACAACTGAACAACAATACGTCGGCTGCTGTGCTATGTGCTAGAGATACAAAGACAAAAATAAAATTTCTTGTCCTCAAGAAGCTTACATTCTAGAGGAAAAAATAGGTCCACACACAGAGTATTTACAAAATAAATATCAGGTGATGATAGAAGGGGGAAGTAGTAGGAGTCTGAGGTTTAGGAAGGCAGGGCTATGATGATCAAATGAGATTATATGTGCAACAAACTTTGTAATCATAAAGTAATATAGAAATGCAAATTCAGATAATTAGGTGGCAGAGTAAATAGAGCACTGGGCCTGGAGTCAGGAAGATCTGAGTTCAAAATCAGCTTCAGACCAACTGTGTGACCCTGGGTAAGTCATTTAACCTCTGTTTGCCTGTTTCCTCAACTGCAAAATCAGACTAATGACAGCACCTATCCCTGGCACATAGTAAGTGCTTTATAAAAGTTAGCTGTTATTTTAGAGAAGCCTATTTCTATGTTCCACTTACAAAGTCAATGGAGGAAAGAGAAGAAATTATCTTCCCTACATCCACTCTAGTCCCTTGTATCATGTTAAGTAAATTATCAGAGATTCAGGGTCAGGCAAAGTCCCCATCTTCATCAAGGAGACAGCACTAATTGTCTTTCCTCTCTTTCTGTCCTCAGCATTTCTGTTCACTGCCTTGTCAAGCCATCTCCATTTTTCCTCTAACTGGACTCTAACAGATCTCTTTGATTCCCAGAATCTGGGAAACTAAGACCTTGTACCCCGATTGCCCAAAAGAGTGTATGTGGTGAGGGGAGAGGTGGTCCTTTTATTCCTGTGTTACAGACAGAATGGCCCCTCCCTCATCTTTATGCAGTAGTTTTGCTATATGTAATATCTCTCTGGCATGACTATGGTGGTCTCCTGGAGTGCCTGTCATAAAACAGTCCAGTCTCTTGGTTTTAAATGTTCCATTCATCTTGGCAATTAACATCCTTTTGGCAATTCCTTTTACAGGTAACCCTCCAATCTACTGGTCAGGGACACTTTCCATGTAGCTGGGCATGTGGATCTGGACCCTTTCTATAGTACATATGCTCTGGCCTGATGTTGAAGGACATTCACATTGTTAAGATGATGCTACAGCTCCTGATTGGTCATGAGTGAAGAGGATGCATTGAAGATGATTGACTACCGAAACAGTGGGTTATAAGAGGAGCTGCTGAGGAAGAACAGGTAGTTCTTTCTTTTGGTATTCTTCCAGGATTTTCTCTGTTGGACTTCCAGCAACAGTGGAAAAGGAGCTTTGGTTACTGGTCTGGGTTCATAGTAGAAAATGGAAAGAAGAAGAAGTTGATTGGTATTCAGACTTTCCCAGACAAGCACATGTTCTCTTTGCCATTTCCTTATAGCTATTGGGGGGGGGGGGGAGGAGGAGAAATGTCCTCCTCTCCACTTGATATATATGAGAGAAGAAGAAGAAGGAGAAGATGGAAGAGAAGGAAGAGAAGAAGAAGAAGAAGGAGAAGAAGGAGAAGAAGGAGGAGAAGAAGGAGAAGAAGAAGAAGAAGGAGGAGGAGGAAGATGAGGAGGAAGAGGAGGAGGAGGAGGAGGAAGATGAGGAGGAAGAGGAGGAGGAGGAGGAAGATGAGGAGGAAGAGGAGGAGGAGGAAGATGAGGAGGAAGAGAAGGAGGAGGAAGAGGAGGAGGAAGAGGAGGAAGAGGAGGAGGAGGAAGAGGAGAAGGAGGAGGAAGAGGAGGAGGAGGAGGAGGAAGAGGAGGAGGAGGAGGAGAAGGAGGAGGAGAAGGAGGAGGAGGAGAAGAAGGAGAAGAAGAAAGGAGGAGAGAGAGAGTGGAAGAACAAGAGGGGGAGAGTAGAAGGGAAGAGATGGAAGATGAGAGGAGAGGGAGAGGGAGCGAGAGAGGAGAGAGAGAAAAATGTGATGGGGGGGGAAGGAAGAGAAGAGGGAGAGACAGAAACATAAAGACAGAGATTGAGATTCTCTAGACTCTGGCCAATTATCAATTACACAACCCCAGCACTGGTGATGAAACAGGAATTGTTTCTTCATCACCACAAAGTACATATCCTTTAGCAATGGGCAAGAGCACATGTCCTACAGAGAGAGACCAGAACACTTGCCCAGATCCATGGGAGGTGCTCTAGTCTGGCAGAACAAGAGGTTAGCTTGCATAAACAGGTGTTATATCTCCTCGCTGTATCTGGCCTTCCTTAAGAACTGTGGTATACCCAGGCTAAGAGAGACCTCTTACAGGATTGTACTTAATTATACATTAAGTACTCATGGATACTTAATGAAGGGAAGTCAAAAACCCACGACAAATTGGAGTTGTTGCTGCTAGTGGAAGGAGAGCCATTCTCCTTCCTGGAGCTGGATCCTCTTATCTTTATCTCTTGCCTTTATGTACCAAGGAGCAAGAGGAGCTCAGCAGGAGGTCTTACTTCACTGGGATGGGAGAAGATAAGAGAGGAGACCTACTTCTGGTCCAAGGCTGCCTCTGGCTAGTGAGAAAGACACCGAAGTAAACAGGCTGTGTTAGGGTTCAGGTTCCCTCATCAGAGACAGCTGAGTGATGGATGGTGGTCCCATCTGGGATCTGCAGAGCAGCAGCTGCTGCGGTTTGAAAGAGAAATCATGTCTAAGACAACAAACACATCAATAACTGGGATGGAGATTGGGAATGTCTGAGAGAGAGATCTGAGACCCAAGGATTAAACTGAGCGGTGTCAAGTAAAGCTGCTTCCTCTGCGAAGATCATAATTTAGAACTGGAAGGCACATTAGAGGCCATGTAGTTAACACCCCTCATTTTACAGATGAGGAAAAAGACCCAGGGAGGTCAGTTACCCTATATCACACAGGGAGACTATGGGCATGCAGAAAAATATTTAACAACTGGCTAGAGGAGGGAGGGAGGGGGAATGTACACATGACACATTTTTAAGCTTACTCAGCATTTATTAAATTTTTCTCCATCAGTGCCCCAAGTCTATAAATCAACAAAACAATCAATCAAGCCCTGATTTGTAGTATTTGCTTATTTCTGAATAGTAAATGCTCATACCAAAAATTTAACAATCAGCTCTAGAGAGCCCTTTCCCCCCACTTAATAGTATTTAATTTTTTTCCAATTACGTGTAAAGATAGTTTTCAACATTCACTTTTATAAGATTTTGAGTTCCAAATTTTTTTCTCCCTCCCTCCCCCTTCTCCAAAATGGCATGCCATCCGATATAGGCCATATATGTATAATCATATTAAACATATTTCCACATTAGTTATGTTGTGAAAAAAGAATCAGAACAAAAAGGAAAAACCATGAGAAAGAAAAAAAACAGAAAGAAAATGTATGCTTTGATCTGCATTCAAACTCCATAGTTCTTTCTCTGGAAGTCGATAGCATTTTCCATCATAAGTCTTTTGAAATTGTCTTGGATCATTGTATTGCTGAGGAGAGTTAAGTCTCTCATAGTTAGTCATTGAAAAATGTTGCTATTACTGTGTACAATGTTCTCCTGGTTTTGCTCAGTATCAGTTCACGTAAGTCTTTCCAGGTTTTTCTGAAATCTGCCTACTCATCATTTCTTATAGCACAATAATATTCCATTACATTCATATACCACAACTTGTTAAGCCATTCTCCAATTAATAGGCATCATTTCAATTTCCAATTCTTTGCCACCACAAAAAGAGCTCCTATAAATATTTTTGTACATATACATTCCCTTTTTTATGCTCTGTTTGGGATACAGACATAGTAGTGGTATTGCAGGATCAAGGAGTATGCACAATTTTTTAGCTCTTTGGGCATAGTTCCAAATTACTCTCAAGAATTGTTGAATCAGTTCACAACTCCACCAACAATGCATTAGTGTTCCAATTTTCCCATATCTTCTCCAACATTTATCATTTTCTTTTTTTGTCATTATATGCCAATCTGATAGGTGTGAGGTGGTATGTCAGAGTTGTTTTAATTTGCATTTCTCTAATCAATAGTGATTTAGAGCATTTTTTCATTTCTTTTGACCATTTATCAATTGGAGAATGACTTGTATTCTTATAAATTTGACTCAGTTCCCAAAGAACACTTTTGAACTGGCTTCAGCACATCTCTGGTCAAATCCAACTTAAGTCTTTCTACCTGAGATATGGTGTTCTTTCCACAGCAATATGTTGCCTCTGAAAGAAAAGGAGAAATGAGGAAAGTCCTGGTAAGAGAATAGCAGATGTGTATTTCTATATTAGCCATGTATCCATTATCCAGCAGTTTTTATTGGAAGTCTGCCCCTGGGCTTAGCTGTGGATATGAACACCTAGATTCAGTTGCATAGAAGAAAGGGAAGTGGCTGGTTTTTACTATATCAAGCCACTGTGTGGGGTTTCCCAAGTTGATCTCATTACTATTTTTACATTTCCACTCCCCTAGAAAGCAGACGACCCTGAAGAACTCCTGGGGCAACTCACTCCCAAACCAATGGGAATAAATTTGAATGTAACTGCTTGTGTGTGTGTGTGTGTGTGTGTAAGAGAGACAGAGAATTTGAAGAGTCATGGTCTCCATCTTCTTCTACCAGTCATACATATACAGCCTATTCTCCTCCAGTCAGCCTACTTTCTCTGTGTCCAGTATGTTCCACTCTGGTCATTTTTTCCATAGCAGTTATAATAGACCTTCTCTTACCTTAATATCCTATTTCCTAACATTTACTCCAGTCTTCAACGTATCATCAGTCTCTGTCTCTGTCTATCCTTTCATTCCTGTAGTCTCAGAGGAATAAGCTATCCCTCTTCCTCTCTTAAAGTGAACTCCTCCATTTGTCTCAGGATCGAATCTCTTCCCATATCCTAAGGGACTTTTCTACATTTCCAACCCACTATCTCCCTCATATTCCCTCTCAGTTAGCTTCAACCTCTGCCTCTCCACTGTTTCCTTGGGTTCTTATATCTCTCTGTCAGCTCTGGACTTCTCTCCAAGAAGCTACCCAAGAGCTCTCTTCTCAAGAAAAGGATAGATCTCTGAAATTTCCCTGGGGTTGCTACACAGGTAACCCCTGAGCTTGGCAAAGCCCAGGGAATCCCTGCCTCTCTAGCCAGGAGAAAAAGTTCAGGAACTCTTCACTTTTAAAAAATCTTTATTTTTTTTAAATTAGTAAACATTTATTTTCTCTCTCTCCCACCTCTCACCCCCATCCCCAAATGAGAAAGAAAAACAAAATCCTTCTAACAAAAATGCAATAAAGTAAAACAAATTCTTTCATTGGTTGGGTCATTGGATTTGTCTCTTTCTGTATCTTGAGTCAATCACCTCTCCATCAAGAGGCAGCCAGCATGTTTCATCATCAGTGTTTTGGAATAATAATTGGTTATTGCATTGATCAAAGAGGAACTCTTCTCTTTATCTTCATGGATATAAGAGCACAGACATGCAGCTCCCATGGAATCCTAGAGGGGAAGGCTGCTTCTCCCACCCAGCTCTGCTAATCTGCTCTGCCTCCAAAAGGGGAAAATAGCCAAAGGAGGCAAAGCTCAGCTCTGCCATTAAAGGCTGTCTTTTACAAAGACTCCCAGGCACAAAGAGTGGCTCCTCTCACGACTCCCTAGTCCACTGTTCCCCTACATAAATCCATGGTCTAAATGCTCACCAAGTGAAATTCATCATTCTTTCACAGAACTGGAGGGGCGGGGAATACAAAATAATGAAATGAATTTACACAAAAGTACTTTGAGAAGTATGAAGTATTATACAAAGGCATTGCATAGGTGTTGTTGTTAAAATTTGTACTATTATTACCTACAAACCAGATAATGGGGCAACTAGGTGGTACAGTGGAGAGTGCCAGGCCCAGAGTCAAGAAGACTCTCATCTTCCTGAATTCAAATCTGGCCTCAGACACTTACCATACTAGCTACATCATCCTGAGGAAGTTATTTAACCCTATTTGCCTCAGTTTCCTCATCTGTAAAATGAGCTGGCAAAGGAAATGACAAACCACTTCAGTATCTTCGCCAAGAAAACCCCAAATGGAAGTCACAAAAAGTCAGACACAACTGAACAACAACAAAACAAAACCAGATAATTATAATAATTGACATTTACAGAGGAATTTAATGTTTTGTAATGGTAAGATTTGAAGATCTTCCATGCTTCTTGTGTTGGCAGGCTAGCCGGTGCTTGGCACTTGGTTTCAAGCTCATAATTGTGTCAAGTATTGGGACCCAGAGCTTGTGAGTCTCCCAGTGGGATGAACCTGCTGACCTAAAGTGGTGGTGGAAGGTACAGGGGGCAGCAGTGCATGAACTTCTGAGAGCCAAGCCAGAACTTTTGCTGAGGGCTTGTGCTGAGAATTGCCAGGAAAGGAAACTGCTGGGGCGAGCAGAAGGGAGGCTGAGCAGCTATTGTGAGTGAGGAGAAAAGAATTTTTGCCTGAGGGAGTCTGTTTTGTTTTAAAGGCTTGGGAATGTGGGTGTTTAGTGCATTAACTATGTGTACCAACTTAGTGGCTACTATAATGACTTCGACTTTTTGGTTTTGGGACTCAGCTTTCTGGTATTTTAATAAATGCTTTGGCTCTGTCCGCTGTGTGGAGACCCTGTTACATTTTGTGATTCACAACTATACCAGCATATTTATAGTCACTGTAGGCATTGTGAATATTGTATTGTTGTTACATGTTTGTAAAAAGCTTTATACTTGTTGTCTTACTTGAGTATCCCAACAATCTTATTACTATCCTCATTTCACAGATGAGAAAATTTAAGCTTGGATAGGTTCAATGACTTATCCAATGTCATATAGCTATAAATGCCTGAGGCAGGATTTGAACTCAGGTTTTCCTGACTCAGAATCCCATGCTCTAGTCACAATAATGCTGTGCTTACAGCCAAGAGAAGGAGCAATATGAAGGGTAAGTATGAGGGAATGGGAAGAGCACTGAACTGGGGTCAGAAAGCTTAGATTCAAACTCTTCATCTAGCTTGAGTGACCTTGGGCACATGCCCCTACTGGACCTCAGTTTCTTTAACTGTAAAATCAGGAGGCTGGATTTGATTATTTCTATGTTTTCTTTTGACTCTTTATCCCATCAGCCCAAATAGGAGTAAGTCCAAGGCTGACTAGAAGTCCCAAGAGCAAGGACCATTTACTAAGCAGTCAAGTTAAAGATGCCCAAAGGCAATATCCTTCTCCTTGCCTCTCCTTTAACCCTTTCAGACTGGATGTACAGAGAGGAGCAGATTATCACTTTGCCTCTGGTTTCTGATCCAACCCTCCCCCAGCCATCCTTCCTTCCTCCCTACTTCCTCTACTAGATTCTTTCTCCAGTCTTGTTACTTGTCTCATCCATTCTCCCATCCTGCCTGCAATTCACCCTTCCTTTCCCCCATCCCTACACTTTATCTTTGATTTTGCATCTTCTCTGCAAGAACAAAAGCAAACAGACACGTCGTAAAGCATGCATTTACCCATAGTTTCCACTGGGATCTCAGAGATTCACTTCAGTTGTTGGTTAAAAATCCTAGCCAAGAGTTTCCCTGGGACCACAAGCCCAGTAGGCTTTTCTCTAGAATGATTCCGTGTGTAGGGGGATGGAGAAATCCAGGCAGAAAGTCCAGTTAGCTCCTGGATGCCCTAGGAAGAGAGTCCAGTGATGAGTCAGCTGCCCTCTGGTCAGTTACTTGTGCAAGGGTGTTTCCTGTCTCCGGGTATAGTTTCCACCATCCTAAGCCCATCTACTGTAAATTCCATTTGAAACTTCTCCCCTCTGTACTTGCATTTCTAGAGGGCAGTTGCCCTGAAGGAGCCCTCTAGTGTCAAAGATGAGATACTACAGGTATTTCAGAAAATAGGTAAGCTCTATCCAACACTTTTGTGAGATCATAGGGTTTGAAGAGTAGCTTACTTTTACATAGTGACTTAAGGTTCTCCCCCACAACCCTGGAAGGTAAGTCATTGAAGTATCATTAATCCCATTTTTTCAGATGAAGGAACTGAGGACAGTACAGCGCAAAGGAAGAGTTTTGGATTTGGGGTCCAAGGACCTGGATTTGAATCTTCATTCTGTAGCACAATGTTTAGGTTACCTTGGGCAAGTCAATTAACTTCTCCAGGCCTCAGTTATTTCTTTGTAAAATTGTGGAATTGTATGAGATGACTTCTAGGGTCCTTTCTAGTTCTATGATGACCATGACTTGCCCAGGGTCACAAGGCCAATAAGTATTAAAGCTAGGGTTTAAACCACATAAGATCGTGAATTTAGAGGTAATCAAGTTCAACTCCCTTATTTTACAGGTGAGGAAACAAAGGTTAAATGATTGGCCCAAGGTTCATGCAGTTATACTAAGTTCCTGAGGTGGAATTTGAACCCAAGTATTCTTTTTTTGAGGGGTTAGGGTGAGGAGGAGGCCATTAGAGTTAAGTGACTTGCCCAGGGTCACATGGCTACTAAGTATCTGAAGCAGAATTTGAACTCAGGTCCTCCTAACTCTAGGGTCATAACTGCCCCCTAACCCAAGCATTCTTGACTCTAAGTCCAGTGATCTTTTTCCTACCCAGGGGTTATTCCTCTACACCCAGCCCTCTTTCCACCATACCCTGCTGCTTCTCTCACTGAAATATGATCTCTGGATAGACCATCTTCTTATGTCCCTCTGGAGTGATAAACCCTTATGGCAATGCCATACTTTGAGCAACCCTTAGGCTGTTCCCTGAGGCAGGATACAGGTTCATTAACTTCCTTTGGATCAGGTTGTTACCCTGCAGAATCCATCACTCCTCCCTGGCACTGTCCAAACTTTGACACCTAGGGGATTTAGCAAAAATCTCAAATTCCTCTTCATGTGTGCCTCTTCCCCCAACTACACACAAAGAAAGGAGTCACATATGCAAATTGGTCTCCAGAATAGCTCCCATAATTCAACAAGATAAATATGCAAATTCATGGCTCTGGGATGCATGCGTATATTAATTTCCTTCTCTATTTCCTTGTACTTGGGAATGGGGGGGGGGGGCAGCGTTTGATGGAGAACTGCAACGTGGTTAAATTTATACCAAAACAGGCATTGAAAAGTCAAAAAGAGTCATCAACAGATCTATCTACATTAGGGGTGGGGAGTCTTCCATCTAATCTGGTCTTTGGCTTACTTTCATTTGGTCCTCCCTGACTTTGCTGTGATCACTACCACTGCAGTTCAGAGAATAACTTAATGAGTTGCTTGAATGGTTATATTATTCAAATAGAAACCTCTGAAAGTTTAAGAATGATGGTGAATTAAATCAATTGTGTTTCAGAGGGAGAAACTTCAATATTAATGAAAATCCCAGCAACACTGAGCAAAGAAGTAAAACCTTTGAAGAGTAGTTTTACCTTGCCTAGTGGTCACCTCAGACTTAGTCTTTCTCACTTTCATTTCTTCATTCTTCTTCTATTGAATATGTATCAGCACTGTGATGAGCTGGGGATACAAAGTCCTTGCTCTCAAAGAATTCACAGTTTAATGGGCAAGATTACATACACACAATTATATACAAAAAAATATAGACCCTTAATGCACAGTATTTAATGTATAGGCTTTCTCGAAATGATGTTATTGCTATATATTTTTAATCCTCTCCTATGTTCTGCTGTGCACATGGAATGTTTTTTTTCCTAGTTTATATTTTTATAACATTTCTTTTGCCATTGTTATGTATTTAAGTTTTAGTATTTGTTTAAAATTTGTTTAAAAAATTTAAAAAGAAAATATAGACAGGATAAATTAGGAGTAGTCTCAGAGGGAAGGCGCTAAGATATACAAAGATGGGTAGCTTACTAATACTCATACACTATTGGTGATGCTCTGAATTAGTCCAACCATTCTCAAAGCAATTTGAAATTATGTAGGAAAAGTTACTTAATTGTCCATTATCTTTGACCTAACAATATTTCTATAGAGTAACTGGTTATTGACAGAGATCCCTGATGTAACAAAGTATTCATAGTATCACCCTGTGGGAGCAGAAAACTAGAATCAAACTGAGTAGACATCTGCTGGGGAATAACTGAACAAGCAGAATTATGGGAATCAAATAGAATATTATTATTAGACATTAAGATATTCTGGGTATGAGGAATTCAGAGAAACATGAGAAGATCTGCACGATGAAGTAATATAGAGAAAAGAAAGGAGAACAAACAACAGATACAATGACTACAATAAAGTAAATGAAAACAAGACTAAAAAGCAGCTGAGCTCAGATTCCTTACAACGAACACTTCTGGTTCTGGACAACAACTGAGGAAACGTTTCTCTGAATA
The DNA here is from genome assembly GCA_028646515.1 of Pseudochirops corinnae. Lineage (NCBI taxonomy): Eukaryota > Metazoa > Chordata > Mammalia > Diprotodontia > Pseudocheiridae > Pseudochirops > Pseudochirops corinnae. Next base: position 149,638,294 of record CM053589.1, read on the forward strand.
GTAGAGAGTAAATGGGATACTATGGTTGCAGAATGTCATATACATTGTCAGTGAGATTGTCCTTGTCAGTTGGCTTTGTTCCACTCATTTCTTTATCACAAGCTCAATAGGGGATCAGAGTGTAGTAGGGAGGTCATATGCCAAGAAATGATTGTCATGAAAAAAAAACAAAAGGTATCAATAAAATGAGAAAATCATTGCTTACTTTTTAAAATTTTTTAATTATTGTATTTTTAATTTATGAAATAAAACCAGCATTTCTCTAACATTATAGAATAATAAAAAGATGAGTTCCCATGAAACTTGTACATCTATTGTGCATAACTTGCTATTCCTTTTGAATATATTACAAATTTATCATGTAAATTTCTTTTTTTGTTTTTTTCCTCCCCTCCCCTTCCCTCCCCCACCCTATAGAAAGGAATACACATTTTTTTCTCAGTAGTTTAGGGTAACTTTACAAAGATTGGCCATATATTAGGACATAAAAATTTTATAGTTAAAAGCAGAAAAGCAGAAATATTAAAAGTCTCTTTTTCAGATCACAATGCAATAAAAATTATATTTAATAAGGGACCACAGAAACATAAAAACTAATTAGACATTAAACAAACCTAATATTTTTTTTAAAAAGTTTTTATTTAAAATTTTGAGTTCCAAATTCTATCCCTGCCTCTCCTCCTCCCTCCCTGTGATTATAAGCAATCCAATATGGGTTATACGTGTGCAATTATGTAAAACATTTCCATATTCGTCATTCTATACAAGAAGACTTGAATAAAAGAAAAAATGAAAGGACATGAAAAATAGCATGCTCCAGTCTATATTCAAACAATATCAATTCTTTCTCTGGAGAGGGATAGTATGTGTCATCTTCAGTACTTTAGAATTGTCTTAGATCATTGTATTGCTGAGAATAGTTAAGTTATTCACAGTTCTTCACTGAATAATATTGCTATTACTGTATACAATGTCCTCCTAGTACTGTTCACTTCTCTATGCATCAGTTTATGTAAAGTCTTTCCAGGTTTTTCTGAAATCATCCTGCTTATAGCACATCCTTTTTATAGCACAATAATATTCCATTATAATCATTACATACAAACATTATACTGTTTACCCAACTGAAGGGTATCCCTTGGATTTCTGGTTCTTAGCCACCACATAAAGAGCTGCTACAAATATTTTTGTACAAATAAGTAACTTTTTAGGATCTCTTTGGGAAATAGACCTGGCGGTGGTATTGCTGGATCAAAGGGTTAGCACTGTTTTATAGCCCTTCGGGCATAGTTCCTAATTACTCTCCAGAATGGTTGGATCAGTTCACAACTCTACCAACAATGCATAATGTCCCAATTTTCCCACATCCCCTCCAACATCCAACATTTTTCTCTTTTGTCATATTAGCCAATCTGACACCTCAGAAAAACAACCTAATATAAAAAAATGAGTGGGTTACTTCTATGTTTAACTATAATAAGTGTGCCCAGTTATTTTCCTCATTGCCCTCACTGATGAAGACTTTGTTGTATCATTGATGACGTCTCCTCATACAGGGTTTGGGAGTCTCATTCCACCCTCCCCTCTACTGGTAAGAAGGACTTTGTTCTGGCGTTAATGATATCTCCTTCATAGGATCTCAGTTCTTTGCCTTGTCTTGGGTCTCTCTATTGGTGCCATGTGGAGAATGATTGATTGATTTATAGCTAGTTAATGCATCAGGAATAAATCCTTGGGAATGGCCTTTAAAAGGAAAAGCTGAAAAGGAAAATCTGTTCTAGAAGGTCAAATAGAAAGAGGTCAGTTGAACACACATGTATTTTCCTGGAGGGATGTCCTTGTAGTCATACAGTCCTTCCAGGGAGCCATGTAGGAGAGAAGTTTTTGGACCCATTAAAGGATTGGGGAGAGGGGATCCAAAAGTTTTTGGATCCAGTTTCTGGACCTAGTAGAGGATCTGGATCGTGCCAAGTTCTTGAACCAAGTACAGGAGTTCTTGGAATATATGGGATTTGGATCTGGGGGAGAAGGACATCAGCAAGGTGGAAAAAATGATATGTTCAAGCAAACCTAGATCTTGCCTTTTATTGTTATGTGAATTACATGGGTTGTGCAGGTTCCAGGAAAGGGGATGGGAGGGGCAGCTCTTTAGCGAATTCAATACTTTTATTTTCCAGGGCCCATCCAGGGTGGTATTATAGGTCTAGAGGTGTATATAGGTTCCTGGAGAGTAAGACTCAAGGGAGAGGGAAGAACTGTCTTGACTGCTTTGGGACTCAGGTACAATTCTTTTGCATTAATTTCCAAGCTTTGTAAAACCTGACCCTCAGTCAATGTTTTATTAACCAAAATATCTACATAGGAGCTGAGGACCCTTTATTTTTTAAAAATTAATTTTCTTTTTTATTGTGAATTTAAATATTATCAACAAATACAAACACTTCAAAAAAAAGAAAGAAGTTTATATAAAGAACTGTGAACTTCTGACATATACAGTATATTCTTAAAGAAACATATGGGCGGGACATAGGTAGCACAATGAAAAGAGCACCAGTCCTGGAGTCAGGAGAACCTCAGTTCAAACCCAGCCTCAGACACTTCATACTTACTAGCCGTGTGACCTTGGGCAAGTCACTTAACTCCAACTGCCCTGCCTTCCCCCCTCCAAAAAGAAAAAAAAAGAAATATACGTGGGGAAAAAGAAATATGTGTGTATACATAGTTATTATTGTAATGTCATTTAATTTAACATATAATTTAACAAGGTAGCCATACAATGCTCTATTTTTTTGTGTTCTCTGCTATACTTTTGCTTTCTTCTGTGCATTTAAAAATATTTATATTATTGCAAAAATAATAATATAAAGAACAGTTTTGGAGGACACTTTCTCTTTTCTATGAAGACCTCTAGATACAAATCAAATTCTGATTTTCCCAAGAGAAACCCTAGGTATCGGCATGAGTCAAAAAGAGAGATTGTGTAAGAATTTTCTCTGGTTGACCCTGATCATACACACACCTAAAGCTTTTGTTTGTGGGTCATAGGTTATATAACACTTTGTTAAATCAACTCAATTGGACCAGCATTCATTAAATACCTACCATGTGTACCTCTTGGTCTTGCATGTGTTTGTTTGATGAGGTTGGTATAGTGAGGCTTGATATACATAGTCACACCAGACCTTCTCTGACAACCAAAAAGGATCTTTGCATGTAGTAACATAATAATAACAATAATAATCAATGCTTATATAATGCTTCTGGGTTTACAAAGTACTTTACATATGTTATTTCAGTTGCTCCATAACTAAGCAAATACTATTGATACCATTATATAATGGAAGGACAAGTCAATGAGGGCCATGCACAGTATTCTGGCCTGGTTTCAATACAACACTTAGAATCTTGGTGAGCCTTCTTCTGGTCATGAATGACTAAAATATTAGGGTTGTGTGATGGCAGTCAGAACCAGAAGGACTGGTGATGATACCAGAATGGAGTTTGAATACAAAAGGATTATCTCCAGCTTCCTCAGTCTTTTTGCACTTTTCTCTTCCTCAGCAACTTTCAAAGAACCTTTGAGTAGGGAATGGAGCAGCAGCTTCACTTCCTTATCTTCTACCCAGCTGCCATGTGTTGCTGAGCACATAGTACCTGATTCTGAGCCAATCTTTCCTTGTGTTAGATGAATGGCCAGAGGTGGAATGGACCAAGTTGTGACCTTGTGAGCTCTGAACGATCAGAAGAGTCATCTAAGATCCCCGGAGCAATCAGAGTGCCAAGGAGAAGAGACCACCAGCACCAGTGGCATCAGTAATTTGAATCTGAAGAGGAGTCAGATAAGAGGATCACCCAGCTTGGTCTAGCCCAGCAGTGGGTTAACCTTGCAGTCAAGATATGTAGATCTACAAGCAGTCAGCCCAGCTAAATGAGATCACTTCAACTCAAAGCGAACTTGGTAGGGAATCCTAAAAGGAAGAAAAGGATTCTCATTGTCAGTCATTTTTGAGGCACTCTCCAGGTCCCACATCTTCTCTACATGTATGCCTGAGTACCTTTGCTGTTTCAGTTTGAGCCCCATGACCATGTATGTGTAAATAGAAAAGTACAAACTCATGAGGGCGGGGGAAGTGGACAGGATGTCTTTGTAACTTTTGTCCATACTTCTGCACCTTTGCAGTGAAAGCTGAATGCCTTTGTAAAAGCTGATTGATGTCAGTTGGTTAATCAAGGGTTCAATACCAATAACATTAGAAATCCAGCCACTAGGGCAAGAGTGGGGAACCTGCAGCCTAGAGACCACATGGGGCCCTCTAGGTCCTCAAGTGACTGAATCCAAACTTCACAGAACAAATCCCCTTAATAAAAGGATTTGTTTTGTAAAACTTGGACTCAGTCAAAAGGCTGCACCCAAGGACCTAGATGATAGAACCCTGAGGAAACCTTTATTCCCTGGGGACCCAATCTGCCATTTTGAGAAGGGGGTTGGTTTGGTTTGGGAGAGCGACCCTAAAGAGAGAGTACAACAAACAACTTTCCAGAAGTTAAGTGATTTGCTCCAGTCAAGCAATCAGCATGTACTAGAGATAGGATTCAAACCCAAGTCTGCTGAGTACAAGATCAGCACTCATTATAGTGTGTAGAACCAGCAAGATCACTTCTTGCCTTCCCCACCACCTCAGATAATAAGGATAGAGTTTCTTTTTTCAAAGATCATGCCCATGGTCTTTCCCTTTCCCTTCTTCTATTACTCTTTCCACAGGGTTTCCCTCCCCCCAGGACCCTCACTCGGTGTGAGCCCTCCCCACATCTCCAGTCCGTTGTTGACCAAGAGAATCTTGGGTAGAAATTATATTCAGGAAGGTAATTACAAGTAAAGGCTCATTATTCACATCAGCTTGTCATAGGTTAACACAATCAGCATGTTAGCAGCTGCCTTCAGTTCTGCTTCCTAATACACTCCCCAGGTCAGATGTTTCCTGCAGTTCCAGTCCTCAGGGGAGGAGAAAAAAATTTCCTTCTTCCACCTCTCCTTCCTTGCTGGTCTACCCTTACTCCTACCAACCCCCTATCCCCAAGTCTAAAACAGGAGGCATCTTGTTTGGTTCTCTTACACACTGAAAGAGTAAGGTCTTTTGTGTCTGGATTCCCAGTGAGTGCCTTGGTTCCAGGCCTAATTGTTGTCCTCAGAGGCATTAAAGCTATGGGAAATAAGGGATCTTCCAGCTTTTCCTTGATCCATCCACATCTAGAATATTGTGTTCTGTTGTGCTCTGCGTTTGAAGAGGGGCATAGATAAGGAAGAGAACTTTCAGAAGGGGGTAAGTAGAATGCTGAAGGGCCTTGGGACCGCGCTGTATGAAAATTGGTTGATGATGTTTCATCCAGAGAAGAGAAGGGAGGTTTGGGGGTGGGAGCTGGGGAGAGAAAGATGGTTGGCTTCAAGTCTTTGAAGGGCTGTTGGGAGAAATACAGATTTCCCTTGCCCAACTTGGCCCCGAGTGTAGAAATAGGAACAGTGTGGGGAAATTACAGTTATGTTTACAAAGGAAAACTCAGAATTAGAGCTAACCTGAAGTAAAATTGGGGTCCTGGGGTCCTCCTCATTGGACTTATTCAAGGAAGGACTGGAAGAGAATCTATAAAGTGTGTTGCAATGGAGATTCTCATTCAGTTGTGGGTGTTACACAAGATGGCCTCTGATTCTCTTCCAAAATGTAGCTTCTGTGATTCCATGGGATTCTGTGAATTCCCACATGGCAGCTTCCTTGCTTTTCTTCCAACACTCCTTATCAAGTTTCTCTTCTCCAGATTCTTTTGTTGTTTTTGTTGGAACAAGTGGTGGCTAGTCCCTACTTTCAAACCTTTTGAGGCTGAACTTTAGAGCTATATAAATTTAAGCTAAGCTATTTAAGATATAGTGGATAAAGAGATGGTGATGAAGACTAGGTTTAAGCCCTGCCTCTGATATATATTGGTTGTGAGACTTTGGACAAGTCCCTTAACTACTCAGGGTTCTAGGAAAAATTGCAGAGAAATTGCCAATCTGCACTGGTAAGAGAGTATTTCCTCATCTGGGAATTCCCTATACCAAAGAAATAACAGGTTAAGCCCATCCCTGTTTTTAATATTAAAAATAATGTACTCTGACTCTGACTGACCCCATGCAACAGCCTACATCAGTCATGAATCTAATTTCCACATGTTTTCTATGCTCTATTTTTGTAGAACATCTTTTTTATCCTAATTTTTCCCTTCTTCCCATCCTGTCCTTGTGGTAGCTTTCAGGGGCTCAACCTCCTCTGTCCTGTCACTATACCCCATGGGGTAAAACAAGTCAAGAATCCCTTTCCTGGGATTGCTGGCTACTCATTTCTAACACTTGCACATTAGATATCTACATTCCTAGTCTATCATCTATATTAAAAATAGGCTTCATAGTATGGGTATTGTGTCTTTCATGATCCTGCTAACTGATTCCCCCTTTCTAACTACCTGGTAACGAACTGCCTTGTATTTAAATGTTGTGCATCCTTGGTTTTCAAAGAGGACCAGTGCCATCATCCAGTACTTCCCAACACTGCTCACTAACTTGTGAATTGGATTTAAATCAGGAAGAGTTACACAAAGTCACCAGCCATACTCTCTTCTTGAGTCATCAAAGTCCAATGGCAGGACAAAAGTCAAGATGCCTGGAGTTGGCCCGGGGTACAGTGGGTAACCTTGGCATCTTCGATGCCTGACCAACCTCTTAGCACTCACAGTGCCTGTTTTAGCCACCTTCATGGCTATAGGAGCAAATTATTCTCAATCACCCACATGTGTGTGCACAAGCTTGGGGTAAACATCCCCCTAACTCACAAGTTGCTCAGGCTTGAGGCCTGGCAGTTATCCTCAACCTGAATTAACCCATCTGCTGAAATGGCTTACTGGAGTATAGCCACTGTACATGCTACAGCTTCTTAGAGCTACAGATGGAGAGTTGGTGGTAGAGGGACACCAAAGGTGGATGAGCATCCCTGAAAAGGTCTCAGGGAGCCCTCACACCAGAGGTGTCAGTCCTTCCTGAACACTCCATACACATAGGGTATATGTTGTTTTTTATGTTTTTTTTTTTGATGGGGGAAGGCAAAGCAATTGGGGTTAAGTGATTTGTCCAAGGTCACACAGCTAGTAAGTGTGTCAAGTGTCTGAGGCCAGATCTGACTTCAGGTCCTCCTGATTCCAGAGCCGGTGCTCTATTCACTGTACCACCTAGCTGTCCCTTGTATGTTCTTATATATGTACATGTCATCATCCCCAGTAGAATATAAACTCAGCCTAGAGATGCCTTTGCCCTTGGGGCCAGCCCCTTCCTACCATTGGCAAGCTCCTGTCTGCAATGCCCATTTGAAAGAGTGCCTGGGCCAGCCACAACTTTCTTCTCTCTTAGCTCTGCTCGGGACTCTACAGACTTCTACCTTGCCCCACTTTGGTACCTTCTCTGTACCCTTTCACTCCCTTTTATGTGTTGTCTTCCCTGATTTAGTGTGTAAGCTCCTTAAGGGCAGGGATTATCTTTCTTTTTTGCTTGTACTTGTATCCTTAGCATTTAGCCCAGTGTCTGTCACATGATGTGTCTGTCTGTCATCTATCATCTATCTGTCGATCTGTCTGTGCCTACCTATCCATCTGTTTGTCTGCTTGATCCATCCATCCACCCACTTATCTAAGCTCCTTAAAAGCCTGGATGGTTTCATTTTTTATCTTTGTATCTATCCTCTGTATCCATAGTGCCTAATACGCAGAAAGATGCTTGATAAATGTTTGTTGATTGATTGGTAGAGGACATTTGTCCACATAAAATGCTAGCAGCTGCCTTAGGGCATTCTCTCTTCAAAATCCTCTCAACTTCTAGAATCAGCCTCTGGGCTAGGATTGGCAATGAGAGAGGCTGCAACAGGAATAGCAAGAAGGCCCTTTAATGGATTGTTATTAGGGAATATAGCCTTAAAATCATAGCCTTAGCAGGTAGATTTTCATCTCCCTAAGGTATGGGGCTTCTTCTATAAGTACTGTGAGGGTTGGCAAAGTTTAGATAAGCTGTAGTGTTTACTCCAGAGACATCTCGGTAGTACAGTGGATAGAGTACCAGACCTGGAGTCAGGAAGATGAGTCTTCCTGAAATAAAGTCTGACCTCAGACACTTCCTAGCATGACCCTGGGCAAGACACTTAACCCTGTTTGCTTCAGTTTCCTCATCTGTAAAATGAGCTGGAGAAGAAAATGGCAATTCACTCCAGTATCTTTGCCAAGAAAATCCCAAATGGGGTCACAGGGAGTCAAAGGTAACTGGAAAACAACAAGTCTCTAGTCTAGCAAAGTTTACAATCTCGGTATTAGTGATGAATTTGGTGGACAAGATGGACAAAGTTGGATGGGCACACATTTCTAGAGATTATTAATCAGATTCATTATAAGTATGTATACACATTCACACCACGTTGATAGCATGGCAGAGCTGTAACTAGGAATGTCTTAGCTGTGCTCATGCAATCCCAACCAATCATGGGATTAATATGATGTGGCTTGTGCTCAGTTGGCAGAGAAGTTGCATCGCTACCTAGGACACTGGCTTGAGGCTGATGCCCACAGTGGTGGTTGAGGGGATGTTTGGGATGAAAAATATCCTTCATCCTTAATTTAGTGAAAAGAAATAAACACAGAGATCTCTTAGGATAAGAACAGGACTTTATTCTCTTCCCCAAGAGAAGAGGGCGGTCTCCCCCAAGACTTATCATGGAGAAGAGGCAAGTTACAAAAGATAGTGCTGGAATTTATAACCTAACTTTAGTTGAGACCCCT
>CM053589.1:149647637-149673332 GCA_028646515.1 Pseudochirops corinnae
GCTCTGGAGACCTTTCGGCCAGACGCTTATCTCCCTCTTTCACAATCCCCACTCGCAGCTGGTGCTAATCCGCTCACCTGAGAGCTTTTGAGAGCTTTCTCTGCACCTCCCACGGCCAACCCTGGGGCACAGCCACGGCTTCAGGCCAGGCTGGTTTCATTTCTCAGTGCTGATATGGTTCCTCTTAGCAGAGCTGACTTTAGTGGGAAGTATCTTTGTGTGCGTTTTGAAGTTCTAGGTTGGTCCAGAGTCCTATTCCATGGGTATTTTGGGGTGGCTATGTGAGAGCTGCGATATGTTGCTGCTGTTACGCAGCCATCTTGGCTCCGCCCCCGTGACTTTGGACATTTCAATACAATTTGAGAAACATTAATCATTTATTAAACACATGTACTGGGTGCTGTGCTGGAGATTCCAGGACAAAAACAAAATAGTCCCTGCCCTCAAGGAGCTTACATTCTACCTGGGCAGAGGAAGGACAAAAGCAAGGAGAGATAGCATGTACTCAGTAAGCGAAGAGGAATAAATTATATACTAAATAGATAAAAAGGAATTTGTAGAGAGGGTGGTATTAATACAGGTGATAATAATAATAAGCAGGTAAGTCAAACAAGGCCCTTAGTTGGAGCTAGCACTTGAACTAAACCTTAAAGAGAGCTAGGGATTTGAAGAGGTGAATATGGAGTGCATTCTAGCCTGGTATGGGGAAGAATTGAGATCTACATGTTATCTTGCCTTCCTTTCATCCTTCCTCTACCCAGGTAGTATGTAAGATCCTTGAGGGCAGGGACTGTTTTGTTTTTGTCCTAGAATCTCCAGCACAGCACTTTAGTACATGTGTTTAATAAATGCTTAATGTTTATCAAATTATATTGAAATGTCCCAAGTCACTCAGCCATGACAATGCCAAGACTCTGTTTTGCCTGATTCCAAGTTAATGTCCTGTATGAGGAACAAGAAGGCTAAGTTAGCTGGAATGTAGGGTACATGAAAGGGGCCAAGGTGAAATCACTCTGGAAAGATTGGAGCATGATTGAGAAAGGTTTTTAATGCCAAATGCAAGTGTCTGTATTATAATCTAGAACAGCAGTTCTCAACCTGTGGGTCGCAACCCCTTTGGGGGTTGAACGACCCTTTCACAGGGGTTGCCTAAGACCATCAGAAAACACATATTTCTGATGTTCTTAGGAACGGAGACACCGCTCCTCTATCCATCTCCAGGTGGGTCCGCCCACATGCAGATATGCCCACATATGAGTATTAAAGGGTCGTGGCATTAGGAAGGTTGAGAATCACTGATCTAGAAGAAATAGACAGTTATTGGTTTTTCTTGAGCAGGGCAGGGTCACAATCTGACTGACAATTTAGGAATATCATTTTGGCAGCTGTGGGGAGGATTGGGTCAGAGAGGGGAGACCCTAGAAGCAAAGAGATTTAGTGACAAAGGCAATAATCCTGGGAAAGCTGATGAGGGCCTGAGTTAGGTAGGGTTCTACTCTGTGGGTGGGAAGCAGGGGATGGCTGTAGAAGGTGTTCCACAGTCTCTGTTTCAGCTGTCTATACCAAAGTTCTTGGAAGGATATAAAGGCTCTGCAAGTAGAATACATTCATAGTGATTAGTGAAATATAAAGTGGTATATTTCTTCAGTATTTTTCAGAGAACCGGGGTTGATTGGTGTTAGCTACTTCAGAGACTTACCAGGTGCCAAGGACTTGGGTGAAGAAAAAACACCAGATCTACAGAATTCTGGAAAATATCTAGTGAATTGGCAGGATAAACAAATGCCATGACCCTGACTGTTTGGATTAGGAATCCTGTAGTAAGAAAATAAATTATGGGCCTTTCTTGGTTTGAAACTGACTGGACTTGTTAATCAGCTTCACAACAGCCAGGAAGGAAGGAGGGATCTGTGTGGTGAACCCAAGACAAATTTGAAGTGTGTAGAGTAGGACAAAAGCAACCTTTCCCCACCTAACCGCCCCCCCCCAAAAAAAAACCAATTTTGCAGCAGAAAAGGGAGTGGGAAAGGACTTTTATGTTGGAGTCTATGCAGATGGGTAGAGAGTATGAGAAGAATAAACAGTGGCTCTGTGTGTGTGTGTGTGTGTGTGTGTGTGTATGTGTGTGTATGGGGGCAGGAGCTGCTCTTCTCAATGCTGATCATTATGGTAGCAGAGTTAGAGAGAGAAAAGAAATGGGCATTTCTTGTACTGTGTTGAGAAAAGATTTTTCTGCCTGTCCCAGGATGCCTTTTTTTAACCCTTTGGCCCAGTGAATCTGAGAATTCTAGGGAAAACTAGAAAATCTTGTCTCCTAATCAATCAACAAGCATTTATTAAACACCAACTACATGCCCTTAGGCTTTATAATGGACGTTGGTGCTGTGAAGGCCAGGAATGAAGCAATTCCTGCTCTCCAGGAGTTTACTTGGGGAGAGGGGGAGGAGAGGAAACACATGTGGGCAAATAAATGAAAGGCTGTTATGGTGGGAGGTCACTAGCAGCCAGAGGAATTGGGGGGGGCGGGGCGGGGACTTTGTGTAGAAAATGATGCTTTTGATGCTTGGTGAAGGAAGACTGGGCTTGTATGAGGCAGAGATGAGGAGAGAAGGAATTCTGGGCATTCAGGACAGTCAATACAAAGAAGTGGAAATAGGAGAGAGAATGTCACGTGTAAGGAACAGTCATCACATAAACAGCTAAGGCTTTGTGAATTCCTGTAGTATAATAGAAGGAACTTTGAATTTGGGCATACCTGGCCTCTCTTGCTCTAGGCCCCTCTCTCAAAGCCCAGTTCTGCCACTTACTACTTGCTTAGGGTTGGAGAAGTTACTTCCTCACTCTGGGACTCAGTTTCCTCTTTTGAAAAATTAGAGGGTTGGACCAGATAATTTCTAAGACCCCTTCCAGCTCAAAATCCTATAGTCCCAGACCCATCGCTAGTCTAGGCTTATTGTTCAGAGTCCTTGAATTCTTTCTGCTTATCTTAGTCAATAGTCTCTGAAGAGTATGTGACTGAGTTTCGTTTTAGGACCTGTGTATGTGAGTCTGAAATGTTCCATGTTTTAACTGGGCCCATTTGCATCCTGGAGAAGTTGCTGCTGCCCCTTCATTTAACTCATCAGTTCTCAGCCTGTGGGTTGAGACCCCTTTGGGGGTCGAACGACCCTTTCACAGGGGTCGCCTGAGAAAACACATAATTCCAACAGTATTAGGAGACACACCACTCCTCTATCCGTCTCCAGGTGGGTCCACACACATGCAGATATGCCCACATACGAGTATTAAAGGGTTGTGGCATTAGGAAGATTGAGAACCACTGATTTAACTGGACCTTCTTAGAAAGAATGTGACAACATGTTTTACTCCTCTGCTCTTGGTAGGAGACAACCACTTGTCACAATGGTAGTGATTCTCCACCTCATATTTGAAATAACTGTTGATGGCAAGAATACCTCCATGTAAGCCTGTAATGACTGAGACTAAATTGTATGGTTTGTACTGTGACATCCACATTCACTCATACACCATCATCATCAGAAGTGGCTTACTTGTTGAGATGTCTGAGGAAGGTGATATGTCAACCATAGACAGCCTCTGATTCCAGAGGGTATTTGCCTCAAGAGTCTTTGCCACGAGCAGGGGTAATGGCCAAAGACTACTCCTGTCACTTTTGTTTTTTCTCTTCTTTTAAAGAAATAAATTGGTATCATTGGTTTATTTCTAAATTTGCCCCTCCCTTCTCCCTTCTCCAGAGGGCCATCCCTTATAACAAGAAGTTGAAAAGAGAGCAAAAGACCCAGTTCATCAAAATTAATCATTCTATCAATTGGGTCTAAAAGAATATACAGTATTCCATACTTACAGTGCTCCACTCCTGCAAAGAAAGGCGAGAGAAACATTTTTTCATCTCTTCTTCTGGGCTAAGCTTGGTATTATAATTGTACAATGTTCAGGTCTATGTGTATTTTTCCCATTTAATTGGTGTAGTCATTGTGCATAGTGTTTTCCTGGTTCTGCTTACTTTACTTTGTATCAGTTCATAGGAATCTTCCCATTCTTCTCTGTATTCTTATTTAACATTTCTTGTGGCACAGTAATATTCCATTACATCCATGTACCATACCCTGTTTCACTACTTCCCAATTGATGGGCAACTATTTTGTTTCCAGTTTTTTGCTACTACCAAAATTACTAAAAATGATTTTGGTGCATATCATGGGATCTTTCTTTTTTCTTTGACATATATGGGGTATATATGGCTACCAGTGGGATTTGTGAACCACAGGTATGAATATTTTAGCCAGTTTCTCAACATAACCCAAAGTTGCTTTCCACTCACAACTCCACCAATAATGTATTAGTGTGTCCTCTCACTTTTCATAGGTAATAAGTGGCACAGCTGGAATTTGAACTCAGGAATTCTAATTTAAAATCCAGTCTCTATCTACTGTACCACACTACATCTCCTTCTTTTTAAGCTTTGCATACATCATTCTCCATGACATTGGAGAATATCATAGTTCAAGTTAGATTTCAATCAATGTTGCTTCACAACAGGTAGGTAAACAAAGTTATTTCCATTAGAGATTACCTAGACCACCATGATGAAGAAACTGAAGCCCAGAGAGGTTAAGCGATTTGTGAAGGATCACACAAGTGGTTAAGTAGCACAGCTAGGATTTGAACTCAAATCCTCTGACTTCTCCTTAGGAAAGAGGCAATTGCTTACCCACTCAAAGGTATCCCAAGTTATCAGCTCTAGCAGTGAGCTAGGAAGGAAGTTGGGATGCACAAGTGAAACTGGGGTGTGCAAGTGAAACTGGGGTGGGTGGTAAAGGGGGTGGGGAGAGGAGTTATCAGGCACCTAGATAAGAATAGTCCGAACCAATCAGGCAGTGACCTCCTCTCCCCTAAACTGAGCCCGAAAAAGACTGAAGCTGAGACTCAGAACTCACGATCTGACTTGTCCTGGCTGCTTATCCTGCCTTGTCCTGGGCAAATCACTATTATGAGACTTAGTGGGCTCTTCCAGAGGACAGTTTCAGGACTGTGAGAGCCATGGACCTCCTCATCTGCACTATTGACAACTGTGAAGTTTGGATTCAGTCAAAGGGTTGCACTTGAGAACTTAGAGGGCCACATATGACCTTGAGGCCAAAGTCAGTCTCCCCACCCCTAAGCCCAACAGATAATGTATAACAGAAAGAATTCATACCTTATCTAGCAAATCCACAGTTCTATCTTATATAGTAGAAGGGAAGTAAGCTTTGTGGATTCCACAAACACATATCTATTATATCAGCATGTTGACTAAAATGTGTTGATAGAAAGGGGTTTTTTTGTTAATTAATTTATTTTTAGTTTTCAACATTCACTTCCACAAGATTTTGAGTTCCAAATTTTCTCCCTGTATCTCCCTCCCCCCACCCCAAGCCAGCATGCATTCTGATTACCCCTTCCCCAATCTACTTTCCCTTCTATCACCTCCCCCCCATGCCTTTCCCTTCTATTTTCCTGTAGGGCAAGACAGATGGAAAGTTTTATGAATAAAACTTAAATAATATTAATATTACTAATTGATAACTCACATTTGTATCATGCTTTTATAGTTTATAAATCCATTACCTCATAAGTAGATAAAACAAATACTATTCTGACCCTTTTTATACATGAGGAAACAAAGGCTCAGACAGACGTAATGATTGGTGAAAAAAAAATAAGTCAATGGCAGAGCTGAGACTTAAAATTCCCAATCTAATGCTGTTTGCACTATACCTCACTGCATCCTATAACAGGTAAATTACACTTGACTCAAATCCCAGAGGTTCCACAGAGAGACTTTCTTTGGGTCACGACTCCAGAATCAACACTTTTTTGTTTCTTCTCCTGCTCCTGAAGCTATCTCATGCTCTCATTACTTGCCCTCTGCTGTATCCCCTCTTGGTAAATTTAGGGTACCCACATCTAACCCTGCATGCCCTAGATTTTCATAAGAGAAATCTCAGAGCTCCTCTGACCTAATCAATACTTGTAGCTTTTACTATAAAACTTACAGCTCTGAAAATGACCAAGGATTTTTCCTTCTTGAGGATTTTCACCTCTGTTCCTTTGACTTTGTATATCAGTACAGAGATTTACCCCTGGTCAGGGTCATTGTGTCTCTGCCCTCCCACAATGACACCCTCTTGTTCTGAGCCTGCTTCTGTTCTAAGCTACTACAGGAAAAATGGGAGTATGGCTGTGAAAAGAGCCCTGGATTTAGAATCCGATGACTGGTCTTTGAGTCTAGGCCCTGCCTATTATTAGCAGTGCAACCTCGGGCAAGCTATCTCATCACTGTGGGATACAATTTCCCCATCTGTAAAATGAGTACAATAATACTTGCCCTGCCTAACTCATAGGGGATCGCAATGAGATAATACATATAGAAAGTGTTTGATAACCTCCAAAGGTTTACATAAATGTAACTCCTATGTCAAAGGCTCTATTTTTTAAAAATTATTTTAAGCTTAAATACTAAAACAAACACAATAAGAAAAAGAAACATATTATAAACTTAAATACTAAAACTTAAATAGAAAATAAAAAAGCATGTCCATGCACACAGCAGAACATCAGAGGATTCAAAATATGCAGCAATAAGTTTTCATTTCAAGAAAGCCTATAGAGGGGCAGCTAGGTGGTGCAGTGAATAGAGCACCGGCTCTGGAGTCGGGAAGACCTGAGTTCAAATATGACCTCAGACACTTAACACTAACTAGCCGTGTGATCTTGGGCAAGTCACTTAACCCCAATTGCCCTGCCTTCTCCCCTGCAAAAAAAAAAAAAAGCCTATATAATCATTACTATGCATTATGTTCAGAGCTGTCCACTTTCTTGTAAGTTTTCTTTTGTTCTCTGCTGTGCACTTTTTACTTTGTGGTTTTTCCCCCTTTCATTCTCCCCCTACCACCAGAAGGTCACAATTAAGTGAGTGTGTGTATGTGTATGTGTGTATATATACATATATCCATATATACATACACAAACATATACACATACATATACACATACATATAGACACAGACACACTTACATACACACGTATACTTAGGTATCTATAATCATACTCATATATAGACATATATGTTCATATGAATCCATGTAAAATTGTACTATGCTTGTTTGCCCTTTGCTTCTCTGAGGGCGGATAACATCTTTCTTTATAAGTCCAAGTCTTTACGTATTTTTCTAAATCTGCCAATTCATTTCCTACACCATAGCAATATTCCAACCTTATACTGTCTGTCTACTTATCTTAAATAGTCTAAAACAGTGGTTCTCAACCTGTGGGTCACGATCCCTTTGGGGGTCGAATGACCCTTTCACAGGGGTCATCGAAGACCATTGGAAAACACACGTTTCCGATGGTTTTAGGAACCAAGACGCCACTCCTCTATTTGTCTCCAGGAGGGTCTGCCCACATGCAGATATGCCCACATACGAGTATGAAAGGGTCCAGCATTAGGAAGGTTGAGAACCACCAGTCTAAAACAATATTGATTAATATGACTGACATATAGTGTAGTCTCCCTATTTTTCTCTTTTGATTATATCTATTTTAGCTTTAACTTTGTCTGAAATCACGATTACTAACCCTGCTTTCTTCCCTAATAAATTCTACTCCTGATCTTAATTTGATATTTGTTCCCCATCTGATTTCCTACCTTTGCTGACTCCTCTACTTTACTTCTACCTGCTTCCTTGCACCCTTATTACTTAACCTACTCCCTCTCCAAAGATCCCTCCCTTATCTTCTCCCCCCACCTAAAACACATAGGATTATGAAAAATCAATTATATTGAAATATAATTATTAAAGTTTTTTTTCATACAAGCTCACAGACCCCTGGTATAAGCAAATGGATTCCTGAACAATGAAGGAAATTCCTCTTTATTACTTTTATGGCACCATGACATTCCATTCTTTTAATATACTGTAATTTATCCCTTCCCTTAAGGAGATTACAGTCTTGTTGAGGAGACAACAAGGAAAGGATATACCACTATACACTATATACAAGTCAAGGTATATATAGGATAAGTAAGAAATAACGAAAAGAGGGGAGGCAGCAGACAGAAGAGGGGTTGGAAAAGGCTTTCTGTGAAATATGAGATTATAAAGGGACAACAATGAAATTGGGGAAATTAGTAAGTGGAGTTGAGGAGGGAGTGCATTCCAGAACTGGGGGACAGCCAGAGAAAATGTGCAGAGCCAAGAGATGGAGTGAGTCACCGGTGAGTCAGTTCCTCTCTCCCTTGGAAGGGTCAGAATTCTTTTTTATTTTTATAATGAAAATTTGGGGACCCTTCTTTTATCAAGTTCTTTGCTCTCCACTTATGTGGAACCTGAGAACTTCACTACCTGGTATCCCCCCTAAAGATAATCATTACAAGTTTTCGGTTTCACAAGCCTTCAAAATAGAAAATAATCTGACTTCATCTGAATCTTTAGAAAGCCCTCTTTCTTTTGTGAGCCATCCCCAGATGCGTGAAAGCAGCAGGACTGAATAGCTGGTGGACTTATCTGCCTCTCCTAGCTCCGGTTTTCCCAATTAAGTCAAGGTAGCCAGTCACATTCTAGCAGTCTCCTGACATGGTCATTGCTCACCCTGGACCTTCCCCAAGAGAATCTGATTTTGTCACTACCTTCACCAGCCCAACTGCCTTCCCAAGCACTAATGGGTGGAAACAGCAGAGCAAAGACTGAAAACTGGAATAGGAGCCCTGAGCCTTATATCTGCCTGGAAATGTTTTTTCTCATCTTTCCCTACTCTTTTCAGTGGCCTTTTGGGATCAGGTGGTCATTGAAAATAGTGTATAGTCTCCAAATTATCCTCTAATTATTAAGGTAACCTTTATTTCCTTTGAGCAGTATCAGGGGGCTGCCAGTGGGTGGGTAGGATGATGTTTCTCTGGTCAGGAATGCCCCTCTCTAGATGTCATAACCCCAGTGTGCATTCAGAATAAACGATCCGTTTGCCCTATACTGGACTCCTACAGTAGCTTTTCTGCTGCCTGGGGCCACCAAAGGAGAGCCACAAGGCTGCTGCAGATTCTCCTCACAAAGGGGGTCAGTACCCCAGAGCTGAGAATAGGGGGAAGTCTCAGGTTGTTAGAGTATTTTTCCTAGCATTCCAAATTTTGCCCTGAGTCAGCCTTGAGAAAGGAGAGTTTGACCCGAGGACAAGTGGGATGGAGGATGATGATAAGGTCACCCTGACTTGTACCAGCTCCCCTTCATTTTTTTGTAATCAAACCACGCCAAAGGCCAAAGATTCAACATTGATGATGCCAGAGCCTCAGGCACACACTATCTTAGCTACTTGCTCTAACTACTTACTCAATAAAGGGGGGAATGAAAAGGGGGGAGGAAGGAAGGGGAGGGGCAAAGGGGGGAGGGAGGAGTAAATAGAGGCCCAATGAGGGAGGGGCTCAGCATTCTCTCCTTGAGTCACTGTTGTGTTACTTGTTGCTCCTTTGGGGCATCTCTCCTCTTGTCAATACAATGCTCCCCTCCTGCTGCTGTTACCCTCCAAGCCTGGCAGGTTTTGTGGTTCATTCTTGCTAGTGACCCTTCGCTCAGAATTTGTTTCCCTTTCTTTTTTTTTTTCAGTATTTCTCCACTGCTCCTCCTTGAATTTTCCTCTAGCAGATATCACTTGTTACCTCCTCTAACGGTATCAGTTCTCAAACAGCTGATTGTTTTTCAGTTATTTTTCAGTCATTTCCAACTCTTCATAACTCCATTTGGGGTTTTCTTGGCAAAGATACTGGAATGGCTTGCCATTTCCTTCTCCAGCTAATTTTACAGATGGGGAAACTGAGGTAAACAGTGCTAAATGACTTGCCCAGGGTCCCACAGCTAGTAGGTGGCAATGGTGGAAGCTTAAAGTTTGCTATTCTGGGTCAGTCATAGCAAGTCCGTTGCCGTTTACCTCTTCCTTTAGCACCTAGACAATGTGTTTACTGCTCATGTCAACCCATCCCATTGAAATTCAGCAAAGCTCTCCTTGTTTTTTTACCTTCTGTCTTCCTCTAGGACAGTTAGAATGGGTCATGCAAATCATGCTGGTTGTTTATTCAAAGATCTCAGAGAGGGTTGGGGGAGAGATGGGGCTTATGACCATCAGAAGTTCCCAAGCTCCACTGTGCTTATGACTCAAAGGGGGAGAAGCAACTTGTCACATAAATTTAAGGAAAGGGAGATTTATAAGGGATAACATACAAAAGCACAGGAATTAAACAAACAAAGTCGGAAAGAGCACTTAAAAACTCAGCCCAAACAATATATACCGCAAATAGTCACTGACACCCAACTTGGGTCTTTCCTAACATCTCACCTATAGGATTTGGTGATCTTTCCCCAAGAAAATATTCCAAACTACTCCAGGGATTTGGCAAGTCCCTTAATTTACTCTACTAAGGCAGTGAATAAAGAAATAATCAAATCCCCGAGGACACAGAGCGTAGTACTATTCACCATTGCCCACTTCATATGAAGCTGTGTTCTCAACACTACCCAAAGAAGACATACCTCAGAGCCTGTTTTCACTTCTTCTCAACCAGTTTGTGGAGAATGAGAGGTCAGAGCTCAGAATCTTTCCTGTGGCTAAGCAGGGAACATTGGTAATGCCCCTTAGATGGGTAGTAAAGGTGGGAAGAAGTTGGGGTCTTGTACCTGTGAGCCACAGTGCTGGCAGCTTGGATGTTATTAGAGCCATTAAGGGAATGCTGGTTGTGTAGAGAATGGGGAAAGGGCAATGGTTTTGGAATCAGATGATCTAGGTTCACATTTGGACTCAGTGTGACCTTAGGCCACTTCCCTTAATTTCCTCCTCTGTTAAGGAAGGAGATGGATTAGATGACCTCCATGTTCCCTTTAAGCTCAACTCCAAGTCCCATGATTCTTTGGTTCAAATATTGACTCTTCTCTGTCTCTTACAACATGTGTGATCTTGGGCAAGTCATTCTGTGCCTCAATTTCCTCATCTGGTTCCTTCCAGCTCAAAAATCCTTTGACCCTATGACCTTGTCTTCTCCTGGAGTAGAGGGATTGCTGGCTCTTTCCTGAACCAATGATGCGATTTGGCTGGAAAGTAGAAGGTCGCCTCTCCCAAGCCAGGGGCAAGTCAGACATCACAGGGAGAAAGAAGTATTTGTGTTTATGGGTGGTTCTCTTGACTTCTGACTTCTTCCCTTGGCTGAAGTCATCTCATTTGCCTTCCGGTCTAAGTTCTGGGAAGGCCCTTGGCTGTTTGGGGGATGAACAATGGCAAAGTTGAGTTGAGACTGGGTGGTACTTTGGGTGACCTGGGGTCTCTGGATGACCTGCCCAGCCTAGCGTGCGGTATATATTGTTTGGGCTGAGTTTTTAAGTGCTCTTTCCGACTTTGTTTGTTTAATTCCTGTGCTTTTGTATGTTATCCCTTATAAATCTCCCTTTCCTTAAGGACTGTGTTTGACAATTTCATTTCCCTCCAACTGCAGACATTTCCCCTCCTGTGGGTCAGAAAGCCTGATTAGCCAATATTAGAGACCCTGTCAGATTGAACTCTACCAAGAGGTGTGTTCTGCCAGCAGGCTGAACAGAAGGATACAGGAATGAAATACTTGCCTTGACGTATGTAGATCAGCCAAACTGAATTACTCTCTGAAAATGAACTCCTGACCCCATCTTTACTGGATGGACTCTTGGCAACCAGGAGCTCATAGTTTTAGGTTGGGGGGGGGGAAGGAGAGAGGAAAGGGGAGAGAGACAGAGAGAGAGAGAGAAAGAGAGAGACAGAGAGAGAGAGAAAGAGAAAGAATCCATGTTTACAGTCAGGCTAAAGGAACAAGGTAAAAAGAGAATTGAATGGAGCCAGGGAGAAAGGTAGGAGAAAGAGAAGGGTGGGACACCAGAGTTTCATGGGCCATTCATGGATAGTGGACAGAATTGTAGCAGGACATGAGAATTTGCTCTGGTTTATTCTGATTGGGGTGAGAGGAGTTGGTCAGGAAGAACAGGGGCCACCAAAGGCTTATAAGTTAGTATGTAGATGCCAAGTAACTTATGGTAAAAGAGGGTACTTCCCTCCCAGGTTCTCTTCATCATGGAAGGTTTGCCTCTCTGCTCAGTATCCTCGCTGAAGCACTTGTAGGCACTGTCCATAGTAGCCCTGGACAAATCTAACCAACTTTCTTCCAGGGTAATGGACACATCATTGTTGTGGCCTCTCCTTGGTTTTCTTGTCCTTTGTTCCTGTTCCATTCTTTGCTTGGGGTTTAATTGAAAGGGCTTCTCCTAAGGTGTCCTGTCAAGCCCACTTCATCTTTGTGATTGCTTCCTGCTTATTCCCATAAGTCCACAACTTCCTTTAAGAATGACCACATGGAGCTCTGACATCAAGGCAGGAAATAGACCAAGTACATTGGGTTGCATTTTAATGTCACAGCCAATTTCACAAAGGGGACAAAAAAGTCTATCTTATAGTCTATTATAGTTCTCTTGTTGGTCTTCAGTTCTTGTGAGAGCCACAGAACTTGAACTAGGATGGAGGAGACTGGACCTAAATTTCAGGGCACTAAAATTTAAAGGGTGCCTCTAATACCTTTATGAGCATTCTTTCTTCCCTTTAGCAACTGCAGCTTGGATGAATCTCTTCCCATTCAGCCCCACCCTAGAGACAGCTGACCTCATCCCTGTACCTAGTGGCTTCACTTCCCAGTTGTAGCCCACCCCTATCTTCCTGTTTCCCTAGAAAGGAAGAGTCTTTTCAGCAGGATAAACCTTGAGAAGACATGCTTCCTCCCCTTGGATCTATGAAGCAGGTGAACCCCCTCCCTCCTGGCCACTACCCTCTCTCACCCCTGACCTTTCTTGTTTCTGATGAATCATCCCTGTCACTGGTGCTCAAAGTGAGTAGATCCAGGTTCCAGGGTGGAGGTTCCAGAGGAAGCCCTGGTTCTGATGTGCCCTTTCCTGGAAGCCCCTGGGCCACAAAAAAGGAAAATTTTCTACTTGGGAAGAGAAGATCTCAGCTAATCTCTTTACTTTTACTGATCTTCAAAATCAGCAGCACAATTCCTAGTCTTTTGCCCAGGGAACCTATCCCATCATCTGTTCTGTTCTAGTCTGTCTTGTCACTTTCTAGATGAAGAAAATAAACTTTAATGAGGCCAAGTAAATGGACAATATATAGAGAGAAAAACTCTTTTTGGTCTAAGGGCTTCAAAAGGCTCATTTTGTGTAGACCTAGCCAAAAGCTTGTTTCTCTGGGGTGCTCTGAATCTGGAACGTTCTTTATAAGCTTCCCCATTGAGTTTTGTTTTTCTTGCCTTTTCAGTGAGTGGGAATGGAGAAGAATTTGAAACTGAAAATAAAATAAAATTGACTTAAAAAATAAAAACGAAATCAGCTTCCACTTCCTCCCCTCCCCCCAAAAAGAAACTTCCCCATTAGACAAGTCACTAGATGATCCCTCTCGTCTTCTGTGGGAATGCTCTAGCGTTAGCTCATCTACTCAGACATGTCGTAGAATTGTAACAGAGTGGAGAAATCCTGTGACTGTATTAAAACAGTCTTTTAATCTGCATGCAATCCACTGTGCTAATGCATGACAAATGAAAATTAATTCAGCACCAGAGAATATAAGCATTTATTCAAGAAAATTAATAATAGTATTAATCTCATATTTTGACTACACAAGAGAATAAGAAAGAGAAAGGAAGGGACAGGTGGAGAGAGAAACAATATTATAATCTTCCTTAATACTGATACACTCCCAGTTCCAATGGCCCAAATTCTCTACCAAGTAGGGGCCTAGGTCCAACAAAGGTGATCTGTATCCCTGAAGCTACTTTTAGCATCCTTTGTGAAAACATAGGTCATGGCACACTCAGTACAGAAGGTTCCCTGACATTTACAGATGTTATTATTATATTGTCTCTACCCAGGGAATTTGGAATTTCTCCTCCTTTGTTCATGACCACAGTGATTCCCCTCAGATCCTTTCTGGCATCTTTCCTTTGTAGGGGGCCTTCCAAGCATCACATGCTCAGTCAACTGTACTACACAAAGATAAGGTCCTTTCTTGTTGGACTGTGTATGTTCACTCTATTCCTTTCTATTTCTTAGTCCATACCAGATAGTTTTAATAATTACCGCTTTATGGGGGCAGCTAGGTGGCGCAGTGAATAGAACACTAGCCCTGGAGTCAGGAGGACCTGAGTTCAAATCCAACCTCAGATACTTACTAGCTGTGTGACCTTGGGCAAGTCATTTAACTCCAATTACCTTGCCTTCCCTCCTCAAAAAAAAATTACTGCCTTATAACTCAGTTTAAGATCAGGTATTGCTAAACCTCCTCCCAAACTTTTAAAAAACTTTCTTCTCCCCCCCCATCCCTACCATTTTATGATTCTCTTAACATGTACCTTTAGATGCAAATATCCAAATGCATGAATGAGAGCAAGAGAAAACAATGATTCTAACTAAAAACCATAAACTTCCATTATTTAGTTTTCTTTGTAAAAAAAAAAGTTTTTTTTTATTAAAAATAACTCTAACAAGTTATTTTGTAATAACTTTAAAAGTAACTTTAACAAGTTACCTTTAACAAAATCAGCCTGTTTGCTTCCGTCTCCCCTTCTGAACTTCCACTTTGTATATGTATATACAAATATATATATGTATATACAAATATATGTATATGTATATAGGGTTTGTCAGGAAAACCTAAATTCAAATCCCACCTTGGATATTTAGTAGCTGTGTGACCTGGGCAAGTCACTTAATTTTAGCCTCAGTTTCCTCTTTCATAAAAATTGGAATAATAATGGCACTTACCTCACAGGATTGTTTCCAGGGGCACATGAAATAACATGTAAAGTGCTTTGCAAACCTTAATCTCCTTCTGAATGCTAGAGATTATTATTGTTGCTACTGTTCTTGTTTACATAGTTGTGGTTGATGTATATAATGTTGATTTGATTCTGTATTCATTTGCATATAATTCTGTTATTTGTCATTTTTATGGTCCAATAATTACTTTCACGTATCATGATTTGTTTCTCTATTCCTCAGTTGTTGGACACATAGATTTTGTATAGTGGAGTCTTATCAGATGTAGAGCTTAGGTTCTAAAGTCAGTAAGTAAAGCAAAAATAAACCTAGTAAAAATAAAGCCTTAAAAATCCCTTATGTCACTTGCAAAAGATAAGAGTGTAGCAGACAAAATAAAGATATGGTGTCATTGAAAAGTTATAGCTAAGTTTCTTAAAAAGTGGTCTGGGTCAGGATTCTGGTGGTTTGGACAATGTGAAAATAATTGAATATAAATTTAAATTTTTAGTATATCCAAGCTGTATTAATTAGCAGAGAAGGGAGAACCAGGACTTCTCAGATAGTGTGGGAGGGGACTGGATTGTGATTTGGTTGATAAAAGGGTTCCCCACGAGGAAATTTCCTCTACCAATACAGATCACCACCTTCCCTCTGCAACTTATAGTCTTAGAAAGTTACACTGAGAAGATCATTGATTTTCCCATGGTGACATGGACACACAAACACACATACTTTCTGATACAACATCAGAAACCAAAAAAACACTTATCAGGTTGAGTATTTCAAGCAGTTCCTCCAAATTTGGTTCCAATATTCCTGTAAAAAGGATATGCCTGATGGAGGTACCAGACTC
Organism: Pseudochirops corinnae; assembly: GCA_028646515.1. Classification (NCBI taxonomy): domain Eukaryota; kingdom Metazoa; phylum Chordata; class Mammalia; order Diprotodontia; family Pseudocheiridae; genus Pseudochirops; species Pseudochirops corinnae. The sequence goes on from CM053589.1 coordinate 149,663,359, forward strand.
CCAAGAAGTTCCTTGTCTCTAATATAAGATCCAAAAGTATTACAAGCCTGATGCTATGTTTCCCTAGGTTGGTTAGGTACACTGGACCAACACAAACCAACAAAATGGCTAAATATACAATTCAATTAACCTCACTGTGGGATGAGTTCTCAGAAGCCAATTTCCTGGTTCTTAACTTAAGTCTGAAGTTGAGAGATACCCGAAATAGAAATAAGAACCTTACTTGGTCCCAAGGTACTTAATGGTGATTCTTCTTACCTGTATCATGACCCTCTTCTTAGCTAGAATTATATAATGTTTCACTTTTAAATAAAGTTTTACATGTAATAGATGTACTCAAAAAGGTAGTATCATGAAAATGCTGATTTATAAGATTTTTTAAAATAAAAAGTAACAAAAAAAAGCTTCATAACTTAAAAAAATTGTGTGTGTGTGTGTGTATAAGACACACTTACGTCACTCTAAGTTGTAGCCTCAGAGAGTTATAATATGACTTTAGTGACTTTCCCATGGTCACATGGCTATTTTTTATCAGAGGAAAGGCTTGAACCTGTTTTCCAGACACTGAGGCCAACCCTTTATCCACTATGTGATGCTATCTTGTCTTCTCTAGTAGAAGAGGACAAAGACTTAGCAGACAGGAAAACTGATGATTAGAGGGGAAACACTTTTGAGAGGGCTTCACGCATAAGTGGGACTATATTAGGGAGTGATCGCATCAACACATTACTTTTCTTCTTGCTCCATCAAGAGGCAAGAAAGGAAAAGAGAAAGTTGAAGGGAACACAGCAGATACCTTCTAGGTGACAAGGGATGCTATGGAGACAAGCTAAGTCAGTCCTTTTTCAGCACCACCTGCCTAAGCAGAATGAGTGCAGATTCTTTGGGGACTGTCCTTTGTGTCTTTTTGTATCCCTAGCTCTTAATATAGTGCTTGGCACATAGTATGTATTTAATAAATGTTAACTGACTGATTAGGTGTGATTAAGATGAAATTCCAGAATCATACTCAGCAAGAGGATATGGTCACACTGTGTATGATAGGCACGAAGGAACTAAGACTGATTTAGGGAATGGTATATTCATATCTCCCATCTCATCCTCATTAGCTAACATAAGCTAATTGCATAGAATGGCAGGCAGCATCAGCTGTACTATTTAAGTCATTATTTCTCTCTCCTTTTTTTCTCCAGAGTGCATGTACTTGGATTCATGTAAGTTAGTTGGGTATTTGACAAGGTTTTTATATGAACAGTGCTGCTAGAAATATTTTCGTATCTCTCCAAAATGTCTTTTCTTGTCCTGTTAGTAAACATCCTTAGAGTATAGCTCTAGTAATAGATCATTGCGTCAAAAGGCAGGAACGGTTACATAGCTGTATTATATATAATTCCATAATGCTTTCTAACAAGATTACATCAATTCATGACTCTACAACAGTGTCATAGTGTGCCTGGTTTTTTCACAACCAAATCAAAACTAATTTAATCTTTTTATCTTTTTTTGTCAGTTTTATGAGCATAAGGTAACTGTTTGAATTTGCTTTTCTTTGATTATTAGAAAAATTTGAATATTTTTTATATGACTATTGACATTTTACATTTTTTTCTTCAAAAACTGCTCCCTCATAGCCTTTGGCCGCTTACCTACTGGAGAATGGATTTTACCCTTTGAAATTTCTATTTATTCCTTATAGATTTTGGATGTCCAACTTTTACCAGGATTGTTTATTACAAAGATTTTTTTCCCCAGTTCTATAACTTCTTTTTTTGATTCTAGAAAAGTTGTTTTTTATTGAACAAAAATTCTTTATTTTAAATAATCAAATTCATTGATTTTATCTCTTATAATTCCTTCTTTTTTTGGATTGTTAAGAATTTTTCACCTTTCCATCATCATGTTGTCTTCTAAGTTTTGATGATTTTTTTTCAATCATTAATCCATTTCAAATCTATTGTGGTATATGGTGAGAGCTGTGTATCTTCTCTTATTTTTCACCATTCTGCTATATTCCATGTTCCCAGTAAATTTAAGAAACTGAATCATTAATATCTGGTGATTGTCAATTTAACTACCAATATTCTATAGCATGCATTTGGTTAGGGTTCCGAGTGATCTAATTTGTTCTGTTTTTCCATTTTTAATTCAGTACCAGACCATTTTGACAGTCATAACATTATAATACAATTTGAGAGCTGGAACTGCAAATTCTTCTTCTCCTGACCCCTGCTCATTTTCCCTTGATATTCTCTTGCTTGCTCTGTATAAACACTTTTTATTTTATCTAATTTTCTGAAGACTCCCTTTGGTATGGAGCATCTGAAGTACTCCCTTCTTGTACATAGTACTCTCTACAGAAGCTAACCCAGGTTTAGGGTACTCTGTGGGTACCCTAAAAACTATAGTTTGTGAGTCCTTACTTATATGTTTACTTTTACTAGTCAGCCAAAATATTAAAAAAGAAAAAGAAAGAAATGTAAAGAATTATAGTAGTTTTTTTTTAACTTTTTTTTTTCTTTTGGAGGGGGGAAGGCAGGGCAATTGGGGTTAAGTGACTTGCCCAAGGTCACACAGCTAGTGTCAAGTGTCTGAGGCTGGATTTGAACTCAGGTCCTCCTGACTCTAGGGCAGATGCTCTATTCATTGTACCACCTAGCTGTCCCTATGATAGTTTTTAAAGTGTCAGTAAGCAGAACATTTCAATCAACCAGTCTTCAAGAATGTATTAAGCATCTGCCATGCACCAGACCCGTACAAGGCTCTGAAAATGAAATAATCCCTGCACTCAAGGAGTTTACACTCTACAGGGAGACAATATGTACGTACATAAGCATATACAACATAGAAGACCGATACTAGCCCCCTTTTATTGGGGGAGGGCATTAAAATCAAGGGAACAGGAAAGGGAGCAAGCATTTGTTTAAGTACTTGCTGAGTTCTAGATGCTTTACAATTATTATCTCATTTGATCCCCTGGAACCACCCATGTGGCAGGTGCTATTATTATTCTCATTTTAGTTGACAGAGCTTAAGTGATTTGCCAAGGGTCACAAAACTATTAAGTGTCTGAGGTCAGATTCGAACTTGGGTCTTCCAGACTCCAGATTCAGTATTCTATACACTGAATCACTGTGTAGAAGATGGTGCTTAAGTTGGGTCTGGAGGAAACCAAGGATTCTAAGAGGTAGAAGTGAAGGGAAAGTGCCTTCAAGGTATGGAGGACAGCCAGTGCAAAGATGGGGGATGGAGGGAGGACAAGATGGCCTGTTTGGTATTGTATTATGGCAAGGTTGTAAAGGTAGGTGGGGGCCATGTGGTGAAGAATGTGAAGAGCCAGAAAGAGGAGTTTGTAGCTAATCCTAGAAGTAACAGGGAGTCCCTGGAATTTGTTAAGTAGAGAGATGGCATGATCGGATCCAAACTTTAAGAAAACAACTTTGGCACTTGTGTGGAGGATGGATTGAAGTAGAGAGAGACTTGAGGCTAATTAGGAGACTGTTGCTGAGGTCTGGGAGAGAGGTGATGAGACCTTGAACTAGGGTGGTCCCATGAGTGGAGGAGAGGAGAGGACAGTTCTGAGAGACATTGTCGAAGTAGAAGTAAGAAGCAACAGACTGTGTAGCATAAGGGAGAATGAGGAGATCTGCCTTTATCCCCTGCCTTTATCAATGGATTTCATTGTTTCTCTGCTGAGACTCATTTCCCAGTGCTTTGTATACTCCCACCATCTCCTCTCTCCATCCTTGTGATACTGAACATCTAGCTACCAAAGAATAACCCCCTCACCCCACCCTTAGCTTTCTGTTCCCTCATTCCCATCCTTCTCCAATGGAACAACCCCCTCCTCCCCTCCACACACACAAAATGTTCTGATACAGGACTGGCCTCCCCTTCAACTGTGCCTTTGGAACTCCTGCGCCATAATGAACAAACTTGCTTTCATCTTAAAACTCTTCTTTTCTGACTCCTTCCATCTTCTGGCTCTCACTGAGACATGGGTTCCTCTTGATGATGATGTTTCCCTCGCTGCCCTTTCTAGTACTGGTGGAACTTTAAAAAATGAATGTTGACATATGAATGTTGAACAAATAAAATGCTGGCATACTGCAAAGAACTGTTGCTTTAAAAAAAATTATGAATGTGCATTAGAATATTGACATACTAAAAAGAACTATTGCTTAAAAAATAGATGCATAAAAAGCACATAATATTAAAAATAGGTATTAGCAGGAATAGTCTGTCACTTTTGACTCCATGTAGCAGCAAGAACACTAGCATACCCAGGATGGCTGCTAGCACAGGTTCTTTTATCTGTTTTTCTAAAGGAAAGTAACTCAAAAGGGGTTAACTATGTTACTTTAATCAAACATATATCATTTACCTAGTTCAGGGGGAAAAGTCAACAACCTGAATGAACTTCAGAGAAAATACAAACAGAAGGTACAAGCAAACAAAAAAAAAATACAGAGAATTTACAGAATACAGAATACATAAATAAACACAATTAAACAGACCAACAGACAGGGCTAGCTGTCTGACCTCACATACCCACATAGCTAGTTACCAGAGAGAGAAGCACCAACATCTGGGTTTTCAAAGCTGGAGGGCTCAATGTCTGCCCATAATCTCATCTGGCTAAATCACACAACTCTTCCTATAAGCGAGACCCAAAGCAAAACCTCACTTCAGAGGTATATATAACCTTCTCCAGGGTCAGAGAACATCACAACCTGCATGCCTAATTACAAAGTAAAAAAAGTTGTGGTGAAAAACAAGCCTCCCCTAAGCAAGCTTCTCTTGTTGGATTCCAAGAGAATCCCATTAAGGGACAGGGAAGATCTTCATATTCCCTAGGCCCATGAAGTGGCAGGGAAGATCTTCAAATTCCCTTACCATTGCACTCCTTGAGAGTTAAGCAGAGAATATAAGCATAAATAAAGACCCATAATTTGCCCCTTGCTCACAGCCAATGGTCAAGTTTGGGCCTAAATGAATGAAGGTGGACCATAAAAAGCGCCTAAGGCTGTCAATCTAAAGTATCCCTGGTATACCTGGTAAAGTATTTGATCCAGGAGTAGGGAACCTGTGGCCTTGAGGCCACATCCTCAAATGCAGCCCTTTAACTGAATCCAAACTTCACAGAACAAATCCTTTTGTTACCTGCCCTCTACTAATCATTTTTTACATTCTGATTTTTATGTCACCTCCCTTTTTAGAATATCAGTTTTATGAGCACAGAAACTATTTTTGCCTTTTCTTTGAACCATACCCTAGTACTTAGTACCTTGCTAGACACTTGATTGATTGATTCATGGGTCAAAGAGTCAGCTTCTCTATGCTACCAACTTCTGGACTTCATCTTTTGACCTATTTTAACATGCTGCCATTTGCAAAAGCATACAGCTATGTATAATAAATCTGATAGTTTTCTTTATTTCTTCTCCATTTGTTGTGATTCCTCTTGGATCTTTTTTTTAAATTTTGGTCACTTTATATTCCCTTATGACTTAATCATGACAATTCATAAGTGCCTTCTAATGTATAGAGAGGCTGACTTTGCTTCAGTAGGGGCTATGATCACACAGATGAAACCACATGTCTTTGGTGTACTGAAACATCTTGAACTTTAACTATATGACAGAGCCATTGTTTTCAAATCAATTGGTCAAATACCTGTTAAGCAATTACTATTGTGTATAAAATTCTTCTAAGATCAGTAGAAATAGATATGCTCACAGAACTTAAAGTTTTGTTAAAGGGACAAGATTTTCATTCAAAACAGTTAAATGATAATACAAAGAAACAAATTATTAACTTTGTAGTATTGTCAGTCAGTCAATAGTCATTTAATTAAACAACTATGTGTCAGGCACTGGGCTAAGAACCAGAGATACAAAATGAAGCAAAAGGCAGTCCTAGCCCTCAAGGAGCTCACCATCTAATGGGAGAAACAACATGTAAAAAAATATGTACAAACAAGCTATGTACAGGAGAAATAGGAAACAGCAAGAGAAGGCGCTGGTATTGAGAGGGATTAGAAAAGGCTTCCTTCAAAAGGTAGGATTTTAGCTGGGATTTGAGAGCCAGAGAGGTCAGTCAGAGTAGAGAAGGGATAGCATTCCAGGCAGGGACACCAGTCAGAGAAAAATGCCTAGAGCCAAGAGATGGAGCGTCTTATTCATAAAAGAGCCAGGAGGCTGGTGTCACTGGTTGAAGAATAGCCGTTGGTGGGAAAGTAAGGAGACCAGAAAGGTAGGGCTAATGCAGCTCGGAGGAAAGAGAGACCATTGAGGACTAGGGCTGTAGAGGAAAGCATAAAGGAAGACATGTGTTGGGTTCTGCCTTTGTCTTGCCCTTCCAACGATGTTTTTCCACTTCTCCATTTCCTCCAGTCAGGTCTAGACTAGTCCCACCTAAAGACTGGTTCTTATACAGCAGAAAGCAAATAAAAAGCTTCCTGACTGAAACAGAAATGTGTTTGGAGATCTTCTAAATGCTTACTCTTACCCCTTTTCCAATTCCTTTACTATGTTCAAGTATCAGCTGCTCAAATTCCATTATAGCCCTAAGTACTTGAAAGAGTATGAAAGACCATTCCCATACAACTGAGTTACACTGATAAGAACTGCTAGATGTTCCCTTTGGTAGTACATATACTAAAATTGGAAAGATGCAAAAAAAAAAAAAAAAAGCTTCATGATCTGTGTACAAGAATAACATGCAAATCTGATTCAGTTTAAGGGGTTCAGGGACCCCCCCCCCCCAAGGACTGGAATCTTGGACAGAGTTATCTAGAATGAATTCATGCACTCAAACATTCAAGTCAAGGTGGCAAAGGTTTATTGTAATACCAATATGGCAGGCAAAATTGCTTAGGGAACTGGCAACTTAACAGGAGTGATGCTAAAACTTATATAGGAAAATTAGTAGATTATCTGGCAGATATGCTAATTAGGTAATAACTTACAACCTTGGTCACTGGCATCATTTGCTACTGGAAACTAAGGGAAAGAGTTTCTCAGGGGTATATTTTTGGTCAATTACATCTGTAGCAGCAAGATAGCTTTGAGAATTGATGTCTATAGCTTGACCTCTGGATTGAATATGATAACTTTAGGAATCAATACATGATAATTCTGTGGTTACAAGATAGTCCTGTTTTTATAAGAGAATTTTTTCAGAGGTCAGCTTGCTCTTGTGATGGGGAAAGATAATTTGTCTTACCCGGGCCCACTCATGAGTTAATTGCTTGGCATAGTGTCCTTGGGCTGGGGAAAAAACTATCAGGGGATAGTTTTTAGAAGCTAGGGAGAAATGTGATCTTGAAATTGGGGTCCAAGTACAAGCACTCAAACACTCTATCAAATCCATGGAGCATTTCACATTTTTAACAGAAATAAAGAGAGATTCAGAGGAAGCAAAATAAATAGTTTTAATACATGAAATTAAAGTTTTTGTACAAATAAAACCAATGAAGCTAAAAGGAGAAGAAAAGCAGAAAACTAGGGAGGTAGAAATATTTTTCCAGGAAGTTTCTCTGATAAAGGTTTCATGGCTAAGATATGTAAGGAACTAAGTCAAATTTATAAGAAAAGGAGTTATTCCCCATTTGATAAATGGTCAAATGGTCAAATATAGGAATAGGTAGTTTTCAGAGGAAGAAATACAAGCTATAAATAGCCATATTGGGGGGGGAGGGGAATGCTCTAAATCACTAATAATTAGAGAAATACAAATTAAAACAATTTTTAGGTCCATCTTAAACCCATCAGATTGGCTAAGTTAGCAAAAAAGGAAAATGACAAATTCTGGAAGTAATGTGAGAAAATAGGTACACTAATACATTGTGGGTGGAACTGTGAACTAGGCCAACCATTCTGGAGAACAACTTGAAACTATGCCCCTAAAACTATTAAATTGTATGTATGTTGAGCTACTGATACCACTGGTCTATATCTCAAAGAAAGAAGAAAAGGACCCATTTGTACAAAAATATTTATGGCAGCTCTTTTGTGATGATGAAGAACTGGAAACTGAAGGGATACCCATTAATCGGGGAATGGCATTTGAATGTGATAGAACACTATTGTGCTATAAGAAATATTAAAGGGGTTGGTTTCCCAAAGACCTGGGAAGACTTATATGAACTGGTACAGAGTGAAATAAGTAGAACAAGGGGATCAATGAACATTTGTGTTGTCAAGATCATTAACTCTGGAAGACTTAGTAACTCTGATCATCACAATGACCCACCTCAGTTCCAAAGGACTCGGGATGAAAAATACTGCCCACCTCCAAATAAAGAAAAATGATGAGCTCAAAAGGACAGATTTAAGCTTCTTTTCTTTTCTTTCCTTTTTTAATTGGGCATGGCTAATGCTGGGATTGGTTTTGCATCACTATTCATTTTTGTAATGGGCTTTTTCTTACCTTCTCAGTGGGTAGGAAAGGGCATGGGGGAAAGAATTCAGAAATTAAAATAAAATAAAAGTGAATTTAAAAGAAAAAGAACTGCTGAGTGAAGTATAGAAGGAACACCAGGCTGGAAGTGAGAAAACACTTTTAGACTTATATAGCTCTTCAGAGTTTTTTATTTTTAGTTCCCAATTCTCTCCCTCCCTCCACCCATTGAGATGGCAAGAAATACAATATCCATTATATATATGAAGTCATGCAAAACATATTTCCACATTAGTCAATGTGTTAGTGTACCTATTTTATCACATTCCCTCCAGAATTTGTCATTTTCCTTTTTTGCTAACTTAGCCAATCTGATGGGTTTAAGATGTACCTAAGAATTGTTTTAATTTGTATTTCTCTAATTATTAGTGATTTAGAGCATTTCCCGCCCCTCTCCCCCATATGGCTATTGATAACTTGTATTTCTTCCTCTGAAAACTACCCATTCCTATGTTTGACCATTTGACCATTTATCAGTTGGGGAATAGCTCCTTTTCTTATAAATTTGACTTAGTTCCTTACATATTTTAGCCATGAAACCTTTATGCAAGAAAAAAGAACTAAAGACAAAAATATGCTTTGATCTGCACACAAAATTCATCAGTTTTCTCTAAGGGCTGGATGGTATTTTTCATCAAGAGTCCTTTGGAATTGTTTTGGATCACTGTACTGATCAAAGCAGTCAAGTCTTTCACAGTCAAACAATGTTAGAATATTGTTGTTCCTGTGCACAAAGTTCTCTTCATTCTGTTCCAGGTGAGGCTTGACCTATCTCCTTGTTCCTCTTCTCCTAGTTGTGTGATTTCAGTTTACCTGACCTATCATCTTCACTGTTTTGCTGTCGGGATCCAAAGAGATAATGTAAGTGAAAGAAAGAGCTTTGAAAACTCCAAAGCCCCAGGAGAAGAAAGGCAAGGCTTTAGCATTAGTGGTAGCTAATACTATAGAGCCCTTTAAAGTTTGCAAAGCACCTTACATATGTTATCTCATTTGTTCGGCACAACAACCCTGGGAGGCAGGTGCTATCATGATCTGCTGAGGAAACTGAGACTAACAGAGGTTAAGTGACTTACCCAGATAGTAAGTGTCAGCTGTTAAGTGTCTGGGGCTATATTTGAACTTACATCTTCCTGACTCTAAATCTCGTGCTCTCTTCACTACGCCACCTAGTTACAGCATCAACAATATAATAATAATAATAATAATAATAACGATAGCTGCCAAAGCTAGATGGCACAGTGGATAGAATGAAGGACTTGCAACCTAGAAGTTGTTGTTATTCAGTCATTACAGTCATGTCTGACTCTTCCTGACCTCATTTGGGGTTTTCTTGGCAAAGATACTGGAGTGGTTTGCCATTTCCTTTTCCAACTCATTTTACAGATGAGGAAGCTGAGGCAAACAGGGTTAAGTGACTTGTCCAAGGTCATATAGCTAGTAAGTGTCTGAGGCTGGATGTAAAGTCAGGTTTTGTTTAGTCCAGGCCTACCAATCTATCTACTGCACCACAGAGC
>CM053589.1:149673832-149721191 GCA_028646515.1 Pseudochirops corinnae
AGACTTACTCTGTCCTGCTTGCCCAATGCAAGCATCACAGGTACCTAGGCTCCTTAAGAGTCTACCCAATATGGTGAACTATTAATAAACTTTACTTTTCTTTCACTGAGAAGACTTGAGTCGAATTCTTTCAGCAGGACCCGGCATGTTGGTATTTTGGGGTCTCAGGCAACCCCTCACCCTCTTTGGGTAAACCTCTTCACTTCCATCCTTCTCCAAGACAAACTTTCATTCCTGCCACGAGAGGAAGAAACCACTCATCTACTTGAACTAGAAGCATAGCTGCTCCCTTAGATATTGTCTTGGGCTGAGGTGGGGAACCTGAGGCCTCAAGGCCACATGTGGCCTTCTAGGTCCTTAGGTATAGGACTGAGTTCAAGTTTTATAGAACAAATCCTTTTTTTTGTTTTTTGCTTTTTGGAGGGCAATTGGGGTTAAGTGACTTGCCCAAAGTCACGCAGCTAGTAAGGGTGTCAAGCATCTGAGGTTGGATTTGAACTCAGGTCCTCCTTAACTCCAGGGCCAGTGCTTTATTCACTGTGCCACCTAGCTGTCCCCAAAAGAGTTAAGGCAGGTTTTTTTTGTTTTGTTTTGCTTTTTGGAGGGGGAAAGGCAAGGCAGTTGGGGTTAAGTGACTTGCCCGAGGTCACATGGCTAGTAAGTGTTAAGTGTCGGAGGCCGAATTTGAACTCAGGTCCTCCTGACTCCAGGGTCAGTGCTCTATTTGCCAAGCCACCTAGCTGCCCCCACAAATCCTTTCATTAAGGGGATTTGTTCTGTGAAGTTTGGATTTCGTCAAAGGGTCACACTTAAGGACCTATGTAGCCTCGAGGCCACAGGTTCCTCACACCCATTCCAGACCCACCAGAATATTCCTGAAGAGAATATGTAGCTTCATAGATGATGCACCAAAGTAAGGTGATCAGAAATATAAATAAAATGATCCAGACCTTGGATGCCTTAAACTGCAATATCTAGATGCTACCATATTCTAGGTCTAGCTTGGACCCTCTAGTTTTAGGTTATATGATTTCCTCTTGACTCTTGAAGACAATAGCAACTTTGGCCCGGCTCAAAAGGACACTCTCCAATTTGGGATTCACCCAAATCACAAATGGCATGAGCTGGCCAGCTGGGTCAAATTTGTTTGCCTGTTTTACCAGAACAGGCCCATTCTCAGCCAATTAAGCAGATTGTGGATTGCATGGCAAATTTTTCTGGTACACTCCCAGCTCCCCATCACTTGCCTGACAAGGTAAATTGTTCCTTCCTTCTTCAAAGTGAGCAAGGAATAAAAAGAAATATCACATATAATTTTCCAACAACCTAAAAAAAATACACTACCCTAAAATTAGACCTACATTGAAGTCCTCCAAAACATTTTTATCTCCAGCTGGCACGCAATTAGTGGAGACCATATTTTGTATTTTTACAGTTATTTTTCCATTCTTTTGCAAATTACCCTGTGCTCAGCTGGACCTGTAACCCATTTCAAAATAAATGTGTTTGCTTTTCCTACTCATCACAATCATCTGGAATTTCCTTCTTGTTCCCTAAGGTTCTACTTTCTTGCTTTGGTTTAACATAATTGTAAATTTATCAGAAACAGTCTTCTATCATTGGGGGATAACATTGGGCCTGTATCTGACCCCTGCAGATACATTCTCCTTGGCTGACACTGATAATGCCTTATAAAGAATGACCTTTAATCACCAGGGCACTTCCCTGGCTTTCTTGCCAAATTGATGACTGATAAGACAAGGAGTCCAAAAAGCCCCACACAGTGGAAGAAATCTAAAGGATATTGCCGGTCTTGGCAGGAAAAGAGTTGAGTTCAAGGTGTTCAGCTAAGGAAGGGAAGAGCCATTCTAGGAGAGGCATGTAGGGTCCGGAGAGTCAGGGAGATGCCATAAAACCATCAAGAGATTCACTGGTAAATAAGACTCTTGGTAAATCTTGATCCCAGGAGAGAGGTGGTTTGCTCACTGCACTATTTAATACTGTTTTTTTTCCACACAGGTAGTCCTGGAATTAGTCATTTATATAAACCAGAAACAATTTAGAAGCAAAGGTGTTAGATATAGGCACAGCGCATGTCAATTATTTCTCTGTCATTTACCGTTATGTATGTGCATTTCTTCATCTATAAAATGAGGGGTATGGACTAGACCAGTCATGCTTCACTCATCAGACTGAAGTTCACCAGCATGCTTCAGTTGTCTTCTCGCTTCTTCCCTGCAATGCTTTTCTCCCACCCCAGTGAGTTTTTCCCAAACCTCAGGAAGTGAGAAAAGGCTCAGACCAGCCATACTTCACTCTCTTGATACTGCCACCATGTTTCCCTTACCCACTCCACCTTTTCAGCCTCCTTTTTATGTGTCGTTTTCCCCCATTAGAATATAAGCTTCTTCAAGGCAACAACTGTTTTTCTTTGTGCTTATATTTTTATACCCAGAACTTACCTGCCACCTAGCAAGGATTTAATAGAGACTTATTGGCTATTGACTAGATGAGCCCTAAGATTCTTTATAGCTCTAAAGTCTTATAAATCGTGCTTTGGACTTAAGGCAGGAACAGAAATGATAGAATTAATCCATATTAATATTATAGTCAAAGCAGGGTGGCATAAGAAAGATAATTTGGCCTGGGTGTCAGGGAGACTTGGCTCCTAGTCCTAATTTGCCAAACATTGGGGATACAAAAAGAGGCATAAGATAGTCCTCACCCTCAAGGAGCTTACAATCATATGGGGTGTCAAAATGCAAACAAATATATACAAAGCAACCTATATTCAAGATAAATAGGAAATAATTAACAAAGGGAAGATTCTAGAATTAAGAGGAGTTGGGAAAAATTGTAGAAAGTAGGGTTTCAGTTGGGACTTAAAGGAAACCAGGGACGGTCAGTAGTTGGAGAGGAGAAAGAAAAGTATTCCAGGTATGCACAACCAAAGAAAATGCCCAGAGCCAAGAGATGAAGTGTCTTCTTTATGGGACAGTCAGGAGGCCAGTGTCCCTGGATCTAAGAGTATGAACTGGGGAGTAAGATATAAGAAGACTGGAAAGGTAGGATAGGGCTAGGTTTGACTTTGACAAACATCTTGTGCTTGATCCTGGTGGTGATAGAGAGTTTATTGAATAGCGGAGTGACATGATTGGACCTGTGCTTTAGGAAAATTACATTAGTGGGTGAATGATAGATTGGAATGGAGACTTGAGATAGGCAGATCCACCAGCAGCTATTGCAATAATCCAGGAGGGGTGTAAGAGTCAGAAAGAGAAGGGAGCATATTCAGGAGATGTTGCGAAGGTTAATCAGCAGATATTGGCAACAGATTGGATCTAGGGAGTGAGAGAAAGTGAGAAATTCAGGATGACTCCTAGGGCGGACCGGAAGGACTGGGAGGATGGTGTTTCCCTCTATAGTAATAAGGAAGGTAGGAGGCAGGGGAAAGTTTAGGGTGGAAGATGATAAATTCAGTTTTGGATATGTTGAGCTCAAGATAGCCATTAGACATAAGATATTCAATGGACATTCATTTGTAATTCAGCCACTGACTCTGTTATTTTAAGTAAGCTACTTAATTACCCAAGACCTTATTTGTAAAATGAGGAAGTTGGAATAGACAGTCTTTAACATCCCTTCCTGCTCTAATTCAAACTACTGTGTAATCTAGGTTAAATCAAGTCTCCTCCTTGGATCCGAGTTTCCTGATCTGTAAAATGGGGTCAATGGTAGCCAAAGAGAACAAGAAAGAGTAAAAGGTCCTATATGTGCAAAACTATTTGTAGCTGCTCTTTTTGTAGTGGTATAGAACTGGAAGCTAAGGAGAAGTTCATCAATTGGGGAATAGCTTAATAAGCTAGGGCATATTATTGTAATGTGATACAATTTTACTGTAAGAAATGATGAAAGAGATAGTTGAAGAGAAACCTGTAAAGACTGGTCTGAACTGATGCAGGATGAAATGAACAGAACCAGGAGAACAATTTAGATTATAACAATACCATGGTATAAATTAACAATTCTGAAAGACTTGAGAATTCTGATCAATGCTGGTGTGACAATCATGATCCCAATGAACTGGTGACAGAGAATACTACTCACCTCCTGACAGAGAGAAGATGGATTTATCTAAAGATGATACATGTTTTTAGACATGACCGATAAAGGAATTTGTTTTGCTTGAGTATACATATTTATTACAAGGGTTTTGTTTTTCTTCTTTTTTCCTCCAGGGTGGGGCAAAGGGTTGGAGAGGGAAAAAAACTTGATAAATTTAAAAAAATTTTTAACTAAAAAATAAGGGGAGGTAGATTACATTAGTGGTCTCTCAAGAGGGGTAGGGCAGCTAGGTGCTGAAGTAGCTAGAGTGCTTGGCCTGAAGTCTAGAAGACTCATCTTTCTGACTTCAAATCCAGATTCAGATGCTTGTGAGCTGTGTGACCTTGGAAAAGTCACTTAACCCTGTTTGCCTCGGTTCTTATAAAACAAGCTAGAAAAGTAAATGGCAAACTGCTCCAATATCTTTGCCAAAAAAATCCCAGCTGGGGTAATGAAGAGTTGGACATGACTGAGCAACAATAACATCAACAGATGTAAATGATATATTGGAGTACATGAAGAAAATATGAGAATTCTATTTTACCTTAAAAAATTAAACTGTATTAATATTTAATATATAGATTGATGATGGCAGCCTCACTTGGTCTATATGGCAAGACAGTCACATTTCCCGTACAAGAAGTGAGGTAACTTGAGGAAATAGTAGTTTCACAAAACAAAGATGGTGCCAGGCCTCATCCATTTTCAGTTATTGCAACATGTGGCAGTTTATATGTACAAGTCGAGTGGGTTTACGGATTATATTATTTAGTTTTCTCTAAACGAATTCTCATAAAATAGATAAGTGACTTAAAAACATTGCTACAAAGAAACCTTAGAGTGAAGATAACAGAGATAACGTGGGTTTTGAACACTAAGAAATGGCAGAGCTGTTAATTCCACTAGCAAGTACAAGCTTTTCCTTAGCCATGTTTCAAGATAAAAACCACAGTCTCATCAAATCTGTCAAGAACTCAGTAGAAAAAACTGGAAATGATGAAGATTTTTAGAAGCAAGAATCTATGTCTGTTGTTCTTAATAATAAACTTGACATCAGTCTATATTGTGCCTTAAAATATATGCTATTGATAGTATGAGGCTATAATCTTTAAAATGTAAACTTTTGGGGCACTAAGCCCGTGATCTTAGTATACCCCTCTTTCCTATTTCCTTCCTGTAGACTTTTTATTATGATTTCATTATTTTTGCTTGCACAAAAGCTTTTCAATTTTGTGTAATTGAAATTATCTATTTTTTTTTTTTGCCATGTCCTTTGTCCCTTATTTTGTCATTACTGGGCCATCTCCAGTTGTCCTGATCTATATCTGACCACTGGAATCAGATGGTTCCGGAGGACAAAGTGAGGCCAGTGACTTTGCATAGCTCTCCCTCACTTAAATCCAATTCACTTGCAAGTCATGGCATCATCTTCCTGATGTTATGGTCCTCTTCAAGAATGAAGGACAAATTACTACCACTACCACCACAATTTTGTCATTAAAAATGTTTGTTTAATGTAAACTTTTGTTGCTGAAAATTATATAAAAAGTCGCCCTTAAAAATCCTCATTCTGCACATTAAAAAAATAACTTAGAAGCAATATTTTCTATTCCACTTAAAAATCTTCCAAAGAATTTCAGATGGTGTTGAACCCATTTGTCAAAAATATACAAATAAAAGACCTTCTGAGTAACATCAGGGAAAATGGAAATTTACTAACCAGATTTCAACAGAAACCTTTGCATGATTTTTGAATGAAATGGAAAAAAGAGTATTGTAATTTAGAAAGAGCAGCCAGTGTTGTACTTCTTCCATTTGGATCTCTGTGTCTTTGTGGTATTTCAGTTATGACAGGCACTAAAACTGAGTCTTTCTCTAGCAAAGAAGCCCTCTGGCAAAGCACTGCACTGCTTACATATAACACTTGTAACTTCTCCTGTGACTTCGCTTTCATAATCATCTGATTTCTCTGCTTGTGTATTAGATAAGGAATGTTATCAGACTGAGGAGAGGAGAAAGTTTCTTTGCTTCATTGCTCCTGTGTTCCATTCTTGGATCAAGCTAATGTCCAGACTCTGAATAGACAGATCTACCACCTAAATGATTCTCTGTGAAGTCAGTCTATGAGATCACTTCTGAGAAAAGTGCAGGAAAGTGTCACAGGCAGGGTAGAGGACAACTCTTATGCTCCTGTATGGCTCCATGGCAGTGCAAGATAGATTATTATTGTTCTTGTTTATATTAGGGACATTTTGAACGGTCTAGTGGGTAGGGAACTGGCCTTGCAGTTTAGTAAGTGCCTCTGACAAATGATGACTATGTGGTTCTGCTCATTCACTTAACCTTTCAATGCTCCAGGCAATTCTCTAAGAGTATGGATTTTCAAACTTTTTGATCTCAAGACTCCTTAACACTCTTAAACATTGCTAGGGGAAAAACAAAAAAAATATTGGGGATCTTTCCCCCTAAAAGAGCTTTTGTCTGTGTGGTTTATATCTAGCATATTTACCATATTAGAAATTAAAATATATTAATATTGTGATTAAAACATAATTATTATTATTACACATGGTTTTGACCTCTTAAAGGGTCTCAGGGACTGTCCAGGTGCTACTACTTTAAGATTAGAAATTACAGAGTTCCTATATGGGAGTAACAAGGTCCTATCCTAGTTTCTATCGTTTGTTATTAACGATAATAGTAATGTCATGAGGCAGGTAAATAGTGAAGTGGGTGGAGGACCAGGCTGGACTCAGGAAGATTTGAGTTCAAATGTACTAGTTGAATGTTGTTGGGTAATAACCTCTGTTTGCCTCAGTTTTCTCATCTGTAAAATGGGGATGATGATCTCACAGATTTGTTGTGAGGATTAAATAAGATAATTGTAAAGTGCTTAGCACAGGGTCTGGCACAGTAATCCTTATATAAATGTTAGTTATTATCAGTATTAATGGATATGAAAATACTTTGTAAGCAATAAGTGCTTTATAAATACAATGTATCTTTATAATTTGATCCACATTACCCCCAGCTGAAAACCTTCTCTCCCTCCTTGAAGGAAAAATACCACTTTGTTTTTACCTCTCTTGCCCAGCCCCTACATCTACTATCCAGAAAAGCAACCCCTGTGGATGTGGGACCTGGCCAAATGCCTTCTCAGCAGTCACAGCTATTAACGTTGCAGTGAAGATCATTCTTCCCACCAAGATCCTTGGCACTGTCATATGAGTCAACATCAAAAACTGTTATGAGTAGAAATGACGCTAAAGGAGGTGTGTCACTATCTTCTTTGCCTCTGTAGCCTAAGGATCATGGCCACCTTCCTTCTGACTTGTAGCTGAAAACCCTTCCCCCCCCCCCCCCCCATGTGTTATCTCCTCCTGTTAGCACATGACTTCCTTATGAGCAACTCGGCTGGAGCTGTGGATGACTTTTGTGACCCTAGACAAGACACTAAACCTCTTGGACTCAGTTTCCCCATTTGTAACACCTATGTCTCACTAAGACTTTTGGAATGCCTTTTATATTAGAGTAGTGGAAAGGTTGTAAGATTTGTAGTTAAAGGATCTGAGTTTAAATCCTAGCTTTGCTTCTTTCTTTACCAGTATGAAGGTAGACAAATGACTTCCATGGGCCTCAGTTTCCTTATCTGGAAATTTAGGTAAGACTAGATAACTTCTAGGGTCCCCCTCATCTCTAATTCTATGATTCTGTGTGTGGCTCATCCTGTTCCTCCTGCCTTAACACTTAAAACATCTTTTTCTCATGGCAGTCTGTTTGATCTCAATTGTTTTTTGTATCCACATAAAAAAACCCAAAACCCTTTAATCAGGGCTGCTTCTTCAGAGAAGCAATCAGTCAATAAGCATGTATTAAACTCCTGTTTTGTGCCAGAAACTGCTAAGCACCAGAGAGTTTTGACCAGTAAATATTTTCCTCCACTCCAACTTTATTATTCCTATCAAGGGTTAAGGTCAGAGATGATAGTCAAGGATTTGCTCTGGGAGGCTCTGAGATGACGTCGTGAGCTTCATGAACTTTTCAGGGATCAGGAAGAGATCCATAGTGTTAAAACTCCAAGGGCTCCCTAGCTGACCTAGTCTACTGCCTAGACTACAGTCATCCAGATTTTGTGAGGGATAGTAGATGTAAAGCACTTTGTGGAGCTTAAGTTGATGTTTAGTCATTTCAGACTCTCTGTAACCCCATTTGGGGTTTTCTTGGCAAAGATGGTAGAATGGCTTGCCACTTCCTTCTCCAGTCCATTTTACAGATGAAGAAACCAAGGTAGACAGGGTTCAGTGACTTGCCCAGGGTCACACAGCTAGTGTCTGAGTCTGGGTTTGAACTCAGGTCTTCCTGACTCCAAGCCATTCACTCCATAGACTGCACCACCTAGTTGCCCTAGCAGACCTTAAAGTGTTATAAGTGTTAGCTATTGTTATGTAAATGTTTAAACTAAGGGATTTAGATATTTCCACAACTGAAATCCCATTCAGACCTCATCCCCTTCCTATTTTCTTTTTTCTTTTTCTCTTCTGTCTCCATTTCTCTCTCTCCACACTCTGTTACTAGTTCTCCTGTAATCACATTGTAACTAAATTATCACAATAGTTGCTTTTCAAACCTGAATTTAAAACAAAACAAAAACAAATCCTTCTTTTCCTTTAAGTCTCAACTCAGGAACTTTCTTCTATTTGAAATCTTCCTAGATAGCATCCCTTCTCCCCAAGACGAAAGGGACCTCTCTCCTACTTCTCTCTGTTTTTCACTTTTTCAATCAACAAACATTTAGTCAGTCAGCAAGCATTTACTAAACACTTAATAGTGAATGGGTAGTAGCTCCCAATTAGGGGATTACTCCTATCAATGTGGATCAGCAACTGTTTAATACTCAATATCTTTTTTTTTTGGAGGGGGGAAGGCAGGGCAATTGGGGTTAAGTGACTTGCCCAAGGTCACACAGCTAGTAAGTGTTAAGTGTCTGAGGAGTAGTCAATATTCTTAAAGAGCTGTCCAGGATGGTGGCAAGATTAAGTGACTTGTTCAGAGAAAAGCAATTCAGAAATATTTGTTGTCTAGTTGTTTTCAGTCATGTCCAACTCTTTGTGATTTTGGGGATTTTGTTGGCAAAGATATTGAAATAATTTGCCATTTCCTTTTATAGCTCATTCTATAGATAAGAAAACTGAGGCAAACAGGGTTAAGTGACTTGCCCAGGGTCACACAACTAGTAAATGTCTGAGGCTGGGTTGGAGCTATGCCCTGAAACAATTACACTGTGTATACCCTTTGACCCGCAAAACTGTTACTAAGTCTCTACCCCGAAGAGATCAGTGAAAGAGGAAAAGGATTCATATGTACAAAAATATTTATAGCAGCTCTTTTTGTTGTAGTGACGAAAATGAAAACTGAATGGGTCACAGTACGTGAATGTGATGGAATACCATTGTGCTATAAGAAATGATGAAGGGAATAGTTTCAGAAAAACCTGGGAAGACTTGTATGAAACTGATGCAGACTGAAGGAAAGAGAACCAGGTGAATAATTCCTATAGTAACAGCAATATTGTAAAGATAATCAACTCAGAAAGACTTGTAACTCTGATCAACACAATAACTAGCCACAATTCCAAAGGATTCTTGATGAAACATGCTATCTTAGCTCTAGATAGAGAACTGATAGACTAAGAGCAAGATTAAAGCATTTTTCTTTCTTTGTTTCCTTTTTCTTATTTTTTTAAAAACATGACTAATATGGAAATTTGTCTTGCATGCCCGTATATATTTGCAATGGTTTTTAGTTTCCTTTCTTTCTCAATGGGTGGGGTACATAGAGAGGAAAGGGAGAGAATTTAGAATTGAAATGAAATAAAATTAAATTTAAAGGAAAAAGAAACCAAAAGCAATGGTAACATTGATTTGATTACTATTCCCAGAACAAGAACGGGGAAGGAGATATATTTGTACTGAGACAGAGCAGATGCCCAGATTGAATGGGATGTGAAACATGATCTGGGGCCATTTATATAAATGAGTTAGATGAGTTTGCATTCATTCATCCTCCAGTCAGGAAGGCTCAGCCCCAGAGTAGAGTCCCAAAGCTCAGTGGATTGACTTGGGGGTGGGGCATTTGAAGAAAGGGGTTGGGGATGCGAGGTCTCTAGAAGGCCTGTCCTGGGGTGCAGGTCTCAGTTAAACGATTTGCACAGGGTCACACAAGCTAGTAGGTGTCCAAGGTGGAATTTGAACCCAGCTCTTGCTGACCCCACACCTAGTGCTCTATCTACCACTATTCCACTGCCTCTCAAAGTCTTGATATCTTTATGATTTGTACTGAGATATTCTTTCTCTTTGGGCTAAAAGAGTGATCTTTTGTTACCCTATCTCCCAATTCCAAATTTCAGCAGTTAAAGAGAGAGGGGAAGTTATTGACTCCTTTACTTCCCACCAGTTGTTGGCAACCAGGGTGAGAGGAAACAGAAAACTGTATTGTCCCTTGTCAGGGCCCCTGTAACCCAGAAGGGAGCCAGCCTAAGGCCTGTCCTCAAAACCTGGTGTTGTTCTGTGGCCTAAGGGCCCCTCTGCCAGTCCTGATGATGCAAACTCGCTGAAGGCCCCAGAGAGTTAGGATGCCTCATCAAAGATGCATCCTTGAAATTCAAGGGCCTTAAAGGCCCTGGAAATTCAGAGAAGTTATTAACCAGGCAGGTCGATCTGAAATGCCCCCAGTGGAAAAGACCACAATTATCACAGTAACAGCTACAGCTGACAGCTAGAGGCCCAGACTTCCAGCTGCTGCCTTAACCCTCTGTCCCAACTCCTGAGCTAAGGCTATGGTCTCCCTAGCCAGGGTCTAGACTCCATCAAGTAGGGACCCCTTTCCACCCCCTTACCATCCTGCCTGGCTTCGTCATGATCCGGACCAGCACTTAGCTTTCTGGTGTCCTGGTCCTCTTCAAGAAAAGAGGACAAAGAACGACCAGCACTTAATAAATGTTGATTGATTGACTGATGGGGACCACTGGACTTCTTCATTTCCTCTGGCTCCCAGTGTCCGACTCAGCCCGGCTGCAACTAGAAAATCTTTTACTTAGGATAGAAATCCCAAAACAGTAGAGCAGATGGGGAGGACAGTCTGACTGCAGGTCCAGCGGGAAAGTGACCCGTCCTTTACATCAGAGGTGCCAAACTCAGGATCAGCCACATTCCCAAATGCAAGTCTGAACTGGATTAACTTGGAGTTGGGAAATATTTGGCAAAATAAATAAAATACAACAGAACATCGGTTACTGTTTAGTTGTTTCAGTAATGTCCAACTCTTCATGACCTCATTTGGGGTTTTCTTGGCAGAGGTCCTGAAGTGGTTTGCCATTTCCTTCTCCAAAATAGAACACAGAGAACGTTAATGTGTGGTTTTCTAAGTTAATATACAGGACCCAGGGGTCTTTATATAAAATTTAATGACCCCCTCTTTGAGTTTGACATCATAGATATATTACACAGTGGATAGAGTCTGGAAGATACCTCTTTATGAACTGAAATCTGACTTCAGACACTTACAAGCTGGGTGACCCTGGGTAAGTCACTTAACCCTGTTTGCCTCAGTTTCCTCATTTGTAAAATGAACTGGAGGATGAAATGGCAAAACCATCCCAGTATTTGCACCAAGAAAACCCCACATAGGGTCACAAAGAGTTGGACATGACTGAATCACAACAATATGTGCCAGGCACTGGGCTGAATGCTTGGCAAGTATTATCTTGCCCCAGTCTTCTCCTCCTAGTGATGGTTCTGCCCTCTGATTACTTGGACCATCAACCCAGAGCTAAAACACAATTAGATACTCATATCGCAGCATAATCCTAACTTTATCAAATGCCTAGCCATCAGTGAATTGGTTCCAAGCCCTCTGCTAGGTCTAACCAGACATAAGGTTGGATTGACCTAAGAGACAGACTTATGTGTCTTCTGGAGTAAGAATGTTTTCTATTCTCAAGGACCCTTTATCTGGCAATGAAACCAAGGACATTTGTCTCTGCTTTTTGTCCTGCTTATTCTGACCTTATCTTCCCAAAGTCCTCCCCCCTACCCATACACCTCAAGTTCAACCCTGGATTGAGAAGAGTGAATGAGCAGAAGCATGGTTTTTACTTTTTTAGGGGGGGATATGACTAGGGAGGCTTTGGCATTTGAATGAGGATGGTGCTTCCACTGCACATCTGGTACAAGGAGGAAGAACAGCTGTATTGCTGAGTATTCCTCCACTAAAGAGAAAGTTAGGTGGTCCCTGGGAAACTAGGGGGTGGTGATGGTGATGCCTATAAAGCTGAAGAGCCTGTCATTTCTATTGGGTCATCTTAGACCCTGCAGAAAGCAGAAGGATGCTGGCCCAGATCTCTGCAGCTGCTTTACTCTGAAGCTTTTACAGAAGATGCAGGCTGGCAAATGATGATTTAAAAAAAAAAAAACATGAAAAACAAGAGGCCTTTATTATGAGTGTGGTTGAGCTACTCCAAGGCATGGCTGAAGGACTAATTGGAGACAGCTGGGATTTGCAGGGGCAGGGGCAGGGGAAGAGGGTCCTGGGTCAAAAATCCACCAGGTCTCCAAAGCTGGAGGGAGTTGTTGGGCCTTGGGAGAGATGAGGAAGGGCTTTGCCTGTGCTGCTGAACCACCCATGGCGTCAGTAAAATAGAGCTGTACTGGACAGTCTCTGGTCGCTCTGGTTTATGATCCTATGACTTGCCCAGGGTCACACAAACAATAAAAAGTATTCTTGAATTTGAATAATATAGTCATAGATTATGAGCTGGAAGAGACTTTAGAGGGTCATGCAGGTTAACTGACTCATTTTTACAGGTGAGGGAAATGAAGCTCAGAGAAGTTAAGTGATTTGGCCAGGGTCACACAGCTAACAAGCCTCTGAGGCAAGACATAAATTGATGTTCTCCTGGCTTCAAGTCCCTTCGGGTTCTCAATCTGTGACCCTGACCCTAAGGTCCCCAAGAGGCCTAAAGGTTAGTTTTTTAGAACCACAATCTGACCTTCAGGGGACTTTGGTTAGAGTAAGGTTAACCATGGGGTTGGGGAAAGGGCAGTGGATTAAGAATCAGGAATCCAGGATTTTTGTACAGGTTATAATATTAATTTATTATGTGACCTTAGGCAAATTATTTAACCATTCTGGGCCCTAGTTACTGACAGTAAAATGAGGGGCCCCCTACCGCATCCTGGGGCCATCTCCAGTTGTCTTCATCTATATGTGGCCCCTGGACCCAGATGGCTCTGGAAGAGAAAGTGAGGCTGGTGACCTTGCACAGCCCTCCCTCACTTACATCCAATTCATTTGAATGTCATGGCATCACCTCCCTGATGTCATGGCCTTCTTCCAGAACAAGGATGAACAACAGCAAAATGAGGGAGTGGTCTGGGTCTAAGATCCTTTTGTGTTTTGTTACTAAATGCCACTAAGTGCTAAACTGAGTAATTGATAGTCAATAAGTGGGAACCTCTTGTAAATTTAGAGGCTTTAACTGAAATGGGTATTATAGGTTTAGCCCTAGTTCTGTCTAAGCCTGGGTGGTTTTCCTGATGGATAGCCCCATAATTCTGCCTCCTTGGAGGGAAATAAGACTCCTGATTGGCTGAGAGACCTCTGAGCCCACACTATGTCTGCTAAGCTGTTACCCTCCCCTCGAGATTGCTTAGGGAAAGTGACTTTTATTCCAAACCTTTGATCATACCACTAGACTACAGATACTTACTTATGGTACAAAGATATAATTCTGCCCCAATATGCAGATATGGAGATGAGAAAAGGAGAGAGAAATCACCCAGCCATTGGGGTTCTGGATTCAGCTGGCCTCTCCCCATGAGGTTGCTGGCTGTTGTGAATGGGTCTCTTCCAGTTCTCCACAAAATCCTGCATTTGTGTTAAGGTCTGCCAATCCCCGATCAGATACCTATGCATGCCACTCATGGGGCAGCTGTGTTTATCAGACAGCTGCCAACCACAATTTTTTCTTACACAGGAAACTATATGTTTCATGAAAGGTTAGTGATTTTGTAGTATTCTGTAAATATCATAACTAGGCGGTACAGTGAGTAGAGTATAGGCCTCTGAATTCAAATCTGGCCTCAGATACTTATTAGCTATTTGATCCTGGATGTACTTAAATCTGTCTGCCTTAGTTTTCCCCATTTGTAAAATGGGAATAAAAATAGCATTTACCTCTTACAGTTGTTGTGAGAATAAAATGAGATCATATTTGTAATGTACTTCACAAAATTTAGTTACATATACTTATATACATACATAATCATCATCATCTTTATCCTACTCTAATCTCCCAAGTAGAGGGAACTTGAGCTGAAATCCTCAGTGTTCCTTGAGGCAGCAAGGTGTATGTATAGAAACAGATCCCTATAGGCTGCACACCAACTTAGAAAACCACAAATTAACATTATCTATGTTGTATTGTATCTTTTTTTATTTTACTATACATTTCTCAATTATATTTTAATCTGATTTTGGCCACACTTGGGGAGTTTTGCAGCCTCAAAACATGTGGGGAGAAGCCAGTTTTGATGACTCTGTAGGGAACATCATACTAGAGTTTGAGTCAGGAAGGCCCAAGTTCAAATTCTACCTCAGACACCTACTAGCTATGTGACCCAGGGCAAGTCACTTAACCTCTCTCTAAGTTTCCTTATCTATTTTTAAAAATAGGGATGATAATAATAATATCCAGCTAACAAAGTGGTTGTGTTAATCAAATGAGGAAAATATACATAAAAGGTTTTGTAAACCTCAAAGTACCATGTAAATATTGGCTATTATTATTCCTAAACCTTGTTGATCTGTCAACATAAATATAATGTTGGGAGTAGGGAGGGGGTGTGTGTGTGTGTGTGTGTGTGTGTGTGTGTGTGTGTGTGTGTGTGTATAAGTGCTGATCTCCGAAAAATTGAATTTGGGAGAAAATTCAAAGGGTATTCTCATTTCTGTATGGAATGGATCCAGCAAATCATACTGTACAAATTGTTGAAGTTCGGGTCGGGGTAAGTTGGAGGGGACAGGCAGACCATCTTTTCTCCTGTTCTCTTTTTGTAAAACTTGCTCTTTATTTTAAAGCCTTTCTGGGGGATAGAGGAGAGGGAGGCAGGAAGTGAGATGACTATTCTTTGCTTTATTTGTAGGGTTTTCTTTTGGGAAATGGAAGAAGGGGAAAATCAGTAATTAAGGAACTGGACTTTGGAGGTTAAATTTTTTTCCCCCATTTTTTTCACCATTATACTTTCTCTCCTAAAAACCAATTATGTTGCTGAGATTGGTAAACCTGAGTGTTCAAGGGCCAGGTTCCAGTCTGAGTGATTCAGTCTCTCTAGGCTTAACAAAGAGACTCAGTATTGGGCCTCTTTTTCTAAAGCAACTAGAGATTCAAATAAAGGCACGACACACCTTCACAATATCCCACAAGTTCTTCAGCCCTTTTCATTAGTCCTGTGCTCCAGCCAGACTCAGCTGCTTGCCATTGGAACTGTAAGTACCACTTTTGGCTTTCGGCATAGTGGAATGGTAGGTTGGGGGTAAGAGGGGATACATCTAAGAGGGTGCTCAGGCCTCTTGTAGGGAGAGAAATACCACTCACTCTATGGAGAGGATGGAGACTTGAGCTCATGACAACCCTGTGGGTGGTTAAATGACTTCCCCAGGATCCTACCCTCCCTTCCCTACCCCCATAGAGGGGGTAGGGGACACGGGAGCCAACTGGGATATAACAAGGCCCAACTCCTGAGGAATAAGGAGAGAGCAGAGGAGGGGTATGTTGGGGAGGAGCTCACATGAGATTCGAAAGAGTAGTGATCAAGGAACTGAACCATTTGAATTAATTTTGTTCTTGGTCCAGACCTGTGACTTCAGAGCTAATTCCAATTGAAGAAATGCTTTTGTCAATGCAAACAGAAGTTACCTGGGGGGCAGCTAGGTGGGGTAGTGACTAGAGCACCTGCCCTGGAGTCAGGAGAACCTGAGTTCAAATCAGACCTCAGACGCCTGACATCGGACTGACTAGGTAAGTCATTTAACCCCAATTGCCTCACCAAAAATAAAAAGTTACCTGGGTTATTGATGGGTTAAGAGATTTGTCCAGGGTCACACAGAGGCCAAGAAAACAAACTTGAACCCAGGTCTGTCTGCTCTGAGGCTGGCTTTCTATTCATTAATCTATGTTGTCTCTTTTTAATTATTCTTGATAAATAGGTGTCAGATCCACATTCTGTCAACACCCTCTAAATGGTGGTGCCTTGGCACAACACTCCAGTCACTCCACCTTAGTTACTGTTGGCTTTGCCTTTACCTATTGCCTTTTTTAAATTTACCTATTTTATTTACCTTTATTTACCTATTACCTTTGCAGTTGCTAAGTCAATAACTTTGCTGTTTCTAACATCTAGAATAGCCCCCCTCCCCCATTCTCTACTTTCACCAGTTGAAATTCTACCTTGTTGAAAATGACAGCTAGAAGGGGGTGCATGGGGAGTTCAAGAAGGACTAGCACCTCTGGTATGAGGGCCTGTGGAGCCCTTTTCAGGGCTGCTCAGCCACCTTTGGTAGATATCTGGCACCCAACTCACCTGTGGCTCCAAGAAGCTGTAGCATGTGTACCAGCCACACCCTGGTAAAACTGTCTTGGCAGACAGGCTAAACCTGGTTGGCACTGACTCTTCATGATCTCCTTCAGGTTTTTCTTGGCAAAGATACTGGAGTGGTTTGCCATTTCCTTCTCCAACGTATTTCATAGATGAGGGAATTGAGGCAATCATTTTGCCCAGAGTCACACAGCTTTTAAGTGCCTGAGGCCAGATCTGAACTTCGGAGAGATGAGTCTTCCCAATTCCAAGTCCCGTGCCGGTGCTCTGTCATTTCAATGCCAATGTTAGACATTTGACTACTGAACTTTTTTTCTTTTGTACAGGGCCGTTGGGGTTAAGTGACTTGCCCGAGGTCACACGGCTAGGTTTTGTGTTAAGTGTCTGAGGTCGTATTTGAACTCAGGTCCTCCTGACTCCAGGGCTGGTGCTCTATTCACTGCACCACCTAGCCGCCCTGACTACTGAACTTTTAAATGATCTTACCAAGCTTGGTTATAGGAAGTGGAAGTGAAGGAAAAATTCACTGTGTATTTTTGTTTTAAGGTTTCAAAGATACTATGTTGTATTTGCAAAAGATGCCAAGGGAAGGTTGCTGGCCCCATTCCCACATGCCTCCCTCCTCCCCTAACTGTCATGGTCTCTTGAGCCAGGTAGTCTTGTCCTCACCGATTTTCCTTGTTCCACTCAGGACTGTTTCAGTCAGAAGAGCAGTGAGACCTCTGACAATACCTTCTCCTTCATTGACTCCTCCTTCATCCAAGTGGTCCTTTACTCTTCTGCAAGGGAAGATAAGAGGCCAGTGCTAGAAACTACTGGTCTGGGCTTTGGAAGGCTGATAGGTGTGTCTGGTTGCAGCTAAACCACGTGCAGTCCTTCCATAGCTACTTTATGCCTTACCCAGCCATCAAACCAAGGCTCCATGAAGGCAATGATTTTCTTCTTTCCTGCTGAATTCAAGGGATAGCTGGGTGATGCAGTAGACAGAATGCTAGTCCTGGAGTCAGGAAGATTCCTCTTCATGAATTCAAATCCAACTTCAGACACTTAACAGCTGCGTGACCCTGGGCAAGTCACTTAACCCTGTTTGCCTCAGTTTCTTCATCTGTAAAATGAACTAGAGAAGGAAATGACAAACCACTCCAGTATCTTTGTCAAGAAAACTCCAAATGGGGTCATAAAGAGTCAGACTCAACTGAAAGGACTCAAAAACAACAATTCAAGTCCAGTCAAACGTAACTAGTGATTAAGAGTTTGCAAAGGGGCTTGCTTACATGACTAATGTAAACCAGTGCTGGAGTTTAGCAGGGGTGCAAAGAGAGGGGGAGGGGAGGGAAGAGGCTCACCCTGGGATTGGGATGGGGAATGAGGGGGTGAGGGAATTAGATACCTCACTCTTAGTCCTTCCCCAAGGACAGAACGTAGGCATCAGGCAACCCACAAAATCCACCAAATAAAGGAGAAAAGGAGAGGGAAGGGAAAGCAAAGCCAGAAAGCAGATTATGCTTCTTTTCATTTTTCTTGCCACAGAGATCTGTGGCTACTGCACTGCTTCTGGATGGATTGATTCCTTGGACACCCTCTGCTCCAAAACCAAAATTCACTTCATGGTGGAGGGCCAAAAATTTCATTAAACTTCCGTTGGTTCATTTCCTAAAGCGTTAAGTCTGTTAGACAACTAGAGAGCAGAGGAAGAGAATGATTCAGAAGGTCCGGAGCATTCAGCATTAGCAGTGGGCAAGTTAGGCATGTGCTAAGGCCACAATACTCAGGGGCCATAACAAGCCACTCTTTTGTTATGCTTTTTAAAATAAAATTAAAATATACATATGTACATATAAATGTATATATGCCCATATATACATGTTTGAAAATCTAGTTCCCTGTGACACATAGATATTTCTTTAGTGATATATCAAGTCACAAGAGGCACCCAAAGACAGTAAAATGGTGGTAGTAAGGGGAGAGGGATTGTAGAACCCAGCATTCAAATCTTGCCTGAAGGTTCACAAATACTTTTTCTGAGCCCTAGTAAGAGCTGAGAGGAAGACCAGAAGGAACACTTCAGTTGGGACCATGCAGGCAGGTCTTTGGAGTTCCATGATTCACATGCATGTATACATACCCATCCTCTTAGGAACGTTTTGACCTTGAAGTCAGAGGAGATTGTGCTTAGTTTCCCTTTTTTTGTAATCGAGCTCGTAATGACAGTAAGCTAAATTCAGAGAGACTGAGTCATTCACTCTGGAGCCCCGCCTTCTTCTACGATGGCTCTACTCCTCAGCCTTTTTTTGTGTTTTGTTTCGTTTTGTTTTGTTACCTAATCTCTTTTGTGAATTTCCTACTGGAAGGGGACTCCCCACATTGGTTATCTCCTCTCCCTTTATTCACATATCCTCAAGAATCAGTGTCAATTTGTCAGTGTGGACAACTCTAGTGCTATTGACTTGTTTACCCTCACTCAAATTAAGAATACACCATCTCATCTACATTCAGAAAAAGATCTAGAAAGACCAGAGTTTAAATGGAGACTGAAGCAATCTACATGCTATCGCTCTTTTTCATGTTTGGTTTCCTTTCTTTTTTCCCATTGTTCCCTCCATTGGTTACAACCCTTCTATACAACCAGACTACTGTACAATGTGAAAGTATTTGCAGATCCTATACTTGATTGCACGCTGTTGGGGAAGGGGCAGGGAGGGGAAAAAATTGAAACTCAAGGGATTGTGGAGCTGAATCTTGTATGCTAAAAGTAAATAAACAAGTCAATGAAAATTTTTTTTAAAAAAATGAAAAAAAATAAATGCAAAAAAAAAAAAAGAATATGCCATCTCTTTGCTTCTTGGTCCTATGCCCAGTTGGGCATGCCTCCGGAGAGCTTTTTCAGGTGTTTACACTCCATTGGCTATTTTCTTTTCTTCTCGTATATTTTTTTTTTTTTTTTTTTTTTGGCAAATGAGGTTGAATGACTTGCCCAGGGTGATACAGCTATAAGTGTCTGAGTTCAAATTTGAACTCAGGTTCTCTTAACTCTAGGGCCAGTGCTCTCTCCACTGGGCTCCTCCATTGGCCATTTTCAAAACCTCCTGGCTAAAACTCCTTCTGCAAACATGAATAACTTCTCATCCTGGCTAGAAAGGAGAGTGGACATAGGGAAGAGAAAAGTAGATTTGGAGATTGGAGTGCACATGCAAGCCCCAGCCTTGCAGGGTTGTTGTGAGGAAGGGGCTTTGTACACCTTAGAGTGCTGTAGAAATGAACAATTATGACTGGATCTTCACTGTCCTGTAGCACAGTGGAAAGAATGTTGAACTTTGGAGTCAAGAGGACCAGGTCTTGAGCAAAGCACTTTTATCTCCTTGAGTCTCTGTTTACTCATCTATTAAATGAAAATGGAAAGATTGGATTGGATGTTTTCAGAGACCTTCCAATGCCTTCTCAACCAAGGGATATTTACTGAAAAAAATAAATCAAGAGCAGAAGAACAAACCTTTCCCTACTAGTGCCTGGGGGTCTGCTCCCTCTTATTACACCTTAGTCTCTGGGCTTAGACTTAATTCAGTCTAATACCATTCATCCCAGAAGGTTTACTTCCAAATGTGTCATGGCCAGTGGATGGATGGACCTTCATCTCTGCTATGGTTGGACTGCAACCATCACAGTCTGGGTCGTGGCCCATCCTAGAATGGACTCCAGCTCCTGGACTCAGCTCTGGTGGCTTACTTTCTCCAGACTTCCAAAGCTCACAAAGTCATAACCGTCTTCAGTCTCCTTCATCTAAAATAAGAACGGACAAACGCAAAAGGGCAAAGAGCAGAGACGTATCCCCAGTCCGTAGGCCAGGATGAAGGGCTGAGGTCTCTCAGCAAGGTCCTTTGCTCATTGTTGTTTTTATTCATTCGTTTCAGTCGTGTCTGATTCTTTGCGACCCTGTCTGGGGTTTGCTTGGCAAAGATATTGGAGTGATTTGCTCCTTTCTTCTCCAGCTCATTTTATAGATGAGGAACTGAGGCAAACAGGGCTAAATGACTTGCCCAAGGTCACACAGCTAGTAAATGTCTGAGGCTGGCTTTGAACTCATGAAGAAGAGTCTTCCTAACTTCTGGCCCCGCTCTCTATCCACTGTACTCCCTATAGTAGATGCATAATAAGTGTTTATTGACTGAATCCTCTCCCCTCGCAGCATTGTCTCTGACTAGAGGGCAACCAAGAAGGAAAAAGATCTATCTTCTTAGCTCCAAACCAATGATCTTACCTGACTCTGATCAAGGAACTTTACCTCTTACTTCATTTTCCTCATTTTTAAAGTGAAGGACTATATGAATCTCTCTAAATCTAAATTATATATTTCCTCCTGGGACTTGAAAAAATATTTATCCTCTGACTGTTGTAGACTTTGGGCATACATTCTTTTCTGTACTCAAAGGGACCCCAGTACTTTTTTTAAAAGATGGTGGGCGGAATTTATCACTTATCTTCTCACCCTGGTTTAATCACACTTGTGAGCCTGCTGGCAAATGCTAGGTATGGTCTTTGAGATCTAATTAACTTTGTAATTCCTCCCACATTCATTCCACAATGCGAGCCATAACCTTCTTGGTGATTACCCCCAAATCTGTATCTTTTAGGTCTTGACTTCTCATATGAATTCTAGGCAATATGAGACTCATGTTTCCCACCATTTTTAGGGCATCTCCAACTTCTCTGCTTGATACCTTGTGCTTAACTTAAATTCAGTATTTTCACAACTTACCTCTTTTTCTTTTTTTTGGAGGGGGGAAGGCAAGACAATTGGGGTTAAATGACTTGCCCAAGGTCACACAGCTAGTAATTATGTCAAATGTCTGAGGCTGGATTTGAACTCAGGTCCTCCTGACTCCATGGTCAGTGCTCTATCCACTGTACCACCAAGCTGCCCCCTTACCTTTTCTTTTCAATGGGCAGCCTAGCTTACTTTCCCTATTCTTATAAATGACATATTATAAACATTATAAAATCTTTAAACCACCTCCAGTCACCTTTGATGCTTTCTTTTCCTTCTTCCCATGAGTTATACCAGATCACAAAGTCTCACTGATTTTTTTTGCAAATATCTTATGTTTACCCTTTCCTAATGAGAACTCCCTCAACTCTTCTGCATGCCTCAAAATTTTTCAACATTGACATCTTTGGGGAAAAAGAATCCTTACACTTTGTTGACGCCAATTCCATCCCTTTTTGCTTCCTCCATGGCCTTCCTCCAGCCATCAACCATACTTTCTCAAGCATCTCCCTTTCTTCTTCCATTCCACTGGTTCCTTCTAATCTGCTTGTACAAATGCTCCCTAATCCTAAAAAAGCTCACTGTTAACTTTTTCTTCACTCAATTGCCATAAAGTAGTTTTCCTCCCATTTGCTACCAAACTTCTGGAATAATTTGTCTGTGCTTAATTCCTGCACTGCCTCACCGCCCTCAACCGCTTGCAATCTGGCTTCTTCCCCCATCCCTGCTGAAACTGCTCAAAGGTCATATCCAGTGGATTATTTTTGGTCCTCATCCTCCTTGATCTCTATTGACCCTCTCTTCTTTCTGTATATTCATTTTCCTTGGCTTCTATTTTTGCTTTTGTTTTGTCTGAAATCGGATAGCTACCCTACTTTTTTTTACTTCAGCTGAAGTATAATATATATTCTGCTCCTTTACTCTGTGCCTATCTCTCTGCTTCAAATGTGTTTCTTGTAAACAACATATTATAGGATTATGGTTTTTAATCCACTCTGCTATCCTCTTCTGTTTTATGGCAGAATTCATCCCATTAATATTCAGTTATCTTCCTTGTTTTCTAAGACCATGTAGTTCCCTGGTTTTCCTCCTACCTCTCTGACTACTCTCTCTACTCCTCTTTCCAACCCATTAAGGCATGTTTCTCAAGATTCCATGTTTGCCATACCCTTGCCCCTGACAATGTCATTTATTCATCAGCTTCACCTCTCACTTTTTCATAGGGGATCCCCAAATTTGCTTCTGTAGGGCCCCAGATCCGTACTTCCAGCTGCCTTCAGAATAGCTCAACTTGGGTGTCTCAATGGAACCCCAACCTCACCATGTCTCAAACCAAAATGACCTCTTCTTGTGGTCCCTAAACCTGTTTCTTGTGACTTCACTATTTCTGTTACTGACACCCTTCATCATATTAAAAAAATTTCGTGTTTTATCTGACTCTTCTCTCTCCCTTAATTCTGGTATCTAATACATTACCAAGTTCTACTGATTTTGTATCTGCAACATTCTTATCATTCCCCTTCCCCTTACCTCTCATTTCTATCATTCTACTACCAGTCCTGATAACACCTCTCCTGGAAAGTGACCCTAGCTTCCCAATAGCTGTTAGGAGAATCTTCCTGAATTATTTCCATGATTTTACTCTCCTACAGAAGAATCCATCCCATAAAATCCAAACTCAGTCTAGACTTCACAACACATTATCCACTCCTTAGTTTTACCAAGACAGTCTCCCTTCCTTTGTTGTCATTCTTTGAGTACAGCTTGCTTATTCCCATTACTTCACTTGGATCATGCCATTGTTACCACAGCCTTCCCTTCTCTTCCTCTTCTTTCTTTCCACCAGTCTTCATCCTTCCTTTACCTACTTCAATTTCTAGTTACACAGTCCTCCCTTCTAAGAAGCCTCTCCTGGTTAGTCCCACTCACTGGTTGCTCCTCAGCATTCATACACTTGGTTCATCCATGTAATGTTAATTTGCACATGCTCATATGCTGATTTGAGCTTTCTACTCATTCCATGTCCATTTACAAGCCTCTATGTTTTCTTCTTGTATCTTTCCAACAGCACTAATGATCTGATACATAGTTAGTACTTGGTAAGGGTTGCCCAAGTTGTGAGAAGCCCTCATTGTTAATCCATTAAACTCAGCTTGGAACCACTACAGAGACAGGAATCACCCAGAGGTGAAGCTTACCTCTTAAAAGAAGAATCATGTTGGAGATTTTAAGGGCAGGGCTCCTGCCTTGTCCCACACCCAGTTAGAGCTTTCAGCTATTGGGTGCAAGGGGAAAACCCTCAGTGACTCACTGGTTTCTTTATTCAAATATAATTGCAAGTTTTTGAGAGCCTGAGTGGGCAGAAGGCTTTGCATCTCAAGAGATTATCATCTTGGTGGGTGGTAAGCCAGAGATCCTTCTTCCATGTGTATGTACTGATAGGGTTGATTTTTGGTTAATTTTGGTTCAAGTACCGCAGTAAAAAAGTGTCAGTGGCCTGCACTCTGGGACTTGGTTTGGTTCTAGGCCAACTCTGAGAGGATTATAACCTCAAGAGGTTTGGCCTCCTACCAATTTGTAGTGAACTAGAATATGTCTGCAAGGAGAGATCAATCTGAGGGCAGATATTCATTCTCCAATCCCTTTTCAATCTCCTATATTGGTTCCTCTTCCTCCTTCTGTGCCCTGTAACTGTGGGCATCCTCTAAGATTCTCTGGTCCCTCACCTTTCTCTATGTACTTTCTTCGGAGGGCTCCTACCTAAATTTTTTTTGTCTCAATAATTACTTCTGTGTAAATGCTTCTACAACCTTAACTCTAACCCTGACCTTTCACCTATTCTTGAGTCATATACACACTCAAATGCCCTGCTTCTCTCTTTTTTTTTTAATTTTATTATAGTTTGCATCACTCATTTCCACAAGATTTTGAGTTACATATTTTCTCCCCGTCTTTCCCCCACCCACTGCCCCAAAACAGCCATCCCAGTGTGTCCCCCCTCCCCCAGTCTATTCTCTCCTATGTCACTTTTTGGTAGGGCAGGATGGATCTCCCAACTCCTGCTTCTATCTCAAACTCAGTTTGAGATCATCTTGTCCTAGAAATTGGCTTCCTGTCATAATTTCTTCATTGTTGTCAGTGGCGCTGGGATTCTTCCCACTATTCAGGTTAGAAATCTCAAAGGTTTCTTTAACTTTTCCCCCTCCCTCATAGCCTGTGTTAATCTGTCATCTAGCAAGTCTTTATTGAACATATGTACAAAGTATTGAATTAACTGCTGGAGGGGGAAATACGAGAATTAGGAGACAATTCTTATTCTTGTTCTTAATTGAGTTGAAGACAATACCCAGATGAAACACAAAGATAATAAGATGAGGCAAGGCACTGATTAGGATGAAATCCTTAAATAAGACTAATCCATCACCAAATCCTGTTCATTTTTCTTTCGAAGTCTTTTTGGAATCGTCTCTCCTGAATTACTGCAACAGTACCCTAGCCGAAGCCTCTGCCTTCAGTTTCCTCCATTCCAATCCATCTTGTATCATACTCCCCGATTAACCTTCCCAAAATACTTTCATCATGTCACTCCTTGCTCAAGAAGTTACAATAACTGCTTAATGGCCGAGTCAAGTCTAAACTTCTCTGCCCTGGCTTTCAAATCTCTTTGTAATCTGGCCCCACCCGTCAATAATATGATAGCTGTCTTCAAATACTACATTTAATGGGTTGTCATGTGGAAGAGAGAGTGTACTTATCGGGGGACTCAAGAGGACAGACCTAGGAACAATTGGCGCAAGTTACAGGGAGGCAGATTTTGGCCCGATCTCAGGAATAACTTGTAATAAAATAGATGGTCACTGGGAGACACTGCCTTAAAAAGTAGGGATCTAGGGGATGGCTAAGGAGCAGCTAGGTGGGGCAGTGAATGGAGCATCAGCCCTGGAGTCAGGAGGACCTGAGTTCAAATCTAACCTCACACTTAACACTTACTAGCTTTGTGACCTTGGGCAAGTCACTTAACCCCAATTGCTCTGCCTTACCCCCTCCAAAAAGAAAAAAAAAAGTAGGGATCTCTCCATCACAGGAAGTATAAACAGAGGCTGAATGACTATCTTTCAGCATTGTTGTTGTTGTTATTGTTCAGACTTTTCATGACCCGTGGACCTCTGTCCATGGGATTTTCTTGGCAAAGATACTGGAATGATTTGCCATTTCTTTCTCCAGAGGCAGGGACTTGCCCAGGGTCACCCAGCTAGGAAGTTTCTGAGGCTGGAAATGAACTCAGGCCTTCTTGACTCCAAGCCCCGGGGCTCTATCCCCTGCACCACTTAGCTACCTTTCAGCAATATCATAGAAGGGATTCCTGCCTTGGGAGGTAAGTAGATGCAAATGACCTCTAGGGTTTGTTTTAACACTAAGATTCTATGTTTCTGTAATCAATCTGAAATTCTAGATAGCTACACTTACCCACAACTTCTGAAGAAGGACTGTTTGAGAGAATTAGGCTGGTTCCTTGAGAACATATTAATTTTAACCTCTGTACCTTTATTCCCACCATCCTCTTGATGTACCTTCCTCCCTCATCCCTTGTGTCCCTTTTTCTCTCTCCCTCTCCGAGTTTTATCCATTCTTCAAGGCCTAGCTAAAATCTTGCCTTCTCATGAGATCTTTTCTCACTAGTTCACCTTGTCTTCCCCTCTCCCTCTCTTAAGTCCTTCATTATTTAGACTTGTATTGTTCTGAGATACTTTAATGAATGTTGATCTGGTCTACTCCTCAGATTGAAAGCTTTCCCAGGAGCATGAATTGTGACTCATTCTTATCTTAGATTTTCCTTTGCAAGATCTTGGCTATGTACAAGGAACTCACTAAATATCTGTTGACTGATTGGTGTTGGATACCCAAGAAGCTTCATGACTAATAGGGCTTCCCAGGAAAAGTTCAGCTCAAGGGACTACCCAGAGCTAACAAGACAACTTTGGTTGAAATAAACCTGTATCCCAGCGCTAGGCCAGAACTAAATTTCGCTCCGAGGCTATTGTTCACTTTTAAAAATAATACTGACAATAATAATTCACCTTCATGCATCCCACCCTTCTTTTGAGGGTTGGGGAAGCTGTGGACCTAGACAGTGGTGTAGAGAATACCCAGTACAGAAACTCAGAAAACTCTTTCGCCAATACAAATACGTAACTGTTCCGAAAGAGAGATCTGCTTAGAACTCTGAAAGGTTCAACACCTCGTCCAGGTCACTCAGTCAGTAGGACTTGAACCCAGTTAGTTCTTGACACTGAGGCTTCCTACACCATCATTCAATGCCACCCCTTAGCCTTTGTTGTTGACACCATCCTATTCTGGATATAGGCACTGTAGTGATTGGGCCCAAAAGCTGGTTTCCTGTTCAAATCCTGCCTCAAACTTATTGTGTGACCCTGGGTGGATCACTTAAACTCTCTGCCCCTCAGTTTTCTTAACTGTAAAATAAGGAGGTTGGTCCTTTACAGCTAAAAATCTAGGATACCATGATCTTCCCAAACTCACCTAACTTCCCAATTTGTCAAGGGTAGTACTTAGGTATTCAACCTCAAGTCATACATAATGCAACACTCTTCCTCATCCGACCAGTTCCCAAGTTTTTGTTACTTCTACCTCCACAATCTCTCAGTAACCACCCTTTGTAAACTCACATTATATACTAGGCACAGGATGTGTCTTCCTTTTTTTAGGGTAGGGCCATATAAAGCTGAATCCCTCTAGAACAAAGGTTCTCTAGAACTAGGGCCCATGAAACTTAACTGATAACTCTATTTCAATATTATTGGTTTCCTTTTTAGTTGTGTCTTTTTATGCATCTAAAAACAATATTCTAAGAATGGGTCCATGGGTTTTACTACACTGCCAAAGGGGTCCATGGCACAAAAAAGGTTAAGATCCCCTTCTCTAAAACAACGAATCCTGTTTCTTTTTTTCATTTTTCCATTTGATCAAAGGCTCATTTCCACATAGCCACTTGGGACTAGGCACCTGGTGCTCCCTCAGCATCATCCCCATGGCAAGCCCTCAGGAGTCACCTCTCAGGACTCTAGCATCTTGTCAACATAAAAATAAGTAAAACTCCTGTGGCCACTATCATCTCCCTTTCCCTTCTTAAATTTGATGGGAGAATACAGCTTAAAAATAAACTTTGGGAGGAAATCAAAAGAATACTCTTAGAACAAGTAGGTCAACTCACTTTCCATCTTTGTCCATCAGAGTGAATGACAATAGGCAGTAAACCCTTTGTCCAAGTAGAAAGAGCAGACCATGAATTTGAAAGAACCGAGTCCTGGGGCCAGGAGTTTGGCTCCATGAATTTCCCTGTCCAATATAGCAGGTCCCCTGAAGGCAGGTCTGATATTTAATTTGCTTTACTAAGCATCCAGGTCAGAACAAACCCAAGGAACTCCCTAATGGCACGTAGGTATTATCTGAATTTAAAAGTTCAGTTTCTCCCAGTCTGTGTACCACATAAAAGCACAATATGAACATATATACACAAAGCCCTGGCATTATACAACTCTTTCCCAGAGGCCTTCCAAGTTTCATTGTAAAACTTAAGTTCTTGCAAATACTCTAAAATTAGATAGAGACAAAATGAAACTTTTATTGCAGGTGGTGTAAAGAAGGACAAATCAGAACAGCCAAGCCCCAGCAACTGTCTGGTGTGGCACTATTCCTCTAGGGAAGAGAGACAAGTGGTGAGGCCTGCGTGCGTGTACACCAGTGTGGGCAGGTACTCTGACAACCGCACCTCAGAACCACAGCAGTTTTAACACCCTAAGTTCTCCCCCTCCAAACCAAAAACAATCCAGGGAGGAAGAAGAGAACACTAGGAAAATTCAAGGCCTCTTTAAATCACTGCTTTTTACTTCCTTTTGTAAGACAAACCCAATCAAACCATTTAATTTAAAGAAGCCTCTTTATTCGAAACCAGAAGGAGCTCGACTTTTCGCTCTATAATCTGGAGCAGGACACCTGGCCAAAGATGACGAAGGAGAAGTTGTGGATGTTGTGCTGCTGTGTGCGACACTGCCCTTCCTTGGGGGAAGCTCTGCTGGGCAAGGAAAGGCAGGAGAGCTGCAACAGGTACTGGCAAGAAGTGGCATTGGCGCCAACACCCACGTCCTCAGAAAGGCCTTTTCCACTCCCCTCCAACATGAACCAGAGGTGGTAATAGGGCAGAAGAAGCAGGGCAGTACCCAGCCCTGGTATGATGCTGCCTCATTTCCCAACCCTTCGCTCCTCCTGGTGTCTGGTGATTAGGTATTTGAAGAACTCGTACACGGACCATGCAATGGCCGTGGAGGGGATCTGGTAAATGACTCTGGCCTGCACCCCTCGGAAGTAGGCGGTCACCCCGCCTACCTGGTACACCGTCCTGAAGGCACTAGCCATGCCTGTGATATGTCCACTAATATTTGAGTTCAAAGCCAAGGATTCCTGGGTGTTGAGCAGTGTTTTGCAAACGTCCAAAGGGGTAGTGAGGGCAGCAGCTACAGCTCCTGCACAGGCCCCAGAGATGACATGGGAGCTGGGGTCGTACTGTCTGTGTGGGTTAAAGTGCTCTTGCAGGAATTCGTAGGTCATGAAGTGAATGGCTTGGAAAGGTACGTTCATGGTTAACTGGGTGGTGTAGCTGCGGTAAAAGGCTCCAGCCCCTTCATTCTGCCACACTGCCCGAACACAGTCTGTCACCCGATGGTACGGCGAGTTGTACATCTGCATCCTCTGTTTGACCACTGGTGACGGCCGAAGAAGAAGGGAGGAGGCAACCGACCCAGGAGTGGTGGTGTCCAGGTTCAGATTCCCAAGCCAGCAGATCAGCCAATGAAAGAGAAGAAAAATAGAGATGGATAAGCTACCAATTCTATTAAGAGACAGAGAGTGGGGGAATGAGGACAGGACAGATCCTTCACTCAGTTCTAACTGG
Source organism: Pseudochirops corinnae (assembly GCA_028646515.1). NCBI lineage: Eukaryota > Metazoa > Chordata > Mammalia > Diprotodontia > Pseudocheiridae > Pseudochirops > Pseudochirops corinnae. Next base: position 149,703,321 of record CM053589.1, read on the forward strand.
CTGTCTTACAAATACTTATAGGCCAATTAAAACATCCTTAATATTCATGGACTTTATCTCTTAAGACTAAGCCGCCTTGTGGAGAACATAGTACTCCCATTCTCCCTAATATTTACACACACTCAAGCTGGAAATGTAGGGGAAGCATGGTCCCAGAGGCAACGAAGGCTTTGTAGTGGAGGATCACCGGACTTGGGCTCAGGACCTAGCTCCATCTCTCACCAGCTTGGATATATCACAACCTCTGAGCTTCAGTTTTCTCAGCTACAAAATGGGGTTACTACTTCACTACCCACCTCAGAGTACCGTTGTAAGGATCAATGGCAAACAGTAAGAGCTTTGTAATAATTAAGTGCTATATAAGATATTATTATTATTGGCAACAATAATAATAATAAACACAGACCTAACATTCCCAATCCCTTCTCCAGATACAAGAGCGGCTAACTCTGAATACAGAGACTACTTCCCTCCTGGAGAAGCTGCATGAAGGAGCGCTGGTACCAAAAGGAAAAGAGCAGTTAGCCAGAAAATTTAACTCTGATATCAGAGCACCTCCCCCTACCCAGGGAGGGAATGCTGGGTGAACTATGTATGTCTGTGTGGCTTCTGACCTTTCATCAGTGTTGCTGAGCTCTGCAGATTCCCACCACCTGGCCTTGGCCCAAGTGAGGAGCTACAGCAACACAAGGTGAACCCAACCATGACACAGACAAGCCCCAGTAACTTATAGCTATGTGGTTGCCTCTGTTCCCTACTGACCCCTGCCTGAGGGGTTAAGCATAGCCCTCTAAGAAAAGGAATCTAGACTTTGTCTTCACTTCTCATTGGAGGAGAACAACAGGATGCTCCTGGACTTGCAAGGATGCTCAGACCTGGGCCCGCTCCCCACAGAGGGACCCTAAGTAGGCTCTACCAAGCCCAGCACCTTTCCTGTCAAAGACCCCCCGGTGACGCAGGGAAACACGTCGTGTAACTGCCCAAGGGGACTGCCCCACCGAGCACAGAACATGAAGGTGTGGTCCCCTTGGGACCCTAGGTGCAATAAGGGTGTGGAAGACTGAGATCCCACCAACTCTCTTCCCCTCAAGAGTCAAGGAAGTCCAGAAGAGCAGAAACCAACTCCCTATTCAGGGAGAAAGGTGGGAAAATTGTTACCTTCTGCCGGATTCATGGCCGCGTCATGGAGCAATGTTGCTACACACCCTGCTGCACCTGTAAATAAGAAAATAACTGCCACATGTGAGGCCAGGAGAGGGTGAGCAGAGTGCTGGAGCCGGAGGCAGGAGGGCCTGGCCTCAAACCCCACCTCTGACTCGGACGAGCTTTGTGGTCCTAGGCAATGCACGTAACCTTTCCATTCCTCAACTGCCTGTCTGTCAAATGAGGGTAATAACAAGTGCTCTGCAAACTTGAAAGAGAACTGTCTATACAGACGGCCACATATCACTGTGAGCTACTAGCACTGATCTCCTAGGATGAGGTGGGACCCACCAAACACCAATCACCATGTCCCAAAAGTTATCCAGAGTGCTGATCAGAGGCGAGAAAAGGGAAACTGAGGCTATACCAAGGCAAGACATCAGAAATCAGCAGCCTTTAAAATCTAGAGCTGGATGATCTCACCAACTTAACAAGGACATGCCAATGCAAGTCAGTGGATATATATTATAGGAAAGATACTTTCTGGCATTGCCAAATCTCTGTCAAGAAGCCCAGGGAGAGTCAATGAACATTACCCAAAGATGTGCCAGGAAAAGACCTTTGTAAGAACTGAAGTGGCTGTGACCCCTGCAGCCAGCCACATGAGCTACCCAAGAGCTAGTCGGATTATCTGAACAAGGGGAGAGGTAGGAGGTGAGTCACGCAGGGACGTGGCCTTACAGGGCAGCCCTGACTTCACAAAGGAGAGGGCTTACCATGTAGCTTTCTGACAATGAACCTCCTCTTTCTAGATCTTCCTGTCTGTACCTCTCCTTCACCCCTCAAACTACAACCTCCCTCGCATATGCCACAATCAACTCTTAAACTGGGGCATACTCTGAAGCTACGGCCTAACCTGCCTTGTTCCCTTCGCGCCCCAGAGTCCTTATTTTCACATAATTTGCATGCCTCTTACTACCTGTCCTATAAATTGTTTTGATATCTCTTCTAAAAACTTGTTGAAGACTCATCTCATTGTTCAAGACACTGAACCTCCAGTCTTTCTGCTCCTCTGAATATCGAATAGAGAGTAGCTCCTACTTTCTAGTCACAGTCAATAAATACCTATCAAGGACCTACTCTGTGCTACACACTGTGCTTGCTTCCTGTACCACAAGTAACCCTGCCCATGAGACACGACAGCTGCCTATCTAAGGACTGATGTGAAGACAGGTCATTCCACGAGTGTCCCCAATTAGCATGGCACTAGCAACTCTGACTCCATGAGAAAGGAACATGGAGTGCAGGGAACAGGGAAGAGGAAGGAGTACTAGGAGTGTTGTTGAAGCCAATGGGTTTTTTAAGAACACGAGGAAATTCAAGGTTTGCTGGTGCTTCCCTTCTAATCTGGCCTAATCTTGCCCAAAGCTGCAGTTCAAAAATGTTTCAAAGCAGTTAAATGTTGAGAGCAGCAAAAAGACCAAAGAATAGGTTGGGGGTTGGGTGGGGTTGCAGCACAGGAAGGATCAATACCATTGGCAATATGGCTATTGCCCCCGGGATGGATTACATCACTCAATGTCTTTTTTAACTTTTCATAGCAGGCAAAATAAAGGGCATGGGCAGGCCCGGCACCCGTTGCAGTGATGTTCAGCCCCCGCATGGGCCTCCACAGGCCTTCGGTTCGCACAATTCTCCACAGGGCCTCCAACACATTTCGGTATCGAGCAGCTGGGTCTGGCTGTAGGCTCTGCATCCGGGTCTGAAATCACAGAAGAAGAGTGACATTAATGACATCAGAGAGCTAGGCATCCTCCCCCGGCCCCAACACACACAAAGGTTCCCTATAAATGGAAGGACCTTCCACATGGCATCATGCCATGCCCATCACTACTGATCTTCAGGAGTGATACCTGGCTTCTGGCTCCAATTCTCTCCAAATCAACCAGTCTTTCAGAACCCTGTGTCCACCTCTTGCTGTAGCCAGCTCTGAGCCAGAGGGTGGAACACCATTACTCCCCTTGAGAACAGCACAGCTCTAGATTTATAGATGTGTCCCTTAGGGGAATTTCAAAATGAATTATCCACACTAGAGCAAAGAGGCTCCCTGCAATTCAGAGAGGGAAGTCTCCTCTAGCCTCCACTGAATTAGATACTTGATATCCAAATGAACTCAAGTTATCTGAGAGCTCTTCTACAAAATGGGTTTCCAATTGAATTTGACAAATACTTATCTAGTACCTAGTGCCTGCCCACACATTATGCCATGACTCGAGAATGGCTAAAGGTTTTCACAAGCAGCGAGCTGTTTTTGATTCTCAGGTTGGAACTAAAGGCTTGAGCTGGCAATCTGGTTTACGAGGGACTGCCTTGGTAGAGATGTGAAGTCCTACTTTGTTTTATAGAAGGAGAAAGGACACATAAGACTGTGGTCTACTTGGAAACCATGTTTTCCTGAAACTCTGAGAGTGGTTTAAATTTACTTGGAAACCAACTGTAGACAGTAAAGTATCTCATAGCATTCTCATGGAGAAGATGAGGAAATATGGATTAGACCAGGATTAGGTTCAGACCTGGTTGGATGGCTGAACTCAAAGAGGAATTAATGGTTCAATGGCAGGCTGGCAAGAAGTCTCCAGCAGAGTACCCAAGGGATCTGTGTGTGGCCCTGTTGAACATTTTTATCAATGACATATATGGCATGTTCATCACATTTTCGGATTACACAAAGCTGAGAGGGATGGCTAGTCAGAGTCAGGGTTCAAAAGGATCTTGACAGGCTGGAGCACTGGACTGGATACACAAAGATGAAATATGGATAAATGTAAAGTCTTATCCTTGAGCATAAAATAATCAGCTTCACTAGTACAAGTCAGAAGAGGTGTGTTTAGAGGGCAGTTGTTCTGAAAAAGATCTAGGGGTTCTAGTGGACTGTAAGTCAATGAGTCATTTGTGATGAGGGAGACAAAAAGATGATGTGATCTCAGGCTACATTAAAAGAGGCTGAGCTTTCAGGAAGAGGGAGGTGATGGTCCCACTGTACTCTAGGCCTCTATCAGCTGGAGCATTAATTTAGTTCTAGTTCCCACAGTTTAAGAACATTTCTAAGATGGAGACACTCCAGAGAAGGACAACCAGGGTGGTAAAGAGCCTCAGGTCCATGTCACATGAGGATCAGTCACAGGAACTGGGCATATTTGGCCTAAAGAAGCCTCAGGGAGGCCATGACTTCAATCATCTGAAGAGCTGTTGTGTGGGGGAGGGAATTCCCCTTAATCTGTCTGGCCCCAGAAGTCAGAATCAGGAGCAATGGGAAGAAGTTGCCAGAAAGGCCTCCTCAGGCCTGATGTCAGGAAAGACTTCCTCTAACAATAACAGCTGTCCAAAAAAAGAAGAGGCTGCCTCAAGAGGGGCTCTAGTCTCCTTCCTTGAAGTCTTTCAAGAAGAGGCTGACTGATCCCTTGTTGGGCGTGTTAGTGTAAGGATTCCTATGGTGTATAGGTTGAACTAGACGACCTCTCAGATCCTTCTCAGCTCTCCCATTCTGGGGTTTTTTGCAATGAAGGTTGAACTGAAGTTTCTGTTACCAGCTGCCCAAATGCCAAAGTGGTCTCAGGAGACAAAATAAGTCCTGGAAAAGAAGGAGCCCAACAGTTCTCATGTGGGCCATCACTGAACCAAAAATGTGGTAGAAAATGCCATCCACCATTGGTAAGAATCCTCCTGTGTGGTCCATGAGCAAATGTTAATATAAGTTAAGAAGTTCATCTTACTTGAAAAACCCTTGCAGACCACAATATCCTCTTGGCAGGTACTCTTCTGGAGAGTGTTCTACAACCTGAACCACTGCCTGTTCATCTTTGTGTTATAAGTAAATGCCTGGAGGCCAGGAACCATATGATCATCTTCTTCTATTACCCTCAGGGTTCAACACACAGAAGTCATTGAATAAATGTTTGTGGTGTGGACTTGAAAACATGAAATACCATGTGGACCTGGGATCAACATAACCATTAAATCCTCTCATTGCATAACTGTGGCGACACTGATTCAGAAGGTACCAGGCTTATATATCAGTGAGTCAAATTATGCCTGACTGTGGTTCTCTGTTTAAAGCTGCAACATTTTAAAATTTAACTCCTTTTCCCTATTCTCCAAATCACTGGACTCAGTTGGATTCAAACAGTTGACCCTTTGTGTGAGTTCAGTGTAATCCAAAAGTTGTATCACCAGAGTAAGCAACTGGAGTGCGTGGGAGGCTAGATTAACTGGTCACTAATGAGAGGACTCAGCAATCCACATTCCTTTGCAGTCCTTTCCGAACGGACAGTCACTATGGATATGGCTGAAACCTAGAGGAATGGAATCCCAGAGGATTATACAAAGATATACTGACCCATCCATCACAATAAGCCATTGTTCTTTTCCACGGAAAACACAAATAAACATTATTTACTAGTCTTTCAGACCCCCCAGAGGAAGAACTGTTTAGATGAACAGCCTAAGCAGCTAACTGGCACTGAGTAAACATGGCTACTGGTGAACAAGAGGGATGATAGTAATAACCCAACAGATGATCAAAGCCTGACAGTTACTCAAAAATAAGTATGAAATTGTGTTAATCAATGGAATTAAGAGGACATTGGAACACTGGATAATAAGATTTAGAGCTGGAATAGAACTTGGAATTCATCAGGCCTGGCCCTTTCATTTCACAGATGAAGAACTCAAGTGTCAGATATGTTAAGTACCTTGCCTATAGAGGCAGAATTTGAACCCAGATCTGGCCTCCACTTTCAGTGCTCCTTCGATTACATTCCCTCTTTGCAGGTTATGGGCAGGGGTGACAGAGAAGGGAGAGATTTCTAAAATTCTTATTAATTCTTGCTGGAGTCAATTTTGTACTCGGATAATCTATCTTGAATCTATCTTTGAGGAGTTTTTTTTTTTTTACCATCAAAACGAAATGAAAAGAAATTAGAGTATAAGTAAACTGATTTATTTCAATAACTCTAAATCTACACCTAAACCCCATTCAAAAGGCTCATTCTGATGAATGTAGACACTTGCTGAGTAGACTCATTTAGAATCTGAGAGAGATGCTCAATGAATGTTGCTATGCAAACTTGTAGGTAAAAAAAAGATCAAGCTTTCATGAAAATGAAAGACGGCCTCTCCAAGCAAAGGCATTGACAGAACTTTGAAGAGTTCAGTATGAAAGTGGTTCCTGACCCTTTAAGGAAAACCACCTTGGTTAGTACTGCATTCAAAGCAACCACATGGTATCTTATCAATAACCCAGGTAGGGCCCTATTAGTGTGAGTAATAAAGCTCCTGAAATGGTGACATGTATTTAAAATTCATTCTTCAAAGTTTTAGTTACTAAAATATGGTCATTGGTTCAAGCCCAATGGAACTATCAAGTGAGAATTTCAGTAATTCGAACCCCTTAGGGCAAGTTTCCTTATTCTTGACAACTGGAACCTCACTGAAGCTGAAATTTATTTACACAGCATTTTTAAGATTACAAAGTGCTTTCCGTGTCATCTCATTAAGGGCTCACAGCAACCCGGTGATACGGTTGCTATTACTATCTTCACTTCACAGATGAGAAAGTCAGACATCAGAGAAGTAACTTGCCTATGGTCACACAAACAGATATACTGAACAGAATCTGAACCCAGGTTTTCCTGACTCTAATTTGCCCCCTCCTCTCCCTCTTAATCTCAGAATGAATAGATCCAGAAAATAGGCTTAATCATATTTATGAAGACTTGAAGTAATTTCATTAGATATCTTCAGACTATGGACGAATAACTTTGTTATTTAACTTAATAACTCTGCTGTCGAAATTTAACTAAATAAATATCCAACTCTGGATTTGTTCTTATGTTAAAAGAAAAAGTATTTTTTAGACTTAATAATATACGTAAAAATTTTGAAAACCTAAAATAGAACAAGGAGAAAGCCATAATCTTTAGGCTTTAAATACAAATTTATATTTGGAGTCAGGAGGAACTTGTAGCCTTCTGCCTGCAGGCACATGACTAAATTACCTTCATCATATACTGGGAAGATTTTAGTGTCTTCTTTCTTAACCTATTAACACAATTATAAGAGAATCCAGGATTTGAACAGGATGGATCCTAAGATCATAGATTTAGTGCTTGAAGAACCTTAGAGATAATCTAGTCCAGGTGAGGAAACTGACGATCAAGGAGTAGCCTAGGTACATGGGTACAAGAGAGACTTGCCTATGATCACACAAGTCATAGTAAGTGACAAAGCTAGGATTTGGGCTCTCAGATTGCAGATCCATTATCCTTCTATCACATCATGCTGTCTCTTCCTCTTCTATCTAATCTTTGCACAGGTCTTTCTCCAGGCCACTGGAGAACATTTTTGGTGAGTTTACACCTCAACTGAGATTGATTATCAGCAGGCTGATGAACTCCCTCTATGAATGCTATTTCCATTAGAGGTCATTTCATCCAGTACTAAGGGCCAGGGAGGCTGTGACTTACCAAGGTCCCACAAGTACATGGTTATACAGAATAGCTGGGATTTGAACTCAGGCTTTCTTACTCCAAGTTAGTATTCTTTTCCCTAGGACTCTCAAAAGTAGGAAGGTGTGGTGAGCATTTGCCCAGATGATGTTAGAGGGGTTACAGGACTAGGATGAACATCTAGGACCCCGTTGCTCAAATGTACAACGGGGTTCTGGAGGTACATAGATGGGAACCAGCACTTCTTAGTCCCAAAGACTCATAGGATTTGGAGGCCTACTAGTCTGACCTCATCTGGTTCCTACACCCAAATCACACACCTTTCAACTGTTTGTTAGATTACAGGTCTATAAGTGGTATGTCTGGTTCTGCCATGCTGTGACTATGGCACAACAAGGCCGGGTATCTCTGGTTTGTGACCCTCCTAATAATACTGTCTTCCACGCCTCAAAGGCACTCCTCACTTTCTACCTCATCAAATCTCTAGCTTTCTTCAAAGATCTTTTACTGGAGAGAAGTAGGTTAAACATAGATAACATTTTGTGAGCGAGTGTTAGATCCTATTACAGTTGTGGAAATGCAGTTCTCTTCCTTTCTCCTAGAAGCCTTCCCTGATAATTCTCCCAGCAGATACATTACAAATGGAAGGGGAAAAGCAGAAGGGGCACATTTTTATCAATGACATATATGGCATGCTCATCACATTTTCAGATTATACAAAGCTGAGAGGGATGGCTAGTCAGAGTCAGGGTTCAAAAGGATCTTGACAGGCTGGAGCACTGGACTGGATACACAAAGATGAAATATGGATAAATGTAAAGTCTTATCCTTGAGCATAAAATAATCAGCTTTACTAGTACAAGGGGCCCTTCTGCTTTTCCCTTCTGCTTTTCCCCTTCCATTTGTAATGTATCTGCTGGGAGAATTAGCAGGGAAGGCTTCTAGGAGAAAGGAAGAGAACTGCATTTCCACAACTGTAATAGGATCTAACACTCGCTCACAAAATGTTATCTATGTTTAACCTACTTCTCTCCAGTAACAAGATCTAGCACTAGGGGAAAGAAAAAAAAATGATTCTACTTAAAATAGCCTTTGTATACTTGAAGACAGTAAAACTTCCTTGATGACTTTTTTTCCCTCCAAACCAACAAGATGAGAGTATCAAGCAGTGAGACTTTTTTTTAATTTTAGAATTCATCCATTCGAACAAGTGAGCTCTCCTTCAGCAATCACTTTGGGGTCTATACCCTTATTCAACTGGTGCTGTCATTACTTAAAGCTTTTGTAACCTCTGCCTAGACGTTATCTTCAGGGCTGCTTTCTGGGCTGCACAAGAAAACCAGCCTCATTACAGTTATCTCCAAACAGTCTTACTCAGCCTTAACAGCTCCAGCGGTCATCAGGTTTCCCTCTGAATGATTTAGGACAACCTCTTAGCTCCCAGATTTTACACCCAGGAAGGCGTTCCAAAGGACAGAGGGACCTGACAGCTATTCTTGGAGAAGTTTGTTCTGAGCAATGGCAACATTAACTGGCAGCACTACCCTTGCAAGGTGACACCTCTCACTTCGAGGCAGGCTCGGTCTGCTTGTGAAAAACTAATCTCATTTCAGAGTCACTCATTTTAGTAATTTTCTGAATCATGAAATGATTTTCACTGTTCTTCCTTGGCCTGTCTCTTATCTGACACTTTCCTTAAAGTATATATAGCACCTTGAGCTAGATGAAGTAGTCTAACACTCTAGGTATAGTAAGATTACTTTACAATTGGACCATGCTAACTTTTCCACATTCAATTACTGATTTCTTTAGTCTAAATATACTTCATTGTGGGTTTGAATATTTTTTCAACTGAACCCTTATCTGCTCTTGCTTATATGATCTGTCCTTCTGTAGTTCCCTGTCTGGTACTCCCAAATTTCCCAGACTCACAGAATGCTGGAAGAGATTTTGGAGAGCACTCCATCCTTTACAGATAAAGGCAATAAGCACTCATTCAAGGTCACACAGTTAGTGGTATACCTTAGATCTGGGCCTAGCACCCAGGTTTCCCAGGACAATGTTCAACACATTCATTTCTATTTCTCCAGTTTATTGGGATTATATAGAATCTTTAACATTTGTAACATCATAAAATCATAGATTTGGAGCTGGAAGTCATCTCAAGTGATCATCTAGTCTAACATTCTCATTTTACAGAGGGGGAAACTGAGACCCAGACAGGTCACATAACTTGCCCAAGTTCACAGAGGTAAGAATCAAGAGAGATTCTTCTCCACCAAAGTAACAATCAGTATCTTCTGTTTCACACTTGATATCACTTCCCAAAGTGCTAGCTACTCCTGTCCATTCACTGTCATTCACAAAACTCTAACAGGAACCTTCTTTATTTCTCTGTCCAGATGACAAATGAAAATGTAAAACATAATTGGAGCAAGACTGGAGAAGGCTGTTTACCATGCATCCTCCACAACACAAATCTAGGTTACTTTTAAAATGCAAAGCTCCACTTAACTAGAAGAATAGTGTACTCTCAATCACATTTTCCTGTTTGGAAAAGAATATTACATGGGGGAGAGATCGAGTCAGCTGTCAGCTACTGTACAACCTTTCATCAGGTGGCTGGGCCTCAGGACCTTGCTGTTTTGTCATAACAACTCTTCCCCTCACAACCTGCTACTATTTCTTCCAATTCTGCCTTCTTTTTATTCATCACCTTGATAGCTACTTCAGTGGCTACGACCAATAAATAGCAGGATTGCTCAATTCCATAACTCTTTTATCTATAGGATCTAACTTTCTGATTCATTAGACTGCTTTGTGATGAGCAGGTTCTGGCTGGGGCTGACTTTGCCTTCAAGTCCATCAGATCAGATATTCTGCAGCTGTCTTAATGTGCTTCAAACACACTCATTTTCCCCTCATTTTCACCCCGGCTTTTGGACAGTGGCTGGCAGCCACGGTTTAGGGGGTCACGTTGCCAGTTTAAGGCCCTGCCCACCTCCCTCGTTGGAGCTGCACCCATCTATGTCCTGGTTCCAGCTCAGCTTTCATGCTCGGAGTATCACACTCAATGCACTGAGGCACTGGGCACCTCCTCCTCCTCCTCAGACTATGCCAAGGGGGACCCCAGAGTTGTGGCTGCTTGTCCCTACGGGAGTAAAAGCATGACAGACCAAGAATTGCTGCTGCTGCCAAGTGCCGGGCTCTGGCTCCTGCTCCCATCATCTGGGCTGGCAGAGATGATAGAACACTGCCCAGGACACATCCGGATCCCTACCCAATGGCTGGGAGGACCCCCGACCACCACCTGGTGATGCAGAGGCCCCCATCACGCGCCTCTGGCTGCCCCTCCCTTCCCCATCCACCTGGTGGTCCCAGGTCCGATCTCGGGCCTTTTAACCGACGGTCTCACTTTGGAGAGGACCTCTGTCCCAGGCCTGGTTCGGACGTCAGCCCAGTTCAAATCAGGTTCCTGCATCAGGTCTCGGTTCGAACGGGGTCTCGGAGGCGGGTCCCGGCCAGGAGGGTGGCTCGGACCCGGGTCCAAGTTTCCGGTCGGGACCAGATGGTTCTGGTGGGGGATCCCGGTCCGGGGCTCACCTTGACACAGTCGACTGGGTACATCACGCAGTGCTCCAGGATCCCGGCCACGGCGCCCGCCACCATGTGGGTGGTGACAGTGGCTCCGGCGGGCAGCGCCTCGTAGTCCGGGTCGGGCTCCGGCTCCTGCCGGGCGGGGGGCCTACAGGCCCCAGCCTCCCCGCCGCCGGCCCCCCGGCCCACGCCCCGCTGCAGCCACCCGTCCAGCAGCGCCGACTCCCCGGGGCTCCGCCCCGGCCCAGTCGTCGGCCCCCCCGCCACGCCGCCGGCCCCCCGCCCCTCCAGCTCCATCCACCCGGGCCAGCTGCGGCTTCCACCCCTGCCGCCGCCGCCGCCGCCGCCGCTGCCGTCGCCGCCGCCGCCGCTATAGCCACCTCCCCCTGGTACCGCCGTGTCCGCTCCAGCCGCGGCCCAGCGAGTGCGGGGCCTCCGGCTCCCGCTTGGCCCCCGCGGACACGCCCCCAAGCCAACCATTGGTGTAGCCGCCGCGATAGCCCCACCCCCGTCCTCGCGTCTTGGAATCGTGAGCGTTCCATTGGTGGATCTACCCGTCGCTCCTTCATCCTGAGGCGTGGCTAGAGTTTAGGATCCGCCTCTTCCCCTTTGATCTTCAGAGCTTCTTGTTTATTAGCCATTGATTGGATCCTCTCTGCAAATGACCCTCCTCTGTACCCTTTCGAGGGCGGGAGAACTTCATGTTGAGCACTGATAGGCTAAAGCCTCCAGGAGGTTTGGTCGCAGCCATTGGACCCCACCACCTCGATATCTGGTTGGCCACAGAAAGAGAGGGAAGCCTCGCAGAGGGGAAGTGGCGTCTGGAGCGGGCTTCTTATTGGCTCCTTCATGGACCGGCGCTGCGGGCGGGATGACGTAGGGGGCGGGGCGAGGGCTTCAAGGTCAAACCGCCTCGGGTTGCCGTTACAGTAGTCTCTCGAGGTGTTGCTTCAGCTCCTGCGGTGTTTCTGCTGCTTCTCCGACTCTCGCAGCTTTGCTGGCGCTGCCCTTTTTGCTCGGCGGGACTGGGGATGAGGGTGGACAGGAGAGCTTGCCTTGGGAGGGGAGGCCCCGCCAGGCCCTTCCGACCCTTGGGAAGCCTCCGGGCTCGCCGCGGCAGACGCGTCCAGTGATTAAGTCCAGGCGGCTACCGCACACTTGGCTCCTGTCCACGCCGGGCTGGCCTGTGAGCCGCGCCACTCTAGAGATCACGTTTCCCCAGTGATTTCAGTGCCTGCTATGGGCCAGGCGTCGGGGATAGAGAGGCAGAAATGAGCCCTGCCCTCGAGGACCTTACAGCCTGGCGGTTTACCATGGACCTGGAACGTGCCCCCTTCCCAGGCCTCAGCTCAGGACCTGCCTTCGGCCAGAGGCCTTTTCGGATGCCCCTTTGTGCTAAGGCCTTGAGGTGGCCACCCATTAACGCTACATTTATCTCGTAGGGACGGGCTTACTTTGCGTGCTGTCTCTTTTAGATCGTGAGCCCGGCAAGGTTGGGGGCCACGTGTGTTGTTGTTCAGGAGTGTCTGACTCCTCATGGCCCCATTTGGGGTTTTCTTAGCTGAGGTAGTGGAGTGGTTTGCCATTTCCTTCTGTGGATTAAGTGACTTGCCCAGGGTCACACATCTAGTGCGTGTCTAAAGCAGGATTTGAATTCAGATCTCACTGAGCCACCTAGTTGCCTAGTATTTAATCAGTGCTTGATAAGGCTATCAAATGGAAAATCAACAAGGTAATTTCAGGAGATTGGATACTCGGACCTGGAGCATCAGGAGAAGCTTATAGGAGGTGGCACTTGGGTAGATCTTTGAAGAAAGCTAGAGATTTGATGAGGTAGAAAGTGAGGCGTGCCTTTGAGGCATGGAAGACAATATTATTCTGTAAGACAGTAGACAAGACTAGCATTCTCAGTTTATCTTTCACTGGAAAGTGCTGAGTTATCAAATTCTATATCCGTGCAAAGGCATGAAGATAGAATGTATCAGAGATTTAAGCAAAAGACTACAAATATCAACCGCTATTTGCCCATTGGCATTGGTCTGTGTCTACCAGCCCTTCCCTAAAGGACATTCGTCTTCAGTATGTACTTCTTAGTGAATTGTAGCCTTAGTCACCATACCCTTTGCTGTTCAGAGAACAGCATCTGTGTTGTGAAAATATGTAACTGCCTGTAGAACTTGCTTGTTCAGAATTGGTGCAGTCTTCTGAGGAAGCAGGATGGATGTTCAGAAAGGAGGAAGGAAAGACTGGGTGGGATAATCAGAAGGCAGAGGGGCAGAAGATTGGGCCTTTGTCTCTGGAACTTAGTGTAGTATTCCCAAAAGTCAGGAATCTGTTGGGATGGGATAGGAACTTGACCTCTGATTTTTTTGGTATAGGGAACTCCCAGGTAAGTCATCAGAAGGCATGTCTGGCCAGGGCTTCCTTAAAATGAAGGTTCTGGAAGGAACCAATTAATCAGAGAGAGAGGGACACGAGGACATCTAGGCTACTAGACATACAGAGGTTCTCTCTTCATTTCAGGTCTGCTTTAAAATTTTTCTTTAACATGAGCAAGCATATATCCATCCAGTCTGTCCCTCTCTGCATCCCCTTCCCTTTTGTTAATAAAGGGAAAAAAGAAAGGAATGATAAGGATGGTCTGTAGGAGGACCTGACAACCACATTTAACCAAATGCAGTAAAGGGTAGGGGGTGCCCTTCTCTTAGGAGAGATCTTGGTCAATGAAAATGTATTTTTTAACTTGGATGGGTCAAGTTGGCACATAACTATTTTGAAAGCAGTGTTCATTTGGGACATTATGGGGATTTATTGAGCAAGAAGAGACTATCCTTAAGCCCCTCTCTTGCTAACATTGAATCAAGTGTCTCAGATGTCTAAGTTATTGTGTTAGATGTTGGGGGAAATGAATAAGGCTGTCTTTAGTAGGAGAGATGAGACATGTAGACAAATTAACTATGAGGCATAATGGTGAATTGCAGTAAAAGGTGCTGACTGCTGTGAGAGTTCAGAGAAGAGCTAGATAACTACTGGTTAAGAACATTACTCATTGACAGCTACTGGACCTGTGATTTCATTGGTCAGAAAACACCTGGTGAAGAAATTCTATGCCAATGCAGATTGGCCTCTTCTCCAATTCTCTCTGCACCAGTGCAGATTGGCATCTTATAGTCTTAGCTGCCTAGAGCATTGAGAGGGTAAGTAGCTTGTGTAGAGTCACATAGCCAGCATGTGTCAGTCAGTCCTTGAACTCAGGGCCTCCTAGCTTTGAGACTGGCTCTTTCCACTTGCTACACTGCCTCTGAATGTTAGGTCTTTTTTTTGATAAGTCAGGATGTTTGGATCGTAGGATTTAGTTAGAGGAGACCTTTGTTATTACATCATTTTACAGATGGAGAAAGAGTGGCCAGAAAAATGTTAGCAATTTGCCTAAGGTCACAAATGCTGTAAGTAGTAAAGCTGAGATTCTGACCCAGGTCTTTTGACTCCAAATCCAATGCTTTTTCCACTCCTTTTGTGCCTCCCTTTCAGTTCCATTCTGCTAAGAAAACAATACCTATTATGTTCATTACATCTTGACTCCCCATGGTGTTTGTGCTAGCTGCCTCCCAGGCTTGGAATGTACTGCCTCCTACCCATCTCCTCTCAGAATCCTTTGTTTCCTTCAAACTTAGTTCAGATGCTTTTTTCTGTGTGAAGCCTTTCCTGCTCTTTCAACTGATGCCTTCTCCCCAAAATTGCCCTGTATTATTTTTGTATATAATTATATATGTACATATTTCCGCTAATAGAATATAAGTTCCTTGTGTTAACTTTTGTCTTTATATCCCTAGCATCTAGCACAGTGCCTGACACAGTACACAACTCATAAATGCTTGCTTGTTTAATAGACCACCTCCCATGGGAACCAGAGTCAGTCCAGAACTATCTGATTAATACTTGTCTTCACAAAACAGCCACAACCTTAGAAGCAATGACTTTTCCTATGGGACCTGAACTGTTATCCCTTCTGGCTGGTGGTGGCAAGAGCATGTCTGTCTTAATTAATACAGCATCTTCTACCCCTGCTCCCAACACCTGGGCCCCTCCTATGCATTCTTCAGCAGCTAGGGTTGGAAGTAAGACCCAGAATTTGTGTGGTTGAAACCTGGCTAGCATAGAAGACTGACTCACCACCCCTACATGATGAAAGATGACTGAAGTAAGGAGACTTTCCCCAACCCCTATTGGAAAATCCATCTCTTTTCTCAGTAGTCAAGCTCCCTAGGGGAGCTGGCTTTGGTATAGGTTCAAAGGCACACAAGTAGCAGATGGAAGCATTGAATAAGTCAAGGAAACATAACAGTGAGATTACCTTTGACCAATACAGTAAAAAGAACCATAACGAATAGATCTTAAAAACAATCTAACCTCCTATACAGTGATGAGTCCTATCTGTGACGTCCATGGCATGATTATCCAGCCTCTATTTGGACTCAACTAGTGATGTGTCCAGGTCACTACTTAGGAATTTCTGGATAGCCCAAATTGTTAAATTCTAGTGTGGAGTTACCTTTTTTGGTAACTAAACAGCTTTTGTTACCAGCTCTGCCTTCAGGAAGTAACACATCTCTTTTCTCTCCCACATGAAAAACCCTTCAAACACTTGAAAGCTAGCTACTGTATGTCCTCCATGAATCTATTCTGTGGGTTAAACTTCCCAGAGATGCTGCCAAATCAGATCTTTTCCATCCCATGTGTGGAATTAGGTTGTCTTAAATCTAAATGTATTTCAACAAACTTTGTCCAGTAATTGAAGATACTCCTTTTTTTTTTTTTTTTTTTTGCTTTTTGTAGGGTAGTTGGGGTTAAGCTCCTTGCCCAAGGTCACATGGCTAGTAAGCGTTAAGTGTCTGAGGCTGGATTTGAACTCAGGTCCTCCTGACTTCAGGGCCGGTACTCTATTCACTGTGCCACCTAGCCGCCCCTGATACTCCTAATGTATAGTCAAAACATATGGAATATCACAATAAATGATCACAAAAGTTGACTTTTTATAAAATGTATGGAATGTGTTTATTCAGCATCAATGCCTAAAGTTTAAAATTAGGTTTTTGTGTTTACAGTTAAATATCTTACATTTTTATCCCTCAGCCCAGGAATTTTTCAAGAGCCCTTTTCAGATACCAGAAGTTCAGCAACAGTAGCATTGAGGATGTATCTTGTGATTCTTTTTGGTCTAGGACCCACTTTATAAACCCCACATATCTGCAGAATGCAATGTCTCCCTCTCTGTTCTTACCCATGTCCTGCATTCTATCAGCCACAGGATGATAGGATGGGATTGAGGACGCTGGAAGTAGTGACTTATCAGATGTGGTTATAGAGAAGTCCGTGGCAGTCTTTGAAAAATCAGTTTCTTTACAATTTTATTGTATTTTTATTATGTATTTTGAGACTGGGTCTTCCTATCTCACTCAGGCTGGAAGGATATTAGCTACATAGCTCCATGCCAGTTCTGGCCAGTACACAAGCTTTACCCTGTGGTCCTTATCCCACTGGTGCATTGCTTTGTGTGGACACCAGATACTTTGGCCCTGCTGCAGCTCAGAACTCTCCCACTCAAGCTAACTACCAGCCTCAGCGTCCTCAGCAACAGGGACTAGCATGGGCCCCATGTCTGACCTCAAGTCAGTTTCAGTAGGATTGTGGGCACTGGATGCCAAGGGCTTGGGGAGTGGGTGGTGAAGAAGCAAGAGCGTAACTCCTTGTCCCCCAAGCCCTACATTTCATCTTCATCTTTTATCTTTCCCATTTCACCTGCCCGCCATCCCTGGGTCACATGATTCTCTCATAGCTACCCCTCATAATCTTTAGTTGGATGCCTAGCCTAGTTGAGCAGTTAGATGGTGCAGTGGATAGAGTGCTGGGTCTGGAGTCAGGAAGACTTGAGTTCAAATGCTGCCACAGACAATTCCTAGCACTGTGACCAGGGCAGGTCACTTAATCTGTCCTAGTTTCCTCCTCTGTAAAATGGTGATATAGTAGCACCTACCTCCCAGGGTGGTTATGGGGATCAAATGAGATGATTGTTAAGCACTTGGCACAGTCCAGTACTATAGAAATGTTAGCTTATTCTATTTTATCATTATTAGTCATCTTCGGTACTACCTCCTACACAGGCTTTCCTGATCCCAGAGTTTGTTAGTGCTTTCTCTCTCACCCTGCCTTTTGTTTACATATCTATGTAAATATCTAAGTAATCATATACTTCCAGAAGAATGTAAGCTCTGAGAACAGGGGTTATCATTTTTGTCTTTCCATCCCTTGTTACTAGCACATGTTACTAATTACTTTTAAAAATAGATGTTTAATAAACATTTTTTGGATGATACATCAAGTACAGACTACAATTTCAGGATGTTCTTCCATGAAGGAAAGGAAATGAGACCACACTTTAATTGCATCTAAGATTTCATTAACTTTGGGGGTAGTTATATCCCTGTTGCTTCACATAATGAGACCGTGGTTAACTAAAACTGCCAGATCTTTTTTTTTCCCCATATGACCCTACTGTTAAGCCAGCTCTTCCCCATTCTGCAATTATGCAATTGATTAAAAATACATACATATATATATATATATA
>CM053589.1:149721691-149736770 GCA_028646515.1 Pseudochirops corinnae
TATGGCAACACCTCATTTATTTGGTGGTTACTTGTCAGGCACCCTCACTTTTTTCACAGTTAGGAAAGGTAGTGTGGAATACTAAAAAGAATACCAGGCTTAGACGTGAGAGTCTGATGTTTGAATCCTATTGATGATGCATTGACTCTGCGACCACTTAACTTCTGCAAAATAAGGATAATTTGTATTACGTATCTGGTTAAAGTACCTTTAAGTTATGTAAAGATAAAAGATACCCCCCCAATATTATTTTTTATAAAAGAAAATCTATTTGTAAACCTTAAAGTATCACAGAACTGTGAATTTTTATTGTCTGTCATTAACAATAATAGTAATGGGCATTCCTTCCACAAAAGTTGTGCTCAGACGCTTCATTGAGGTGTGATGGTGACTCAATTCTAAAGGCTATGCCAGCAGAGTGAAAGGTCTGTCTGACAGCTCCTACTAAAATGGAAAAGCTTTGTGGCAAACTAGTGATGGCTATTTGAGGTCCAGCCTGGCTAAGTGTGGAGATGCTTATCACCAGTTAGGTTGCCCACAGCACATTTTTCTTTTTTATTGTGAAAAACAAAACTTTCTAATGTACCCTTTCTAGCTTTTTACTGGAGGAGGAAAATTTCTGTCTAGGATGAAACACTGCTTTGTTTTATTATGAGGCTACTGGTCATTTAGCTAGACAGAGAAATCCTTTTATTAAGCACTTCTTATATGATAGACACTGTGCTAAGTCCTGGGAGTACAAGTACAAGCAAGCAGAACGGTCCTTGCCCTCTAGGAGCTTACAGGACTCATTTGGGAGGGATTTGGTGGGGGGAGTGAGGAAGGTGGCAGGTGAGAAGTCTAGAGAGGAGGCCAGGTGTGAGTGTCAATTGGAAAATGTCAGTGCTTGACTAGGTAGGTAGTGAGAGCAGATGCTAGTGCCATGGATTCCTTTTTACAGAATGCAGCAGGGAAAGAAGCATTCCTTTGACTAAGAAATAGGGTTGAATTTCAAGAGTGAAATGGAAATGACAGATTCTTGTGAACTTTTGGCCCCACCCTTATACCAGCTACCTTTTATACCCAGTGATTTGAGAGATTCTTTAAATTCTACTTTTTTAGTGCCTCATAGCCACTCTCTCCTTTTACATTCCTGCTGGTAGCACTCTAATCTAAGTCTTAATTGTCTTACCTAGACTGTTGCAGTAGTCTCTAAAGAAATCTCCCTACCTCCAGTTTCTTTCCCTGATCCAGTTTTGCCTAGACATTGTCTAAGATATACTTCAGATGAGACTGCTTCGGTGGCTTCTGTCTTTCCTAGTCAAGAGAGTCTCAATTCCTTAACTTGATATCCAAGTTAGCTTTCCAGAGCAGTAGCCTACCACTGCAGCCTATCATTCCTTATTCAAAACCAAATTAAACCATTCATTGTGCCATGAACATACCTTGTCTTTTCACGCCTCCTTTTGTTCTTCACTTTTGGAGTTTCTTTCCTTAGTTTCTTTCCTTCTATCTCCCCCTCTCAACATCCCATCTGTCATCTTTCATCTATCTCCCCCTCTCAACATCCCATCTTTCATCTTTCATTTCTTTGCTTCCTCTAGTTAGAAAAGAATCTCTCATAGGCTTCGTTTATTCTATTATGAACTTAATATATTCTGTTTTGTACTGTAGTTGTTTGTATATCAGTCTGTTATCTCCCTATTACAGTGTAAGGTCCTTGAGGACAGGGACTAGTGTCTTATTTGTTTTTTTATTGCCCTTAAACTTAGGATTTCTTTTAATGCTTTATACTTAATAGGCACTTAGCATGTTAATAGGAGCTATTATTAGTAAACTTTTATTGAATTGAATTGAAAACCCAGGGACTCTAAGCTATAAGGAGCTTCTGATTGGCAGAAGAAGAATCTACCCTACCCCAGTAACTAACTGAATTTCCCCTATTGGCAATCAAGACAATTCTCTCAGATGATAAACTAAGTCTTATTGGAGGTAACCTCTTATCTTCAAAGGTGCTTTTCTGGGTACATATTAAAGTTCTAAGTCGTACAGAATCAGTGAAGATGAGAGTTAAAAGAGACCATAGAGATCATCTAGTGGAGGCCTCTTGTTTGAGACAAAGTGATTGGCCCATAGTCACATGACCAAGTGGGATCACCTGGACTTGAAGCCAGGTGTTCTGAATCCCAAGTCCTGAGTTCTTTTCATTTTACAGCGCTTTATTTTTATTTATTTATTTACATGTATAAAGCACTTTATGTAAATTATTTCACTTGATCTCTATTGTAGCTCTATGAGATAGATGGTCCTGTAAGACAGTCAGTTTGCCTTAGTGGATTCAGAAAAACCTAGGTTCAAATCCTGTTTCTGATGCTTCCTGACTTTGTAATCATGGACAAGTCTCTGAACTTCTGTTTCCTCCTCTCTAAATTGGGAATGAGAATGTTTGCAGTCCCTACCTCATTGGGTTGTTTTGAGACTCAAATGAGGCAGTCTTTGCTAATGCTTTGTGAACTCTAAAGCACAACATAAATGCCAGCTTTTATTTGTTTATTCTCTCCATTAGACAAATGAAGAAACTCAGCCTTAGGGAGGTTAAATGACTACCTTGCTAATGTCATGCCATACTTTGAGCTACGATGTGATTAGCCCTGGGTGTGGAGAAGCTGAGCTCTACTAAGAGTGACAGTTCAGACTCACCAAGGGGCAAACAGGAAGGAGCTGGTTGACAAGTTGCCACTGTAATTGAGTTTTATACTATCATTGACTTCTGTTTGAGCCCCCAAAGGGGGTATAATTGATGTTGATTTTGTATACTGGGTAATGGCTTAGTTTAATCTTGTTATATTTTCAGGATAATGGCACTAAAAAGCCATTGTCTTCCAGTTCTGTGTATGCTGATGTATGAGTGGGCAACTTTTCACTGACTCAGCTGAATAGAAAGAAATTGTGCTTTTCAGACAACTGCGATCAATGTCTTTTAAGGAAAGTCCAAGACTACCTCTCTTTGGGGACTTGAGGAATCCTAGAGCTTTGGTACATTTTTCTTTCTAGGATCTCATTTTACTTTGGAAGTTGGCTTATTGCAATATCAGCAAAAGTATTTAGTGCTGATAATTAGTACTGATGCCTGCATCACAAAACTGTGAGTGATGAAGTCTATTCTGTGCTTGGGAAGCCACACAAAAAAGGAGTAGGGGAAAGCCACACAAAAAAGAAGTAGGCAGAGTAGGGCTTCCTGTTAGTTAAGTATAAAGAAGCCCAGCTACATTGTAGAAATTCAGGGATCAAAGATGCTGTTGCTGCTACAGTGAATTTTTTGGTATTCTGTGGATGCTTGTTTGTACGGAATACAGAAAGTCAGAACTTTGACGGTTCAGTCTGATGATGGCTGATGTTGA
The DNA here is from genome assembly GCA_028646515.1 of Pseudochirops corinnae. Lineage (NCBI taxonomy): Eukaryota > Metazoa > Chordata > Mammalia > Diprotodontia > Pseudocheiridae > Pseudochirops > Pseudochirops corinnae. The sequence goes on from CM053589.1 coordinate 149,725,072, forward strand.
GTAGTACTTGAGTATAAGTGTCAGTGAAAAAGTTTCTCTTTTTATTTCCTTTCATTTCAGCTATAGTTCAGATTTTTGGCTGAAAGACAATTAGAAGAATAGGGAAAAAATGGTAAGCAAGGTTGGCATCAAATGAGAACATTCAGTTGCTTGTTTAGCTAAGATTTACCAAAGATAACCTGAAGCTAATAAGGCAAGTTAAGGAAACTTTCCTTGAATGAGTCAGAGAGATTTTGAGTAGACTTAAAGAAGCCATCACCAGACCCAGGAGCCTTTTCAGTGGGCCCTATGGTCCGATTCCTCAGCCAGGGACATCTATCCACAGAGTACCTATTGGGAATAGAATTCTGTGTATGTTGATGTGTAAGGGGCAACTTAATCTGGGGTCCATGAACTTGTTTTCTAAAATACATTGACAGCTGTATTTAATTTACTTAGTTACTTTTGTAATCCTCTATATTTCCATCTAATACATGTAAAACATTTTTAGAAGGGGTCCACAGGCTTCACCAGACCATGGCCAAAGCGTTCATGTCCCCAAAAAGTTGAACAGTTCCTTGGAAGTTGTTGGCACTAGTGCAAGTGGAAGAAGGTGGGGAAGGAAAAGGTGGGCAGCATGGTTGCTCCAATCATCATAGCAAGGAAGAGAGGTAGTATGGTCACAGAAGAGTTGGGGTAGTGACAGAGTTGTGGAGAAGGGGATGGGCTCCTGAATTCAGGGAAATGTCCAGAGGAAGAATTCGGAGAGATCTGTGAAGGTAATGGCTCCTGAGAATCATTGTCAAGTGGTAGAAGACTTAAAATGAGAGCTTTGATAGGGATTGAACACTTTTTCCCAGAGGACAGAAACACTCATCTTTTTACTTGGTGGTTCCTTAATGGCAATGAAGTGAGTGCAAAACTTCTGTAACTGGGCCCCAAAGTCCTTCTTAGACTTTGTTCCAGCTGTGAGCTCCCTGGAGTCTATTGGGCCTTAAGCTCAGAGATTGGAAAATCTCTATTGAAATGGAATCCTGAGGACCTTGAAGAACATCAGATTTTTCAGTGCCAACAGATTTTTGTCACCTGCCTCATTCCCATGAACTCTATTTCAGATTAGTGGATACTATAAAATAATTTCCTCTGTCTTCCCTCCTCTATTTTTTCTTTAATGTATTCTAAATTACTTAGAACATACATGTATGTCTTCTTTAAAAATGTGGTTTTTCTTTTTTAAAATTTCATTTATTTACTTTTAATTTACAACATTCAGTTCTACAAGCTTTTGAGTTCCAAATTTTCTCCCCCTCCTTCTCCTCCCTCTTCCCTTCCATGGTGGCATGCAATCCTATATAGGTTCTACAAATACCTTCACATTAAATGTTAGTCAAGTTGTAAAGAAGGATTATAACCAATGGAATGAACAATGAGAAAGAAGGAACAAAACAAAAAAAAGAGAGAGCAAGTAGTTTGCTTCAGTCTGCATTCAGACTCCGTAATTCTTTCTCTGGATGTGCATATCTCCTTCAATCACGAGTCTTTTGTAGTTGTCTTCTAACCTTATATTGCTGAGAGGAGCCCAGTCTATCAAAGTCAGTCATCACAGATACAATGTGTCTGTAATTGTGTACAAAGTTCTCCTGCTTCTGCTCCTCTCACTCAGCATCAGGTTATATAAATCTTTCCAGATTGTTTCCTCCCCGTTTCTTACAGCACAACAGTATTCCATTACATTCATATACCACAGCTTGTTCAGCCATTCCCCAACTGATGGGCATCCCCTTGATTTCCAGTTCTTTGCCACCACAAAAAGAGCTGCTATAAATATTTTTTCCATATGGGTCCTTTCCCCCTTTGTATGATCTCTTTGGGATATAACCCTAGAAGTGGTGTTGCCGGGGTAAAGGGTGTGCACAAAAAAAAGTGGTTTTTTTGTAGTAGAATAGGAGAGACCACTTCATTTCTGTTTCTGCTTGGCCATTTTGATTTCAAGATTTTATACACACCTACCTATTTTTATTTTGTTTTGTTTTTAGCTAATAGCTAGTGATTTGGGAAGGAAAGTCTGCTTTCCTGACTATGACAATGAACTTTGTTGTCTGAGACTTGGGTTATCTGAAACAAAACACAAAGCACAGACTAGATTATTCTGAAGCCCAGGTCAGTGACCTAGATTAAACTAAACATGTATTGAGTGCTTCCTGTGTGCCAGGCACTGTGCTGACCCCCGAGGATACAAAGAGAGGGAAAAGACAGCCCTGCCCTCAGGGAGCTTGTAATCTAATGGTGGAAGAGAATCCACAACAAGTTGAAAAGCAAGGTGGGCAGTGGGGCATGGTGGGTAATAAGGTATGTTTTATTGTTAGAGCATTTGCTATCATAGGGCTGTGTGATCTAGAGCAAATCCACCTAGAATTTGCTGCTTGTGGACATGCTGATCATCACACATTTATTGAGCACGTTCTGTGTGCCAGTCACCATGAAAGTTGCTGGGCGTACAAAGACAAAAAAATGAAAGTTTGCTGTCAAAGATCTTGATTTTCTATTGATGGAACAATATGTACAAATAAAAGTAAATTCAAAGCACATAGAAGGTCAATAAAAGTAATTTCAGGGTTCAGGGACTAGGAAGGGAAATCAGAAGCCTGATGTAGCCCTTGAACTGATTCCTGAGGTGAGCTAGGGATTTAGGGAGTAGAGGGGAGGAGTGAATGCATTCCACAGATGGGAACTCTGGGCAGAGAGAGGCTCTGAGGTGGACGTGGACTGTGGGGTTTTGTATAAGAAACATCAAGTGAGCCAGGTTGGTTGGAACATGGAATGTGTCAAGGGAAATCATGTGTAATATATTTGGAAAGGTAGGTAGGCCAATTTGTGAAGGTCTTTCAAAGCAAATAGGTTGTGTCATACAATGCAACTGCCACAAAGAGATACCATAAAGGCAGAACTGGCAGCTGACTGGATGTGAGACTTGAAGGCGTGGGAAAAGTCACAGATGTCTGGGATTTATGATCTTTTTTACCAGTTATATCACAGTTTATCCAGTCATTTCTCATCTGGTGCAACGAATCACTCAGTCCAGGGGTTGAAGTAAACAGTCCTTTTATTAGAAATATATCTCTCTATCCAGGGAAAATGCAGTTTCAGAAGTTAATAGCAAATAAAAGTCTCCATCAAGGAGGTCCCCAGGCTCTTAGGAGCTGTCTGCCAATGCCCTTAGAAGTGCTTTTGTCCTCTTCTGGCTCACGGGGCCCACTATTGAATTCCAGATTGGTCTGCCTGGGATCATAGTTAACCCCACTGGTACCACTTGCTTCCACTAGCACCAGTTGGTATTATGGGAGTGTTGGGGTTAACCCTTGTCTTCCCAGTTCCATCAGTATCCTGGTGCACAGCACACCATTAGCCAGTTGATTGGTACTTATTTTGTTTTCATTTCTGTGCTACAGTAACAGAAGGTCATAGTTTCTTATACGATCCTCATCTTGTTCTTCATATATTTATATGTTTGTATTCATCGATGATTAAGGTCACAATAAAAAAAGGGAAAAAAGAGAATGCCAGTATGGTTCTGAGATTGCCAACTTGGGTGACTAGGATAGTGTTGGCCTCAACAGAAAGGAAGGGGGACATTAGAAAGATGGCGGGGATTTGGGAATAAAATACTTCAATATTATAATGATCCGTATTTCAACATTCATTGAAGATGATGGTAAATGATTCTGGGATGTGAGTCTTTTGATATAAAGTTTGCATAGGCTTAATCTTGTTTACTTATAATATTTCTTTCTGGGAAACTCCACTTGCCAGGTAGGAAAAAGGCAGGTGTTTTACCCATTGTGCCGTGATATCTGGCAACTTGTTTAAAGTCAGAAAAAAAAAAGGCCATGGTAGAGTTGGAACAATAATTTCCTCCTACATATCACCTCTTGGTAATACTGGCTCACAGCTTAGTAACAATGAACAGTTAAGGAAATCATTCTCATACATTGTTGTCGCTTTTGATCTACTCAGAGGTTTGCAAAAGGATTAATAAATTACTTGTCATTTAGACCTCACTTTATTAGAAAAGCTAGGCTTGTCCCCACAACCATCCATCTAAAGTTAGAGAGGAGGCAGATACATTAATGTGAAAAACTTTATCTTTCGACGCAGCCAGCTCTATCAACATATGAGCCACATGGTGACAGCTCTCAGATTGTGATAATGAAACCTTTGAATAAGAATTAACAATGAGTTTCTTGACTTGGGTTCTGAGAAAACTGAAATATTAACTGAGGCAACAGCTTCAGTGATGGTATTACCTCAGAGGAATGATCTTGTAGTTTACAGATGCTATAAAATAGGTTTTTTGGCTTTGCTGGAACTCTCAGCCTTACCTTATTGTTCAAAATGGTGCTTTCAGAGGAAAGCCTTATATTCTTCATTCTGCCAGAGCACATGAATGTCACCTTCTAGCTCTAGCTCATATTTCTCAGGATATACTTTACCCACATCTCTGGAAACATTTCCTCTAAAAGTATCAGAAAATCCCAATATAAGCATAGTGTTCACTAGGGGCTACTGTATACTCTGTTGTGTAGAGTGAAAAAGTTTGCGGCAGCAATCAACTTTGGTGCTTCACCAAAATATGGTGCAAATGAGCGATTCTCCTTTTAAAAGGTTGATTGTATTTTTTGAATTAACAAGTATTTATTTTCTCTTCCACTTCCCCTACATTGAATTTTTTTTAAAAAAGAAGAAAAACAGAACACTCAAACAAATATGCATAGCCAAGCAGAACAAATTCCCACATTGGCCGTGGCCAAAAAGATGAGTCTCATTCTGCTCTTTGTCAGGAGGCAGAGGTAACGTGCTTCGTCTTTGGTCCTCTGGAATTACGGTTTGTCATTGCACTGATCAGTGAAATCAAGTCTTTCAAAGTTGTTTTTCTTTATAATGCTGTCATTGTATAAAAGAGTGCTTCTCACTTCACTCTGTATCAATTCATAGAGGTCAGTGAACAATAATACTCTTAAAGGCAGTAGGAATTGCCTTGGTTAAATGCTTCTGGAGGAGCAGACTTGGTAAAGCATTGGAACTGTGTTCATGTCTGTCAGTACAGTTGTCAGTATTGAAATGTGTTCCAGGAACCCTTGTTTGCCATGCTTTCTCAGTGGGGGTGGGGAATGGGCTCCTTCTTCCACAGCTGCTTAACTCCAGCTCCCTCTTTCCCTTTTCTTAGGTATTTAGCTCGAGTAGGAGAACTGGAGGCTACAGATACTGAAGACCTAACTCTGAATTATGGCCTTGTGGTAGACTGTGGCAGTAGTGGCTCCAGGATTTTTGTTTATTTCTGGCCACGTCATAATGGGAACCCACATGATTTGCTGGATATCAAACAGATGAGAGATGGCAACAGCCAACCAGTGGTTAAAAAAATCAAACCAGGTACTAATGGGCTATTTTCTTGTTATGGTAATAAATATCCACATTAAGTAGGAGTGGGTAGGGGAAAAGAATGAAGGAATCTGTCTTTTCTCCTCATAACTGCTTTAGGGGGAGCTGGGAAATGGGTCCCTTGTTCTGGGTCCTCATAAATTCATGTTTCAAATCAATTCAGTTCAGCATACTCTTATTAAGCACCTACTGCTTACAAAACACTGCACCCTAGATCTTGGTGATATGAAACCTGGCCTTCTAGGAGCTCCTGTTCTACTAGGGAGCACAACATATATCTACATAAGTAAATACAAGGCAGTCTGAAGAGAGAGAATATTTACAGCGGGGAGGCTGTGAGGGTGAGATGGTGGTACCTGAGCTGATCTTGCGAGGATGATGATGGTTTTGAGAAAATGAGTGAGAATATTCCAGCACATGCTTGTTTTGTGCAGATGCACAGAGGGACGTGTAAAGTTGAATTTGGAGGAACACTAATGGTCTAGCCTGGCTGATCTATAGAGAGCATGAAAAGAATCGTTGTGAGATAAGAACTAGGAGGGTAGGTAGGAGCCATTTAAAAAAATTAATTATTTTAAACTTAAATACAAAACAAGAAAAAAATATATTTCCATGTACACAGCAGAACATGAGAAGAGGATTCAAATAAAACAATAAATTTCTATTTCACAAAAACCTATGTAATAAATCCTACATATTGTTTTCAAAGCAACTCAGCTTTTCTGTGTTTCCTTCTAGGTTTTCTTTTGTTCTCTGCTGCATACCTTTTATTTTAATTTATTTTATTTTTCTCTCCTCCCCACCCCCCACAAGGCTACAATTAAACTCAAACATACACACACACACACACACACACACGTATACCTACATATCTATAAACATACACATATAAACACACATACACATATATGTAAGAGAAATACTATGCATATTTCTGTTTGTCAGTTCTTGCTTTGGAGGTGAAGAACATCTTCCTTCATGGGTCCAAGTCTTTGCAAGTTTTTCTGAATCAACCAGCTCACCATTTCTTATGTCACAGCAGTATTCCATGACAACCATATAGAAGCATGGAGACCATTTAGGAGACTGTTGATCCCAAGGTTTAAAGTAGGGTAGTTCGTAGACACAGGGAAGTTTGAAAGAGTATGGCAGTTGAATCCTTTGGGACTGAGGTGGTAGTGGTGTTTTTTGAAACTATATATTGAATCTTTACAAATTATTTTCATTTTTGTTTAGGGATTTCTGCAATGGCAGAAACTCCAGAACATGCCAGTGATTACCTTCGCCCTCTGCTGAGCTTTGCTGCTGCTCATGTGCCAGTGAAGAAACACAAGGAGACACCGCTCTATATCCTGTGCACAGCGGGCATGAGACTTCTTCCAGAGAGGTGAGAGAAGAGAGAATTTAAATAAAATGGGGATGTTATGTGTTGGAGTCCTTTAGCCTGAGTGTGGAGGAGGAGATTGATCTTGATTATCTGGAGTAGGCCTGGAGCTCCTGGAAGCCTTTTGGATTAAACATAACCTCCTTTGTCTCTATAACTGGAGATTCTCTGCTCTCCTTCTGTGATGCAAATGCACGCTGGGAAGGCTCAGATCAGTCTGTCAGTTAATAAAATGCAATAAGTGCCTGCTATGTGCTAGGCACTGTGCTGAGCACTGGGGATATAAAAAGGGGCAGAAGACTGTCCTGTCTTTTAGGAGCTTACAGTCTAATGGGGGAAGCAACATGCAAACAACCATATACAAAGCAAGCTATATCCAAGAGAAATAGGAAATAATCAGCACTAGAATTAAGAAGGGTTGGTGGGGTGGCTAGGTGGTGAACCTGCCCCAGAGTTAGGAGGACCTGAGTTTAAATCTGACCTCAGACACTTAACCCTTACTAGCCATGTGACCTTGGGCAAGTCACCTAACCCCAATTGCCCTGCCCCCCCCCCCTCCAAAAAGTGGGGGAAAAAAAAGAAGGGTTGCTATAAACCTCCTATGAGAGGTAGGATTTAGCTGGGACTTAAAGGAAGCCAGGGAAGGTAGTAGGCAGAGGAGAGAGGACATTCCAGGCATGGGGGAGAGCCAGGGAAAACTCCAGGAGCCAGGAGAATGGAGTGTCTTCTTCCTGGATCAGCCAGGAGACCAGTGTCACTGGACTGAAGAGGACATGTTGAAGTGTAAGGAGATTGGAAAGGTTAGGAAGGACTTCGAATGCCATGGAGAGTACTTTGTCTTTGATCCTGGAGGTGATAGGGAGCCATGGGAGTCTATAGAGTAGCTGGGGTAACAGGATTGAATTTGCTTCATAGGAAAATCACTTTAGTGACTGAATGAGGATGGATTGGAGTGAGAAGAGACTTGAGGCAGGCAAACCCACCAGAAGGTTATTGCAATAATTAAGTACCAGGTGATGAACTCCTGCCTCATGTTTAAGGCAGTGTCAGAGAGAAGGCAATGTATTCAAGAGATGTTGCAAAGATGAAATCAGCAGGCCTTGATGACAGCTTGGATGTGGGGATGAGAGGGAGTGAGGAGTCCAGGGTGGATCCCTAGCTTGGGACCCTGAGTAGGAGAATGGACCCCTGCCTCTGCAGAGATAGAGAAGTTAGGAGGTGGGGAAGACTTGAGGGGGAAAGATGATTAGTTCTGCGTTGAATGTGTTGAGTTTAAGATGCCTCCTGGACATTGAGTTTAGGCTGTCTAACAGCAGTTGGAGGTAAGAGATCGTAGGTCAGCCGAGAGACCAGGGGGAGAAAGGCAGATTTGAGAATCAGCAGCACGGAGACGGCAGCGTCTGCGAGCTGGTGGCATCTCTGAGGGAAGCGCTATGGGGAGAGAAGAGCAGAGGAGCCAGGGCAGGACCCTCCAGGATGCCTGCACGTGAAGGCCATGGGGAAGGAGTGGCCAGGGGTGGGGAATTTAGATGGGTGTGGAGGAGAAAGAAGGAGTAATTTTGGAGCTTGGAGCCCTTGGGGAAGGGATGGCTTGTTTGGACCTAAAAGACAGAAGAGCATCCTGAGAGGGCAGGCCAGGTGGGGCTCTTTGAGCAGGCTGAGGCACTTCGCCATTTTATTTAGAGCTGTGAAGGTGACTGGTTTGATACTGAAATATTGCTCCCCCTGCTGACTCATTTTGAGACTGACTTGACTCATCCCTATCTATGGTCTTGCAGCTTTAAAAGAGCAAACCTCTCAGTTCACTGTGGTTGGACCCAGTCTTCTCGACTTCTGGGCTAGTCTAATCTCTTCCAGCTGAGCTGATCAAACCCGTAGCTATTCCCAATCTGTCTCATTTTCTTTTCCATTTTTGTTGCATTTCCTACAAAAGTCAGGGCCTCCAGTGTTTGCTAAACACAAATAAACTACCAGGTGTATTTTGTTTTATTCTATGGTTTTTCAAGAGAATCTCTAGACATTCTCTCTCCTTTTTTTTTTTAAACATCTTTCTTTTTAAAAAGATTTATTAATGACTTTTATCTTTACATTCTCAATATTTCCCCCTTACTAAATCTTTTTTGCCAAAGAAAAACATAAGCAAAACCAATCAATACAACAAATGTATCTTAAGCCCTTACCAACCTAAGGGGCTGTGCTGGCTGCTGCAGATAAAAAACGAGAAAAAAAATGATAGCCCTTGCCTTTGAGAGGCAGCCTAGGACAACATGTACACATGACTCTGTCAGGTAAAGGAGAAATCCAAAATGCTCCAGAAAAATGACAGGAGATCACTTTCAGCTGTGGGGGTGCTATAGAGTTAGGCATTCTGGAAAGGTTCTTACAGAGGCAGTAACGCTTGAGGGGGCATCGAAGGAAGAAAAGAATTTCAGTAGACGGAGATGGGGAGGGAATGAGGATATGGGGGGAGGTGGCCCAAGTGAATGTAGGATGCGATCACAGAAAAGCTAGTCATCTCCTCTGGCAGCTCAGTGGTAAGGTAGGTAGAGTGCTGGGCCTGGAGTCAGGGAGATCTGAGTTCAGAACCGGCTTTAGACACTTAGAAGCTATTTGACCCCCTTCCAAGTCACTTAACATTTGTCTGTCTCGTTTCCTTTTCTGTCAAATGGGAATAGTAATTGCAGCTACTTGCCAGTGTTGTTATGAGGACAAAATGAAATAATAATACTTGTAAAGTGCTCAAGTTCTGGGTACGTAGTAAGTGATATATAAATGTTTGCTATTATCATAGGACAGTAGTAAGAAATAAAGCTGGAAGGGTAGGTTGTATTGTTGTGGAGGAGGAACACTTAAATGCCAGGCTAAGAAAATTTGTATTTTATTGTGCCTTCAGTGGCAGTAGAGAGTCAGGAAGGGACATTAGAACATTAGAAAGATGATTTTAAGCAGCTTGGTGAAGCAGAGGTGTCAAACTGACTGGAAACAGGGATCTTTCAAACTCCCAAGTTTTTCATCTACTGGAACCAGACTCAAATGTAATTGGAAAATGTTTAACAAATAAGTAAAAATATAATACCACATAGTGTAAGTGTGTGACTTTCTAAGTCATCATGCGCCTGTCAGGAGCCATTTCTATTTGTGTTTGCTTCTGTAAAGGATGGATTTGAAAAGGGGAGTCTGTCTGTAGACTGGGAGACCAGTTGGCACTCTCTTCCAGTAGCTAGTTGAGGTCTGAGCAAGGGCGCATATGAGGGTGATGGCAGAATGAGTAGATCTGGGAGGAATGAGATGGATACCGCCTGAGAGTGAATCAGAAGGACTTGAAAACTCTTGATTGACTATGACAAGATGAAGGAGAAGTGAGAGTCAAAGATGTATTTGACCTTTTTATGGGAAGGGCAAATGAAGTTTAAGTAATTTGTGAACCTATAAAGGACCATTTAAATGTTACCTGTTCTTATCATGACTCATTTCTGTCAGAGTTCAAGAGTTTGCTGCTAGTTAAGAACCTGACATTCTAAGATGCATAATCTACCTACATGATTTCTTAGATCTGTTCTAGCTAGTCAGCTTGACTGTTGGAATGATTCGTCTCCAGTGTGAAAATGTGGGGTCAGTCTTAACTATAAAGTCTATTGTTCACCTGAGTAAGTCATAAAGTCATTCCTGACTATTCCCTGAGGAATTAAATTAATTTTTAATCAATTTAATTAATTAAATAAATTAAATTAATTTTCAAATTAAATAATTTAATTTTTAAATTAAATAATTACCTAACCAAATTTAGGGAGGATACACAGCAGCTCCTTTTAATTGGAGTGCTAGAAAATGGGTGTAAAGGCCACTGAATGTGGAGGAGAGGATGTAGGTTCAGATCTTAGTTCTATGCTGCAGAACCTCTCTGGGACTCGCTTTCCTTATTGGTATCCGTTCAGTATCCATTCTTGTTGATTCCATCTCCACCACATCTCACATCATCTCACAAGGGCATGAATGGCAACCTACATATGGATAGGTGGTCATAGACCTAGAGCTGCAAAGGGCTGTAGGTAGCAGCTCATTCTCATTTGATAGGTACAGAAATGGAGTCAATGGAGTCTCTTGGAGATTTTTGTGATTGGTCTGTGGTCACTGAATTAGCAGAATGAAGGTCTGAACCCAGTACCTCTGACTCTGAATGCTACAGTTTTTCTGTTGTGGGAGAGGAGCAATCAAACAGGTAGGAAAACTGGGAGTGAGGGTCAAAGGGAGAGTGTGTGTTAGAGAATTAACTGGTTAGTTATAACAGAAATCCAGGGAGAAGCTCCTGGGGGACAACTACAATGAAGCTCATTAGTTGGCCATTAGGAGATCATTGATGGCCCTGGAGAAAGCCATTTCAATAGAGATAGGGTTAAGAGCCAGATTTCAAGGGAATCAGAAGTAACCAAATGATCTCATAGTGGAAACTTTTAAGTGGAAATGATCTTTTCTAAGAGCTTAGCAGTAAAGGTAAGGGGCATGTGGGCAGCAGTGTCAAGGCAAGGGTTTTGTTTTTTTTTTTTCATTGACTTGTTTATTTACTTTTAGTTTACAAGATTCAGTTCCACAATCCCTTGAGTTTCAGATTTTCTCCCCTCCCTTCCTCCCCCCATGGTCACACGCAATCATGTAATAGGATCTGCAAATACTTTCACATTGTACAATAGTCTGGTTGTATAGAAGGGTTGTAACCAGTGAGTGATCACTGGGGAAAAAGAAAGAAAACCAAACATGAAAAAGAATGATAGCATGTATTGCTTCAGTCTCCATTTAAACTCTAGTCTTTCTAGATCTTTCTCTGAATGTAGATATCTCCTTCCATCCTGAGACTTATAGAGTTGTCTTATAGCTATGCTTGCTGAGAAGAGTCCTGTTC
>CM053589.1:149737270-149798821 GCA_028646515.1 Pseudochirops corinnae
TAAATATTCTTTCCCAATTTCCCACTTCCCTCTTAGTCTTGGTTACATTGGCTTTGTTTGTACAGAAACTTTTCAATTTAATGTACTCAAGGTTATCCATTTTGCATTTTATAATGCTCTCCAACTCTTCTTTGGTCATAAAGTCTTCCCTACTCCATAAATCTGACAGGTAAACCATTCCTGAGGCAAGGTTTTTTTTAAAGACATTGTAGATCAGAGCATATTTGTGGGCCAATGAGGAAGGTGCCAGTCTGACAGGGGGGATGGAGGAAGATGAGTGAGAATAATTGAAGGGGCCACCTCCAGAGCAGGTGGGAGGAGATGGCATTGAGGGCACAAGGAGAGGATTTGGCTTTGTCCAAAACGTCCCCCTTTTCCTCTATGATTAGATAAAGGAGGAGAGTATGAGTAAAGATGGAGAGGGATTTTTGAGCTGTGGAACTGGGGGAAGATATCTTATGACTGGCCTCCATTTTCTTGGTTAAGGAGGAGGTGAGGACTTCTCTAGAAGATCATAGTGAGAGCTTAAGGGATTTTAAAATTGCTGCTGAGGGAATCAAGGCATAATGAGGAATGTTTCAGACATCCATAGTGCAGTAACAGGTATTGGCTCCAGCAGGCCTAGAAGGAAGTCATTGTAGGCTCTGGAGATCTAGAGTCCTGACCAGAATAAGATTGAGAGCCACTGCTCTTTATCACAAAATCCGTGAACAGCCCAAGATTGTGTAGGCTGGGAAGGAAGGCTGTTGATAAGGAAGACTGGTGAGGTCAGAGAGCACACCAGGTGGGCTCTGCTGAGTCTGGAGACTTTGGCCCGTGTTGCAGCCACTGCCACGTCTTAGGTGACTAGAACAAAGGAGAGGAGGAGGAGGCCACGTCATTTTCTGCTTTCCAGCCTGTCCTCCTAAAATCTCGGCTCCATCTCATTCCTCTTTATGAGTGAGGAATTTCATTTCTTACAAATAAGTTTCACTGATGCCTTTTGTTCTTACATCACAGTAATTTCTGCGGCAATCCCCTCTCCCTGTAATAGAACAAAGAAAAATAGTTACAGTGACTTGATCTGCCAGCATATGCAGCATTCTCCCTTTGTAGTTCTCCCGCTGACTGCTGCTCACTGAGACGGTTGTTGGTGTTTTGGGGATGTTTTCACTTACTTAGGTGCAGTCCTTGCGCTTATTCATTCTTTGGATTTGGCTTATGCAGCTCTGCACAAGTTCATATGCAGTTTCTTTTGTTTCTTTGAATTTCTCATTCATTTTGTATGGAACAATGATGTTAAATCCATATATGTAGTATTTTGAATGACTTTTTTTTCATTAAAGTAGAAACCTTGAATGTAAATGTGAATTAACTGGGGACTTGTAAAGGAATAGACCTTTTCTTGCCCTGTTGGTGATCTCCCTGTTAATCTATCACCAGCCTCCCAGTAGTGTGGAAGGTTTGCATATTTGTAGAACCTTAGGAGGAAGTTTTTGTATTCACCCGGAGTTCATTCAGCCCTTCAGCCCTTGAGCCCCTGAGGCCCTGTCACTCTGCTGGGTGTCTGCCTCCCGGAGCTTAGCTGATATGTACACCTGGTAGAGTGTGAAGCACGTGCTGTGGTGGGAAGAGCCCTGGATTGGAGCTCGAAGACCTGCATTTGACTCGTTGCTCTGCTGTGTACTGACCCTGTACTGCCATGGGTAACTGATGCTCTTGGGACCTTAGTTGTTTTGTGTGTAAAGGCATTGGGCAAGGTGCTCTGAATTCCCTTGGAGCTCATACGTCTCTGAGCTATGTAGGTACATGGCTTTGTTTCCCAATTCTCTGTATAGCTCAGTTCAGTTGTTTTTCATTTGTGTCCAATTCTTTGTGACCCCATTTGGGGTTTTCTTGGAAAAGATACTGGAGTGGTTTGCCATTTCCCTCGCCTGCTTATTTTACAGATGAGGAAACTGTGGCAAATAGGGTAAAGTGACTTGTCCAGGGTTACACAGCTAGAAACTGACTGTCAGAGGCTAGATTTGAACTCGGGAAGCTGAGTCTTTCTGATTCCAGGCTCTGCGTTCTTTGCACTATGGTGCCACCTAGCTGTCTTGTTCAGTGGAGAATACCTATCTAACCCTATGCCCTCATGATATCTTTTAATCAGTTGATAATATTTAACACTGAGATTTATGGAACATTGTATTTGATGTTGTTAGGGACAGGGGCTGGATCTGTGATTGCTTTAGGATAGGGGGCTCTAAGATGAAGAAATTCCCACTGCCAGTCCAGTTTGGCACATTCTCTACCAGTTACACTCTTTAGGAATTAGAGCCCAAAGCCCTAGGAGGTTAAACAGCCAGTGTGTGTTGGAGGCAGGGCTTGGGCCTGGGAGTTCCCAGCTCCTGCAGTACCACAGTTGCTTCTAATACAGGTTTAAGTCTTAAGTGCTATTCTTAAGTGAAACTCAGGGTAACGATTATATCCTGAGCCAATAATAGGTTTCTAGCCATTTGAAACCTAGAAAATGTAAATTGGCTTTGTTCAGTTATTGGCCACATCTTCTTCCCTTTCTTTTTCTTTTTTAACAGTTAACAAAATATTCAAGAAGTAATGACATTTTGGTAGCTATACCATCTTGAACCTAATGAATATTTGTAGATCTATTTCTATCTTCACAAAAGTATTAAATAACAAAAAAGATACACTGTAAACTTTGAAATTAAGCCTGATTATAATAATGCATTAGCTGTCGAATCATGTTTAGATTGTTGAGATATGTATAGTAAAAGCCCTTTACCAAAATACATTTTGTAAATACATTGTTTTTGTTTCTGTCCCCTTCGTATATTCTCTTTACTATCCCCTCCTTTCTCTTCCCTACCTCACCCTAAATTTCTAATTCTGATGGTATTGACCTCACTTTCAGTATTCAAGTTTTCTTCAACTTCTCCCTACCTTGTTAGAGCATTTAACTTTGACAGAGTACTTCCGCCTTTGCTGTCATTTTTTGTTTTATGTGCTAATGTTAGTGTTGTCTTTATCTGATAACATCACTTCGGATTTTAGAAGAAAAAATATGAAACCAGAGTTATAGTGATGTTTGGATTTTGATCACTATGTATTATTTTTGTTTTTGGGTTGTTTTTTTTTTCTCTTTGGAGGGGGAAAGTTAGGGCAGTTGGGGGTAAGTGACTTGCCCAAAGTCACATGGCCAGTTTTTGTGTTAAGTGTCTGAGGCCGAATTTGAACTCAGGTCCTCCTGACTTCAGGGCTAGTACTCTACTGTACCACCTAACCTCCCCAATCCTGCTGTGTATTATTAAAATGAGAAGGCTCTCATTGGTTGATGTTTTTATCTAAGAATGTTGGCTTTTAGATTGTCCATAGTAGAAGACATAAATAATCTCAGTAGCTCTGACTGGGTGACCTGATATGTTATTTGTTGTGTGAGGCACTGAAAATGAATTTAGTGCCCCAACGTGTTGACTTCACTGTTTTCTTTGAAGATAGTAAGAGGTAATTTTTATAGGTCAGAGAATTGAGCTGTTGCTTTCCTGCCACTTCCATGTCCTTAATCCGTGACCGTCTCCCATTAGGACAAGGTTGGTAGGAGCTGTGTGGGAAGCCTGTTTTAATCTCAGAGATACATTTTTGCAGGAGGTAAAAGGTAGATAAAGAAAGTAAGCACTGAGAACGTAAAGGTTAAATTGAAATAACAGGACTAGGTGATTGAGATGCAAGGAAAGTTACTTACTGTGCCATTTTTGGGTCTCGTCTTTTCTGTAGGAAGCAGTTAGCGATACTGGCCGATCTAGTGAAAGATTTACCCTTGGAGTTTGACTTTCTCTTTTCACACTCTCAAGCCGAAGTCATCTCTGGAAAACAAGAAGGTAGTAGAACTAAATGTATACTTGATTTTTCACTTAAATGACTGCATTGTCTTAATAAAAGTCAGATATTTCACATCGTCTGAATTGCGTTCAAGATCATTTCGTAAATAATTTTTATCTTTCTGAATGTGCATAATTTTTCTTGATTGTGCTATTTATCATTCTGTGGATGGTTATTATATGAATCCGTGTTGGCATTTTATTTCAGGAATTTTTCCTGGTTTTAGTCTTCTGTTTAAAACCCATATGCTTGAGGAGGGTACCTAGTATTTAAACATGATTATTCCTAGTGGGGTTTCTCATAGCTAATGGTAATTTTAGAATCAGCATGTGGCTTCAGAAACTGTAATTGATTTCCAAATTAAATGGCAAAGTAGACAATTGGATCAAAGTAGGAGAAAAATGTCAGAATGCAGAAAGTCCTTATTTACTGTGTGTTCATCTGATCCTGTTACCTTGCCTTGGAGTGGTTGACCTTTTTACCTTTTTTTCTTTTAATATCTTCCCCTTCACCAGGAGTTCTGAACCTTTTTTTTTTTTTATGTCATAGGTCCCTGTGGACCTCCACTCAGAATAATTTTCTTTTAAATTAAAGGGAATGTTAAATATTAGTGAAAATAATGTAATTTTTCCCACATCCAAATTCACAGATCCCTTGAAATATCTTCATTGTTTCCTTTGGGGAAAGAATCTCATGTTAGATTCCTGTTCCATATAGCTCCAGGTATACAGTGTTAGTGTCTCCATGACAACCATCACTATGTTAGGTCTGTTACCTTTGGAGTTAAATTTATAGGCTAATGTTTACATCAAATTGTTTTTCTATGTGTTAGAAAAGAGGAGGAAATTCCCTGGGTTCATGTTATGTCGTTGTCCATTGGCGTAGTGTCAAAGTTTCTCATCTTTTCTCATGAAATCTGGAAGATACTGACATCTAATTTTATACACAGGGAAATGCCACATTTGTTTTTCTGAAGGAAAAAGTAGTTTATAGCAGGTTGTCAGTAGAGAATGTTTTAAGGTGGAGGCTTCAGAGGGACAGATGTCCTGGTGTAAGGTGGAGAGATTCAGGTGAATGGTTTTGTTTCTTACTCAGGTGTTTATGCATGGATTGGGATCAACTTTGTTTTGGGAAGATTTGACCATGAAGATGGTAAGTGTTTTTTGTGTTCATTTAGTGTGGGCCTATGGAGAAAAGGCCAAGTGATGACCTGTGGTTGTGGGGAGTGAGGCTCTAGTGGTGGTTGTTCCATCTCCCCTGGAATGTCTGATCCACTTAGACCATATTCTTTCCTTATATTTGGGGTTTGCTTCCTGGTTCTAGTTTTATTTTTACATTGATTACATTATTATGTTGGCTGTGTTTTTCTTCTCCTAAGGACTTTTTTAAATAGTTTTTTTCTTTCAAATACAGAAGCCCTGGGTCCCCAAGAATCAGTGCCTGGACGGAGGAGGACAGTAGGGATCCTAGATATGGGAGGAGCCTCTCTCCAAATTGCTTATGAGGTTCCCACCTCTCCTACTTTCCTTCCTCCAGAACAGGTACATATGTTTCCCCATGGGGGGGAATTCAGGTTTCTACATGTGCCAGTGTTTGGGTGGTTTATGCAAATTGAAGTAGCTGGGTAGCATGGTGGATAAAGTGCTAGACGCAGGGTCAGGAAAATCTGGGTTCAAATTCTGTTTCATATAACTACCAAGTTGTATGACTCTGGGCAAGTCTCTTAACCTGTTTGCCTCAATTTCCTTATCTATAAGGAAATCTTACGCCCAAGGTATTGTGAAGACCAAATTAGATAATATTTGTAAAGTGCCAATTTGTAACCAGTAAACCTCTGTATAAACTGCTATTAATAGCATGCTCTCTAACATCTTTTGAGTTATTAGTTTATTTTGAGGGGAGGCATTGGGCCTATTGATAAAAAATGCAAATATTACTGGATGATGTGAGATCCTAGAGAATAAGAGGGGGAAATGTTGTTAGCCTCCGTTCCACAGGCTAGGGTAAGGACTGTTTCCAGTAGTTAGAGATAGATAAGAAGATAGCACCAGAGGGCTGAAGGGTCGGTCCCTCCAGGGATGCGTGGCTAGTATACCGCCCATCACTTAACTTTTGTTCTGGTGCAGTAAAACAGCTTAATCCAACTCTGCTCTAGATTTGAGATCACAAAGGAATTCCCTAAAAGAGGCTTATTATAAAGGCCTTGTGGTGGGTGGTCTCTATAATTAAAATAATGTTTGAATGAAAGAAACCCCAATGTTTAAAGTATATTCATAGCTCTTACTTAGAGCCAGGCATTTTGGCCCGAGTTGTCCTTGCTTAGAAATTAATCAATGAGCCAGCTTAGCTGTTTTCTTTCCCACTGAATTATAGGAAGAAGCTGCCAAAGTCCTGCTAGCCGAATTTAACCTGGGCTGTGATGTACAGCACACAGAGCATGTCTATAGAGTCTATGTCACCACCTTTCTGGGTTTTGGGGGCAACTTTGCCCGGCAACGCTATGAAGATATGGTGCTGAATGATACCTTTACCAAAAATAGGTAATGTTATGTTGGAATTTGAACGCTGAACTGGATCTTGGGCAGTCCAAGGATGTAATGCATCTAGTACTGGCTCATTGCCTTGCACTTAACAGACCTTTAATGAAGGCCTGTTGAATTAATTGACTATTAGGAAGGAAGAAGAGCATACCTGTAAGGCAGCTGAGCCCTTTGTCGTTTGGCTTGTGACTTCTATTTTAGTGACTGTCTGTAGGTGGAACAGGCATCTCTCAGTATCACCCTATTTGAATCAGGGTTTCTACAGAGAGGATTTTTGTACTCTTAAGGAAGTGCTTATTATGAATTATTTTGCTATTCTTTATGTTTCAAAACAATATCTAAGAAGAATTTGAGCTTCATTTAGTCACTTGTTTTAAAAATATAGTGAATACAGAGAGACAGACAGCCTGGTAGAGTAGAAAGAACACTGAGCAGACCCATTCGGGTGGAGGCCAAACTCTGCTGCTTATTAGCTGGGTGACCTTGGAAGAGTCACTGAACCTTAATTTCTTTAACTGAAAACTGGGGACAGTGACATCAGCCTTCCCTACCTTATAGGGTTGTGAGGATTAAAGGAGATCATCTCCGTAAGTACTGTACAGTGTGAGCTGTTATTGTCTTTACTTTAATCAGCTTCACAGAAAAATAACTAGAGATGTTTGTTAAATCTGTTGTGTTTCTTGGAGTAGGACATTCGGAGAAACACAGAACTGGTATTATCATGACTCCTATTATTGTGGCAGGTTACTGGGCCAACAGATAGGTTTGACTCCAGAAACTCCCTTCCTGGATCCTTGCTTGCCCGTGGGCCTTGAGGATGTGGTGGAGAGGAACAGCCAGGTCCTGCACATCAGAGGCAGAGGAAACTGGCTAACGTGTGGGGAGATGGTGCAGCCACTGCTCTTGAGGGCCAACACCAGCCAGGCCCCTCTGAACGGCATCTACCAGTCCCCAATTGACTTCAACAACAGCGAGTTCTATGGTTTCTCAGAGTTCTTCTACTGTACAGAAGACGTATTGCGCATCGGTGGTCACTACCACGGACCAACCTTTGCCAAGGCTGCTCAGGTATGTGATCTAAGTTTATTTGCATCTTTTGCGTACCCTGTCTCCAGAGACTCCTGGCTGCCACCTCCTCTCCCTGCACCCCCAATTTCTGCTTGGGGAAATTCACCTCCAGTAAGCCTTCCCAGGACTACCCACTGGATGTGGTCTCTCCTTCCTTGGAACTCTACTTGTATTTTCTTTATACAATATCTCTTATATTTTTAACACTTCCTATTATATTAGAGTTATTTTTATACATATCTTATCTCTCATGATAGATGAAAGGAATTTGAGGACAAGGAATAAGCCTCCTATATCTTTATATAGAGTTGCTTTCGTTTCAGAAATAGTGACAATGAAAATTCACAAGTTAGGAGAGAGAAGCTGAGACATTGTGCTTATAGGCTTCACGGATAAGGAAGCAATGTTATTATTAAATCTGCATGCATCAAATGGCATGGTTTCTAGATTCTTAAAGGAAAAACTAAACTGCAAAAAGATCTGGCTGGCAAGGTAGTGATAATAGGAGATTTTATCTCTTTCCGAGTTGGGTAAATGTTAGCTCATATTAACAGAAAAGTGAAAGAAAGTGGAAGAGACTACTGAAAAATTAGATTTGAAAGACTTAACACATCTTTGGCATAAGAAAATGAAGGAACATCCATATTTCTTAGCATGTTACAGTATCATTACCAAAAAGAAGCGCCAGTCCACCTGCTGGCCAGACCTCAGTGTGTACCGGGAGCCCTAGCAGGAGCCTTGGTGAGCCTTTCCTCAGCCTTCCTGCCAGTGACCCCATCCTCTTCTTGGCTGGAGGTTAAATCCCACCCCCTCCCAGCTCTTTGGCAGGAAACCCAGAGCTCTTGCTCCGCTCGGACCCTCAGACCTGCTCTCTCTAACCCCCTCCCAAGTGTAGTGGGCTGAGCCTCCACAGCTGTTTTTTATTGACACGGCTGCTCACTCTTCTTGGATGAGCAGGAAGTCATCAAGTCCAATTCTTTTGCTAAGATGGAGGACCATATAGCCCCACTATCTCTGTTGTCTGTGCACCCTCCAGGCCTCAGGTGTTGCTCTCTGACTTGCCAGTATACTTTAAGGACTCCTAAATGTGGCTCTCTACCTTGTTCTGTATGCTAAAGCCCAACAGGTCTTTCTGTCAACCTTTTAACGATATCCTCTTTTGTTGTCTTTGTGAGCTTTCTGATAATAGTGTCTGGCTTACCTTTCTAGTTGTGTCTCCTGGACTTAGCACAGTGCTTGCCACATGGTAAATGTTTAATAAATGCTTATTCATCCATTCATTCTTTCATATGCCAAGACACAAGAAATCATAAATGCAAGAAAGTAAAAACATTAAATGTCCTTGATAGACCATAAAACAAAAACAAGGAATTAATACAAGAACACAAGCAAAATATACAATGCTAAATGGAGACTCCTGTAACGTCTTAAATAACAAATTGGAGAAAGGAAAGACAAGAAGTCAGAAATCTAATTAAAAAGCTATCTTAATAGTTTAAGTGAAAGGTGGTGAAGATCTAAATTAATGAGTGCCTGTGTGAAGGAAGATAAATAGATGAATGCAGGAGATATTCTAAAGCAGTGGTTCTCAACTTTCCTAAAGTTGTGACCCTTTAATACTTTAATATATCTGGGTGTATCTGCATGTGGGTGGACCCACCTGGAGACATAGAGGAGGGGTGTTTCGGTTCCTAAGACCATTGGAAATATGTGTTTTCTGATGGTCTTGGGCGACCCCTGTGAAAGGGTTGTTTGACACCCAAAGGGGTCGCGACCCACAGGTTGAGAACCACTGTTCTAGAGGTAGTTGGCAATTGATAGGATATGAGAGGATGAAGGAGAAGGTGAATTGAGGATAACTCTGAGATTGTAAACTTGGGAAAGGTGGTGGGCACGCTCAGCAGAAATGGGAACATTTGGTGTGGGGATGGACACGGGGAAGGGAGAGAGGTGATGAGTTCTGTTTTGTACACTTTGAGATGCCCATGGGACACCCAGAAGGAAATGCCCCAAATCTGGTGGTGATACAACTGAAGATCAGGACTGAGACGTGGCTGGATATTTAGATGTTGGAGTCATCTGCATAGAGATGGTAACTGAACCCATGAGGGATGATGACGTTACCAAGAGAGAAGGGGAAAGGGCCCAGAAGCAGTCTTGGTTATACGTACTGTATAGATGATGATCCAGTAGTAGGGGATCAATTCAGTGGATAGAAGCAGAGCCGTGCACACCTAGGGAAGGGAAAGTGACCGTCGGAGGCATAATGTCAGCCAGGTCTTGTAGACTTTTCTCTTTCCCTCATACCCTGCCTACTTTCCTACTATGATTTTCCTTCTTTCCCCAGGTACTTTTAAGGAATTGGGCACTTAGGCAAAATGACAAATAGGTGAAATCTGTATTCACCCTTTCTACCTCAATTTTTAGTGCTGCCCTCTCTCTCCCCAGCACCCCGCCCCATCTGTTCAGTGCCCTCTTGTTTATCCTCTTTCCAGAACTCCATTGCCTCATACCCAAGAACATCACAACAATTCCTGTGTCCCACCATCCCCTCGTACTCCTTCTCTGTCGGTCTAATAGGGTTTGGAGCTGAAATAGACTTTAGAGGAAACATTGACCAATCCCCTCATCCCCTCAACATGGGCAAAGAAATGAAGGCCAGATAGTGGCCTGCTCAAGAGCATGCAGCTGGTATGTGTCGGGCTTTGGACCAATCCAGTGCTTTTTCTAGGATACCACCCTTCTTCCTAATACTGTGATAAATTATTACTTGATCAGGTACTAATGGCTTGACATGGTGCTCTTTCTAGCTATGATACTTGTGTTTTACTTTGCAGAAAGAGTAATTTAACCAGTGCCTAGAGTGGGTTGTGATTCGAGCACAGTGATGAACAATGATGAAATTTGGATCAGGGGATCTTTTTTTGATCTTAAAGGTGTAGCAGTTGGGCAGCCCAAAGATTAGTGTTCTGTGTATTTGTGAAGAAGGCTAGCTTTGTTTGAGAATGTTCCATGTAGAAGGAACCTCACTATGGAGTCCTGTTGCTGCTTCCAGACTTAAGCCAGTGCCGTTCTGGGGCAGAGAAGTCTTCAGCCTAGCTCTGCAGCCATGGAGAGAAAAGCATGGGCAAGGCCTCTCGATGTTAGGATGACATTCTCCTGTCGTTGTTATGGGATGAATTCTAAGTAGTTCAGTGGAGAAATAAATCTGGCCCATTTGAAAACATGGAAATGAAGTACCTGTATCTTTTCCCTCTTTAAAAACGTGGGGAAAATACTTTAGTACTTTGACTCCTTTTTCAGAGAAAGTTGGTGGTGTAATGGATAGAGTGCTGGGCCTAGAGTCAAGAAGACTTGAGTTCATAGCCTGCCTCTCAGCTATTTACTAGCTGTGTGACCCTCTGTCTGCCTCAGTTTACTCCACTGTCAAAGGGAGATAATAACAGTCCCTGCCTCACAGTGTTGTTGTGAGGATCCAGTGAGATGTTATTCGTGAAAAGCACTTATCGTCGTGCCTGGCACATAGCAGGTGCTGTGTAGATGTTTACTCCCTCCCTCTGCCCTCCTGTTCCATTCCCCATAGTTAAGGTCTGTTTTTCTGTTTCTGGGCTTAAAAGATGCAGTGTGCGTGATGTCTTAACCCATTATGAGGTTTACAAAGTGTTTTCCCTCCTATCCACTCTGTGTCGCAGTTCAAGTAGCCATTGTTGTCTTCATTCTGCTGGACAGGAAGCTGAGAAGTCAGATGACTTGGTAAGAGTCCCAGGGAAGAGGCGGCAGGTCTGGGGACCTCACCTAGGTCTCCTCCTTCTAAACATTATACTGCATCTTTTTTTGTTAGCCTAGTTGATATATGAGTGGGATGAATTGTAAATTCCCCTTTTAGTGTTTATCCTTCCTGGTTTATGTCATACATCCTCTCTCTGTTTTCTTCCCAGGACTACTGCAGTATGGCATGGCCAGTGCTGACTCAGAGATTCAAGAATGGCCTCTTTTCATCACATGCCGACCAACACAGACTCAAGTAAGGAATTTCCTTAACTGTCACCACATGCAGGAGGGTTAATGGTGGAAGGTGGGGTTTCATTGATTTGGAAGATGTGAAGGGCTATTATAGTGAGCATATATTAGGAGACTCAGGGACCCCTGAACTCATCAAAAGGAATTCTGAACTAGTGAGAGGGAAATGAAGATGAAACCCTTAGTGGTGGTGGCCATACTGGGGGAGTGTGTGGCAGTGGGAAAGCCATTCCAATGGGGCTCCATTCAGAGATGAGAGAGCTAAAGGGGGGAGGGGGAAGCACTTTTCTCTGGCTTGGAGTTCAAAGAGGGGATTTGAAGAATAGATCTGTTCTCTTTGCAGATATCAGTGTTTTAAGTCAGCCTGGATGTACCAAGTCCTCCATGAAGGGTTCCACTTCCCATACAATTACCCAAACCTGCAAACTGCCCAGTTGGTGTATGACCGGGAGGTTCAGTGGACCCTAGGAGCCATTTTGTATAAAACACGTTTCCTACCACTCAGGTAAAACTGGGCACATTTAGTGGGGTTTAAATCACTCTCTGCTTCCTAAGCTTGGGACTATGAGCATAGGGTCGTCCATCCAACTCTGCTGTCTGACCTAATTAGGCAGAAGGGGCTTGTTAAAGATTGGGCACAGGGACTGGTTAGGAGAGGCTGCCTTTGCAGCTTCGCCCAGAGCACAGCACGGCCAGAAGGATGGCACTGTCATTTCAGCCTGGAATGTGTGACGTGTCAGGAAGTGCTTGAGGAGTCCTCCAGCACCTCTGGCTCCTGGATCTTAGCAGCCTCAGCAGCCCAAATGCCCACTTGTAGCCGGCACAGTAGAGTATTTAGTTTGGGTGATTCCAGTGGAGGCATTTAATCCTATGGAGTCTGTTTAATCCAAGATAATTTCTTACCTTTGGGAGGCTATTGTTATTTTTCCCAACCTCTCGTTGTTTCCCTAGGGATCTACGACAGGAGGGTGTCCGGCAGGTCCACAATGGCTGGTTGCGCCTCTCCTTTGTGTACAACCACTATCTTTTCTTTGCCTGCATCCTGGTGGTGCTCCTGGCTATCATGCTATACCTTCTGCGGCTGCGCCGAATTCACCATCGACAGGCTAGAGCCTCCGCCCCCTTAGACCTGCTATGGATAGAAGACGTGGTACCCATAATTGGGGTGCAGGTGGGACCATGATGCTGCTCCAGGACTGAAGAACCAGAGAACTGATGCTCAGGCTGTCCTGGCCCCATCTTGAGCCCGTCCCAGACGCTGCTTCGATGATCTGTGAGGCTGTTATTGTGTTGTGTTCTCACACCTTCCTTCTGACAACCAGCTATCCAAGAGAAGCCATAACCTGATCTGTGAAGTTATCCAGCTGAGATACTCTGTCGAACCCAGGGCACTCAGCCTCGCTCTGCCTAATGCCCTTTATCAGGGAGGTTTGGTACTGGAGGAAGGATATTCTTTAGCTTCACTCAGCTTTCACTCCCCTGGATAAATAAGGGGGTGTGGCATTGGGCAAGAGGATACTGGGACTGCGGCATCTGATACCAAGCCTAATAGATGTTAGGAAGCATGGCAGTCTTTTCTTTCTCTGTAACAGAGAAGTCTCATATGTGGAGATCCACAGCTTTTAATAATGATCCAAGGATCTTTTGTGATTGTGGACCAGCAGAACTTCGAGGCAACTGAAATAACACCAATAAATTCTCTTTCTACTTGGCAGTGAAGCTGTCTTGGGATAGCCTAAGGCTCTGGCTTAGGCTTGCTGCTAAGGTGACTTAAATGGGATGTGTCTGTTCTAAAGGGTCCATTGAAGACTCTTGTTTCCTGTCTGCTTGGCATGGATCCATTTTTTCCATATCAATTTACAGAAAAGGCTGAATAAGGAGTGGAGAACCTGTGACCTTGAGGCCACATGTGGCCTTTGAGGACCTAGAGGGCCACATGTGGCCTTGAGGCCACAGGTTCTCCACTCCTGGGCTAAATCTAGGCATTATTTTTGCTTCTTGAGCCTTAAATATGCTTGTAGGACTCTGGAAGCTGTGACAGAGCAGGGTCCTTGGGTTTGTTTTTTTTTTTTTTAATTAAGATTCCTGTCCCTCCAGCCCATTTTATCTGAGCCTCTGTATCTGGGTTCAAAGTTGCCACTTCATTTCACTGCCAAGATAGATGTATAGTGTCAGAAGGGATGTATATGTTTGTGTAGAAAGGAAAAGAAATATCAGGATTTTGGGGAAAAGGCAATAAAAGTTAAAGTTTTTTTTAAAAAGTTGTTGATAGTTTTTGCCTTTGAGAATTTCTGGAGGAGGCAGAGTTCCAGGTAGATAGCAGTCTGATCTGGCCAGTTCGATAACTCTAGAAGGCATTTCGTGAGTAAGAAGAGAGAAAGGGGCAGCAATAATTAGACTGGACTGTCTAGGCCAAAGGGACCAGCCTTTCTGGGATATCACGGAACAACCATCTACTCTCCTTTGGTTTTCCCATTCTTGCAACAGTCTTTGACAATTTTTCCCCTCAGTTTTTACAAACCTCCTCTTTTACTTTTGATCTCCCCCCCATAAGCCACTCTGACTTTCCCTTCCCATGATTTTTCTCTGGGTTCCCCTTTTACTTAGCATGAATAAAGAAAAGATCCCTAAATTAAACAAGGTGGAAATACACATACCAGCTTGGTGAGAACTGGAGATGAAAGGGTTCCAGCCAGATCTCAAACTGATTTTTGAATTATGAGGGGAGGGCAAAGATCTCTGAATTACCTTCAGGGACTATTAAGTGAATCTAATATGGGGATTCCATATCTGTCTCAGAAAATGTCTCCTATACTACATTAGGCTTCTATGGTTACTTTATCCCAATTTCTTTTTTCTTTTGGAGGGGGGAAGGCAAGACAGTTGGGGTTAAATGACTTGCCCAAGGTCACACAGCTAGAAAGTATCAAGTGTCTGAGGCTGGATTTGAACTCAGGTCCTCCTGACTCCAGGGCCAGAGCTTTATCCAGTGCGCCACCTAACTGTCCCTTTATCCCAATTTTGTCTTTTTTTTTTTTCCCTTGAGTTTCTCCGCTCTCATATTTTAAAGTGAAAACCTGTTTGGTTGACATTTAAAAGCTTACAGATGTGTTGGGGGTGGGGTGGTGATCTGGCACTAATCTAGTTCCATTTTGTTTCCCCACCTTGGCCTCCAAATGTTTGGAATGCTGCCTTCTAGAAGATGAGAATTAAACAAAAGCTGTCTAATCAACTGCCAATAAATCCCATTCAATATAGAAAGTATTTAGGGGCGAAGGGGAGAAAGGAGAAAAAGTCGTTAAGTACCCAAAAGCACATACTTGTGTGCAGTTAATACGCTTCACTGTGATCATTACTTAGGTAAAGTACGTTTTATTATGTTTTTTGTGTAAATTATCCATCATATTATTGATTTATTGGAAATGGTTTTTAGATTTTTTGGATGTGTGTTTTTTAATTACAGGATCTGGGACCAATTACATGCTCAATCTCAAGTAAGTTATTTCCCTTAAATTGTGTGAAAAACGTGGAAGCCAGATACCTAAATGTTGTTATCTCTTAAAAGCACAGAAAACACTTAACATTGCTCTAGGAGGTTTCTCTTGCATTGCTTCCCTTTGCTCCATCTTTTTCCCCTTCCTCAGCTTCACATAAAGAACATCACTTCCCTTACAACATACGAACAACAACACGTTGCTTTATTTTTTTTGTTTTAATCTTTTTTGGAGGGGGGAAGGTAGGGCAATTAGGGTTAAGTGACTTGCCCAAAGTCACACGGCTAGGAAGTGTTAAATGTCTGAGGTCAAATTTGAACTCAGGTCCTCTTGACTGCAGGGCCAGTGCTCTATTCACTGCACCATCTAGCCGCCCCAGCATGTTGCTTTCTTAGAACTTGCTCCTGAAACTGCATTTTGCACGGCTCAGTTAACTTTTGCTATCTCTCTCCCAACCCGATCTTTTAGCCTTTTTGGGTTTTCCTTCTGCGCAGCTGTCCATAATTGGAATTTTTCTCCCCGTGAAGAGAATTACTTTCATAAGATTCAGTGTTTTTTCTCTTGCAAATTTTTATATGATCTTTGCCATTACTGATTCAGGTCAAATCCCATTACAATAAATCTCATTGTAAAAAAATTGTAATGGCACTTATCTCAGGACAACACATTTTTATTTTGAATGATTAAATGCAATATATTCTTTTGCTCTTCAACCTTTGTCTATATATTTGTTCCTTGGAAAAGTAGAAAAAAGGGTGAACATTCGGTAGTTTGGCACAGTACAGGCTTTGAAGCAGTTAACTTTTAGCCCCTTACAGATGTCCTTACTTCTGACTCCACTTTTGGGCAGACAAAAGGGTTTTTAAAAGGTCTGGAAGATTTTGGATTTGCTTGTTAAGTATCCTTTTAAAATGTTTCAACTTACTCCAACCCTGCCTTTCCTCGAATTCACTTCCATTTCTCAAAGTGTATTCCACTGAATGAGATAAGGATAGAAGCTGGACCTGTGATTTCATTTTTACGGGAAATCCCTGGGGGAAGAAACTCTCCTCTACCCATGCGGGCTGGGCACCTCCTCTTGGACTCGTACTAGAGAGCTCTCTAAAACACGAGGAGGTTTAGTGATTTGCCTGGGGTCACACAGCCGTTCTGGACCCAGGTCCTCTTGGTGGGCCTGCCTCCAAGCGGGGCAGTTTGGGGAATGCAGTCATTTACTCATGAGGGCCCTCATGGCCGCCTTCAATACAGAGGACCTAATTTCATAGGTCTGAGAACTTAAGGAAACGGGGAGGGCTGATCTCAGGGGAAGATACCATTTCTAACAGTAACCATTACAGGCAATTCCAGCAGAATAAAAATTAATGACATGCCCTTACTCCAAGAGTTGATTCTAACAGTCTCTTTACATAGCGTATCCTGGGGTGTGTATACCACCTTTCACGAACACCTCAACACCTGCAGTCACCTTTGCTGTGCATTTGGTGGCTTTGTTCGCATCTGAATAATTTTCATTATTAACAGATAAGACTGTTAGCTAAAACCCACATACTGACTTTTGCTCTTCTCAGTTGGTTTCATGATTCTCTAATTGAGGTAACATTAGGCTTGTATTTTAAAAATTCACCTGCCTTTATGTTCTATAGTTCATTCAGCCAACGGCATCATCTAATGTGTTTCCAGGCTAGTCACATTCCAAATTACTGAAGGACTAAATGAGTAATAAACTCTACCTCGTTAATTGGGCAGCCAGGTGGTACAGTGGGCAGAGCACGGGGTCTGGAATCAGGAAGGCTCTTATGTTCAAATCCAGCCTCAGACATTTACTAGCTGTGTGACCCTGGGCAAGTCACTTAAACCGGTTTGCCTCAGTTTCCTCATCTTTCAAATGAACTGTTGAAGGAAATGGCAAACCACCCCATATCTTTGCCAAGAAAACCCCAAAAGGGGCCACAGACACAACTGAGCGGAACAAAACAACAAAAACATTAAGCAATTGGAAGATTATTGCAGAAGGCTTCTAAACTTCCAGTAACAGGTTTCTTTTTTGCTGCCTTTAGAGTCTTGGCAAACAGGTGTAGAATTGTCTGATTCACTCCATTTGTGCTCATGTCTGTTATGTCGCCTAACTTAATTTCAGTTGTATTAAAAAGGGAGGTGGCAGCAGCCGCAGGTGAGGCTTAGAATTCCACTGACTTATTGCGTTCTCCATTTATTGCCATTTGTGGCCAAATACTTGAGTCTGTAAGGCTTCTGAATTACCAAAAAATACTGCTACAATCAGTTCTTGAAAGCCAAAAGTTCTGGTTCATTTTATACTTAAATTTACCATGCATTTCACGAAGAGCAATTAGTTCCACCCCGACAAACAATGACAAACATACGATAGGAAGCAGCCCAGTAATGCTGTTGGGTTGCTCTGTAAGCCAGGGGCCTGGCATTTCAGTCTATTTTCCTATTAACTCATTGTGTGACTGCCAGTGAGTCACCCCTGCCCATGGATGTGTTCCCTCATCTCTAAATGTTTCCAGGGCCTTCCCCTTCCAGCTCTGGCCTCCTATGCTGGCTTTGTTTTGATTTTTTGCTTATACCATTCTCAAGTCTAACCTGGATTTAACCTTTTTGAGCTCAGTCTCTCCTTGGGCTTAGAAAGTGGATCTGCCTTGCTGAGATAAACAGCTAGTACTTTTCCTTCGCCTTTGCTCCAGCTCGGGGTTTTTCTCCATAGCAAAGTTCATTTTTATCATGATAGCTATCCTTTTTAAAGTGCTTTCTTTATAAAAATGGATAACATTATACCCATATTGCAAAGGACGTAAGAGAAGGTCAGAGGGGTTAAATGACTTAATTGTAGTTGCATAACTCATATTGAGGACTCAAACTCAGGTCTTCTGAATCCAAGTCTAGGACTTTTTATGTTCTCTTCCGGTCATTTCCTCACTTCTGTGCTAAACTTAGAATCAAATATCCTCAAATTGTCATAACAGAGGGATTCTCCTGTCTTAGCTCACCTTTTGGCTGTGTGTTTATGGCTCAGAAACCTTCACTAGAAGAGGAGGTGGGACAAAAGTATAAAGCATAAAATTCACATCATTTCACACTGGCGGATATAGTTCGAATACCCTTTTGGATACACAAAGCCAAAAGAATACCTTTCAATTCATGCAAACAGAATTATGTTCAGTAAGCTTTTATTAAGGTAATTAAAAATGACATTTTTCCTTCCTCTTCATGGAATTTACATCTAGTGGGTAGAATATATGTACATGATTATATAGGAAATATGTGTAAAATAATTTCAAGGAGATGGTGCTAATGAGTGAAATGGGGGGGGAGGGTCAGGAAGTGGCACCCAAGCTGTGCTTTGAAGGAAGACAGGGAGTCTGAGGGGAAGAGCACGTTCCAGATATGGGGCACCACTTGTGCAAAGGTCCCATGGTGGGAGGTGGGACCATTGGCCAACAATTTGCCTTCATGGCAGTGGTTTCTCTGCTGGCTCCAGTTTTTATATTTATACAGTTGATTTCTTATAAATCTTATGTAATTTAACAATTTAAATGGAAACAAGCTTGCTATAAAATCGTGTTCAATGTGCAATCATTTGTACAGTAATATCATAATTAAACTTCTTTCAAAGTAAACAAAAAGTACCCACCTTCTATCATGCCGTTTGACGCTACGTATGACAAAAGATTTTTGTCCAGGCCTTGGGTAAAAGTTTCATAACTAATAGATGTTTTGTATTCCTGGTTTTTACTTTTTCCCATCCCTGCAGTTGCTCAGATATTTGGGTACTTTCCATGTGGGAGGTGCCATTTCCAACCCCAAGCTCAAGTGTGAAGACCCCAGGGCTGTGTCTGATTTCTGTTGTTTCAACCCTCCCATCCCTACTGAATTCTGCCCCAAACTGATGATAAAAGAGAAACGGGGCCAAATGCATCTGCCACTAACTTTAGATGTCCTCTTGGGACAGTCAGACAAGCAGGGCAGTGTCACACTGCCCTCTGCCCACTGAGGGATGAATGAGGCCCAAGTTTGTGACCAAAGAAGGCACTTATGCTTGATTCCTACAAAGGCAGCTTCCTGAGAGGCAGTCACACAGAACAGGGGTTTCAAACATACAGCCTAAAACATTCCCCTACTCAGCCTGAACATAGAACACAGATGATGCGCCACCAGAGATCCTTCCTCAGGGTTCAGTGGACCCCATTTCTAAAGGTGTAGGTGGGATAGAAGGCTGGGCTGGGGGCCTGCAAGACCAGGGTCATGTCAGAAAACTGACACCTTCCTTCTCCCCCATGTAGTCACAGATCTTTGACCTGTTGCATTCTTGGAATATAGTCCCAAGTAAAGAATCTGTTAGCCCCTTGGAGGCTAGCCACTACAGTCATTTCTGGGCCCATGAAATAAATTCTTTGGCTCTGCTACAGGGGCTTCATAATTAACCAAGTGACAAACTACCTCTGGATGGGTAAAGAAAATACCCAAAGTGTTTGGGCTAGCTAGAATGTCAGAGAGAAGCGTCAGGTAGTCCTACCAAAAAACCATACGATGACAATGGTAAAACCCTGATGGAAAATAAAACAATTTAAAATAAAGAGGCTCTAAGCAAATTGCAGAAGAATATAGCAGACAAAGTCAATGTCATTTCAGGGGTCAAACAGAAGGCCAAGCATTCGGAGAGCACCTGAAGGGGCCTAAGGCCCTAGTCCAGGACAGAAAAGTAGCTTTGCCCTGGTGATGTGGGTGGCAAGCATCAGCCCCTAAAGGAAAGGCCAGGTCTCCCACCTGGAAGGAAGGGCTTTTCCCCTCTATCATGCTGTACACATCTCTCTCTCTCTCTCTCTCTCTCTCTCTCTCTCTCTCTCTCTCACACACACACACACACACACACACACACACACACACACACACACACACACACACACACACACACACACACACACACACACACACACACACACACACACACGTTCCTACAGCAGGATAGCTCAAGGAGCAGACAAGCATTAGCACATTACATCAGGACGCGTCTTGGGCTCTGCCACAAACTGTATGGCCTTGGACTGTAAGCCCCTTACCCTCTCTGGTTCTTGATTTCCTTATGTGTAAAATGAAGAGATTGGGAAAACAATAAGGGATGATTCTATTTCAAAGAAACCACTGCTCCAAACTGCCCAGAACCAGCTGCTGCTCCTCCACTGACCAACACATCCATGAAGCTCTGTCTAGCACTCAGGTGTCCAGGGTAGGGGGACTGGACAGTGCCAAAATTCTCACTCTTCAGATTTTTACTCCACATGACCAAGTGGAAAGAGCTTTGCAGCCAGAAAGGCTTGAAGAGGGAGTCCTGCCTCTAACTTCTGCCTGTGTGACCCTGGGTAAGTCAGGTGACTTCTCAATGTTCTAGGTACCCATGGTACCTAGGTGTTAAGGTGCAGAGGAGGCACTGACCTACACTTGTGGAGAGAGGTTTCACATCAGGTGTCCCCTGCATCAGTGAGATCCCAGGTTCAGACCCTAGCTCTCAGATTCTGGTTCAGTCTTGTAATGTCTGTGACGGCATGTGCACAGCTGGCTCTTCCAAAAGCTTTGGTGTGGGCAGAATCCTTTATTCTTTAAGGAACCTCTACCCAGCCCACTTGACTAAAAATCCTATTACTTTACTCAGGTTAAAGCATCATTATCTAAAGCAGCGGTTCTCAACCTGTGGTTCACAACCCCTTTGGGGGTCAGACGACCTTTTCACAGGGGCTGTAGCCTAAGGCCATCAGAAAACACATATTTCCGATGGCCTTAGGAACAGAGACATCTCTCCTCTATCTCCAAGTGAGTCTGCCCACATGCAGATACACCCACATACAAGTATTAAAGGGTCATGGCATTAGGAAGGTTGAGAACCACTGATCTAAGGTAATAGATTAGCTAGCCAATGTGTTAGCAGTGTGTTTATCTGGAATCATACACAGAATTTTAAAGTTGGAAGGGACTTTCGATATTATTTAGTAAAATCTTCTCATTTTAAAACCTGGAGCCTAGTGAGGCTGGGTGATTCACCCAAAGGCATACTACCACATGCCCTGACTTTGAGTCAGCTTGCTTTTGCCTCTCCCATGATTAACCTATTAGTGGTGGCTGAACCAGCAGAGCCCTGAAGGAATGAAATGTGAGGACAGAGGTTGTCTGCCAGAGAGGGAAATGTCAATGATAGAGGCTACTTCTGGGGGTGGGGGTGGGCAGAAAACAAGAGTCACCCTGGAGGGCAAAGGAGCAGTTCGAGAAGAAGTTCCTTAAATAGTAAATACAATACTTCACATTTTGTTTCCATATACCATAAGACTAGATCAGAATGAGAAAATCTTTTTAAATAATAATTTATTTTTTCCCTAATCACATGTAAAAACAACTTTTGACTTTTTTCTTAAAGTTCTGAGTTCCAAATTCTATCCTTTCCTTCCTCCTTTCCCCCCACCCTGAGATGGTAAGCAATCTGATTGTACATGTTTGGTCGTATATAACATTTTGTGCCAAAAGACAAACAAAAAAACCCAAAAAACAGTATGTTCCAGTCTGTATTCAGACAACCATCAATTCTTTCTCTGAAGGCAGATAGCATTTTTCATCATGAGTCCTTTGGGAATGTCTTGGATCACCGTATTGCTGAGAATAGCTAAGTCATTCACAATTCTTCATTGTACAAATATTACTGTTACCGCGTACAATGTTCCCCTGGTACTGCTCACTTCACTTTGCATCAGTTCACGTAAGTCTTGCCAGGTTTAAATCCTCCTACTCATCATTTCTTATAGCACAGTAATATTCCATTACAATCATATACCACAGCTCGTTCAGCCATTCTCCAATTGATAGGCACCTCTTCAATGTCCGATTCTTAGCCCCCACAAAAAGAGCTGCTATAAATATTTTTGTACAAATAGGTTCTTTTCCTTTTATTTTTTAAAATCTCTCTGGGACACAGACCTAGCAGTGGTACTGCTGGATCAAAAGAATCAGTCTTAAAAGTTGGGAGGGATCTTAGACATCAAGTTAAAAAGCAAGTGAAAACTATTCACAACTATTCTACCTGAGGGTAGTTTTGTTTTGTTTGAAAAAGAATCCTCAGCCCAGTAACTTCATTCTTGATCATCTGATCTGTCCCCCACATCATTTTCTCAATCCAGTGAGAGGGAAGCCCAATGCTTGATAAAGAGCTCTCAAAAGCCTGGGCAAAGCCCAGAAAGTAGCTGCCCTGAGCATTACTTTGGGATTCGCCGCAGTTCATTCATAAGCCAAAGTGCAACGCTGAGCAAAGCCAAGGACCCTGACTGGTGAACTGCAGCCAGAGGAGTTGGAACGTACATTAGTAGAGTACTAATGCCCAAGCCCACCTGTTGAAAAACAAACAAAACCAAAATGAATGAATGACAACCATAGTAATTATAGTGATTTTAAAAATAAACTGAATATAGCTAGACAAAATAAAATAAGCTTCTACAATTCCATCTGTTTTCCCATTAGTATTAAATGTAAAATAAAATGAGAATATCCTATAATAATTAATAGCATATAATCAAGCTATATCCGTAGAGGGCAAAAGGGCAGATTAGCACAGAACACAAAGGGAAACAACAGGGGGAGGGGAGGTACACATCACAGTGTCCCAAACCCCAAGCTCCTTCATTTTGGGGAAAACAAGAGTGACGTAGTCCTGTGAGAACGTGTCATCTGTTGGTGGTCATATCTGTGTTGTTTGTTGTCACAGTAGATAGCATGCCCAGACTGGAGTCAAGGAATACTCTTCTTCATGAATTCAAATCCAGCCCCAGACGCTTACTAGCTGTGTGACCCTGGGCAAGTCATATAGCCTTGTTTGCCTCAGTTTCTTCATCTGTCAAATGAGCTGGAGAAGGAGATGGCAAACCCCTCCAGGGTCTTTGCCAAAAAAACCCACAGGGAGTTAGACATGACTGAACAACAAAAGATCATAGGGTCACTGAATTCCAGATTTAGAGCTGGAAGGGACTCCAGAGGTGATCTACTCTAACTTCTTCATTGTATAGATAAGGAAACTGAAGTCTTGCCTTGTGACTTGCCTAAAGCTGACTGCACAGGTAGCAGATATCAGAGGCATGATCTGAACCCAGTCTCTCTGATTCCAAATCCCTTTCCATAACATGATATTGCCGAGGGATCTAGGTTTCCAGCTCCTGATTCTTAGGAGGGACCCCAGTTATGAGAACAGTATGGTGGCTGGAAAGCAGATCCCTGATAAACAGTGGGAAGAGATACCTGGGGAGGAAATAAGATCAGAGAGCTGATGAGAAAAGGGATGGTAGAGATCAGGGAAAGATGATCAAGACGGGATGGTTCTGCAAAGGCAGCACAAGGCACTGGTTCATTCATGCATTTAGTCAATACCTATTAAGCTCCTACGATGTTCAAGGCACTATCCCTGGTTTTGGGGGAAAGTCCAGACAAAAGGGATGCAGAATGGCATGGAGGAAAAGACCCAAGACTGGGGAGTCAACACCCAGCTCTGCTTCTTCCTGCCTTGGCCTTCACCAGTCTACTGGTCTCTCTGGATTTCCATTTCTTCAGCTATGAGTGGGGCTGGATTCTGTGACCTCTACGATCTCACTCACCCGGCTCTAAATCCAGCAGGTCATCCCCTCTGTTAAATTTCCATCAATCCTTCCAAGTTCCATGATTGCATCAGCACGAATACTCCCTCTACCTACACATTAGCCCTCCACAATCTGAATAATCTTTGAGAATTTCTGTAGATAAAAATGTTAATCCCCTGTAGACCACCCAAGCAATAAGCCCCTCCAAACACAGCTAGGCTGATCCAAACAAAACACAGCCTGTGTGTCACTGGCCCATACCCAAAGCCAAAACCTACAAGCCTGCTGAGCCAATGACAATCCAGGATCACCTCCATGTCATGATCAAGAACTGGGGTGGGGCTTAAACAGAAACAGCTATTTAATGGACGTAACCATTCACAAGCCCCTGGACTAGGCAATCACTTATCACGTATTGGTCAGCTATTCCTACATCCAGGATCTCTTTTGCTCCTCAGGATAAGGCAGAGAAGCTCTGGGTTGTGAGCAGGACAGTGATCAAGGAGTGGCTCAGACTAAAAGATGTGATATAATGGAAAGAATACTAAAATCAGTATTTGGGTCCTGTCCATCCACTCACCAGCTGTAAGACTATGGGCAAGTCGCTGCCCCCATTTCCTCACCCGCAAATGGGGATGAGAACAGTACCCATGCAACTTTTATGCCACAGGTTTGTTGTGAGGATTAAATGAGATCATGTGGGCGACATGCTCTGAACCTGTAAAGTGTTACATAAATGTTGGCAATTGTTATTACCATCATCATTATAGGATTATAAGACCAAGAGCTGGAAGAGTCCTTAGTCCTAATGTACAGGAAGACCCTCCTCTTACACATGAATAATTAAGGCATCAAAAGCTGAAGGGATTTGTCCAAAGTCACAAAGGTACTGAGAGCAGAGCCAGGATTGGAGCCCGAGTCCATCTACCTTCAATCCTGTGCTCTCCCCATTATACCTTGCTAATTAAGTAAGTAGTCAATACCTGTGCATAGGCCACAGCCAGCAATGTTGCCACTGCCATTTTGGCCCTTCGAGGAAGGGGGATTCTCCGGGAGAAGAAGTAAAGCCCCGTTATGGCCGTGACTGTAGTGATTCCCTACAATAAAGGGAAGAAATTGGT
Source organism: Pseudochirops corinnae (assembly GCA_028646515.1). Lineage (NCBI taxonomy): Eukaryota > Metazoa > Chordata > Mammalia > Diprotodontia > Pseudocheiridae > Pseudochirops > Pseudochirops corinnae. Next base: position 149,761,996 of record CM053589.1, read on the forward strand.
CAGAGCTGCTCATAAGAAATAATGACTTTTCCCCAATTTCTAACTTCCACCCCTTGTACTTTGTAAATACATGTTGTTTTTGGCAACATTACTAATGCCCATCCATAATGATGTCTAGACTGAGAGATAATATTGTTTGCAATGGAGATGACTTCCCCAAAAGATCTGAGTCAAGCTAGCACGGTTGTTGTTTCACTATCATCTGACATAGTGTTAGAAACGTCAACTATAGCAGCAAGAAAAAGAAACCAAGAGAATGAATATAGGCAAAGAAGAGGCAAAATTATCTCCATTTATAGATTACAGGATGGTTTACTTAGAGAACTCCAGAAATTCAATGAAAAAAAAGACTTGTGATCTCATTGATTTGAATGTCTCCTCGATGACTCACTAATGCTCTCTGCCCGTAAATTTACTGATTCCTTTTCTCCCGACTTTGTGAAAACACCAATAGAGACCTTGAGCTATCTACCTGTCATTCTTCCTTCTCACTATATAACCAGCCCATCTTCTTTTTCAGTCAGGGAAATCCTGATGACATCCTTAATCCAGTTACTCTTTGAAGGTCCTTATTTGTCATGTCTCAGTCTGCTCTTATCTACTATATACCTCACCATCACCCTCTGTAATGCTTCCTTTTACTTCTTCTGAGACTAAGTCATATCTTGCAGCCATATAACCTGTAAGGATTATTTATCTGTACATGGACACATACAGATACATATGGCATTATATACAAATGCACATGTACTCATAGGTTCAAATGTATATGAATACATATACATATATACGTGTACACACACACACACCCCACACCCCTGGTATAGATAGTACAAATAGACACAAGTTTAAGACCAAAATTTAATGAGAGGACAGTGGAATGGAAATTGCAAAGTGCCTTTGACCACAAACTTCTCCTAGAAGTAAAGGTCCCAAATCCAGCCTCAGACACCTAACACTTACTAGCCGTGTGACTTTGGCCAAGTCACTTAACCCTGATTGTCCTGCCTTCCCCCTTCCAAAAAGCAAATAAACAAAACAAAACAAAACAGAATCAACCAAAACAAGAAGGCCCATCTTTTTAGTCCCAGCACTCCACTGGTTTGGTTGTATGACGGCATGACACTGTGTGCTACAAAACAATAAATAGCTTTGGTACGTAAAGCATTAGCTACAACTGTAGAGATTGTTAGCACATCTGTATAAAACCCAAGAGGCACCAAGAGAAATTTCATCAAAATAATAACACGTGCCAAGTGTTTGGGTGTTAACCTACTATAACATACACAGGATTTATAGAACTACAAATACAGAGATAAAAGACTCCAAAGCTGTCTGTCAATATTTATACTTTAAATTTTAAATTCTTGCCTTACCCTTTTCATATTCTATCTTATATCGTATTCAACTGAATCAACATTTATTAAGCAGCTGTATGCCAGGCTCTATGTTCTACTTTGGGGACACAACAACCACCACAACAAATCATCCCTCTCTGAGAAGCCTGGGTTCCAGTATATTTATGTCATATCCCATTAGATTATTAATTCCTTGAAGGCAAAGATTGTATCATTTTTTAACTTTTATATTCTAATGGTACCTGGCAAATACCAGTTGAATGTATGCCCCTTGAGGGTGGGGAGTTTTGCTTCTGTGTTTGTATTCCTAGTGCCAGGGTCTTGATTATGGCAAGCCCTCAAAAAATATTTGTTGAAATGAACTGAACTGCCAGGTATGGTGGCTAGTGGGCTAAGCGCACATCGACACTAAGCTGAGGGTTAATACTGTAGGCCCTTGGGACTGGGGAGTCACTAGGCTGTCTAAGGAGGAACAAACCATCCCAGGCGAGAAATGGATCAGGTCAAAGATCCTGTGCTGGTCTGAGAGGGCCTGGGTCTAGAGACCCAGTAAAAGTAGTCCCTGTACTTCCAGCTTCCTCCTAAGACAAACATACCAGGATTCGGTGATCAAACTGCACCATGGTTGGATTCTCAAAGACGTTCCTAAGGACTGGAGAGAAAGTAAAGAGATCCTCCGGGATCCATCGCTCTCCCATCTTGGGGAAGGAGTTATATACAAGTCCAGCATCCAGGCCTGCCACAAAGGCCCCTGTAGTTCAAGATCAATTAAAAAACTCAAAATAAGAGGGAAGCTAACAAATATAATACTTTTTACATGTAAAAAACAATCCACCACAAAACAATATGCTACCATTTTTATCTTGGTGCTAAAAGGCAGAAATAGTAAAAGTAATAGAGGTATTCTGGTAATCAATCCCCAGGCATTTATGTGCCAGGCTCTATGGACACAAAGACAAAAATAAACCTGTTTGAATGGAGGAAACCACAGGTACACACCTACGTAATGTACTGCATGAAAATTAACAGCCAGGTGAGTAGTGTGTGTATAAGGAGATCAAAAAGGCAGGCTGGGGCTGGGCGGCAACAAATGAATTTTCATTTAATCGAGGGGCAACAGAGAGCCCCAGGAGTTCACTGATCAGGAGGGACGTGGTCAAATTCACACTTTAGGAAAATCCCTTTGGTAGTACTAAATGACCATGAAATAATCTTCACCCTTCATGGTGCTCCGTGTGAAAAACACATTTGGGGGAAGGCTTCAACAAAATGATGGATTACAGATTCAAAACAGATTTGTTAAAGTGAAGCTAGGATCAACTGAGCTATCTCTCTCAACTCTAGAATTAAAGCAATGCTTTCTCAGGAAAACATCCCTCAGAGCTTATCAATTACGTTCTGATGAGACAAAATACTAGTAAATTAAAGATGGAGAAAACGCAGACTCAATATCTGAGAACCATGGTGATGAGAAAACAGAGGCTGGACAGCAGGGGATGAGGTCAAGAGAGGGCAGAGGTGAGGGGGAGGGTGATGAATAGAAGCCGTGGGGAGGTGGGACGCAGTAGGAAGGGATGAAGAATCACAAGAGGAGCACAGGATGAAACGACGGTAGCATTCAGGTAGCAAGACTTCATACCTGAGAGAGTGGTAAGGAAAACCAGGCCTGCCGTTCCATGGGCAAATCGCCTCAACTGCAGGAGCTGACGGGTTTCTGGCAACTGTAAAGCAAAAGGAAGATAAATCGCTTAGCAAATGAGCTATTGCCAGACCTAAAAACAGGCAACACATTTTTTCTAAGTCAAATACAAGTGAAGAATAAAGGCAATTAAGTGGCTAATGAAGGAGGTTTAAATGCTTTACCATGTTTGAAGAGATCTATACTAAGAGACAAGACTGTTTTGTATAGTATTCAGTGTTTAACAAGGACGAGTCAGTTATGTATTCACCAGATGAGCACTGACAAGGTGCCAATAGAGTAAAAAAACAAGCCTCTATGTCTTTTTTTGTTAAAAAAAAATAACCCAACAACACATATTTTTTTCCTATTCTGAACTTAAACACTCCCAAAAGAGCATTTTCACATATATAGTAGAATATAAAAAGAAGACTGTATATAAATGTGAATTTTCAGATTATTCTTGCTTTTTTAGAATGTGTATAACAAATTTCACTTTATTTTCAAAACTCTTCTGTTTGTAGCTCCTTTTGAACTTCCTTAGGTGTTCTTCTGTGCATTTTAAATAATGTTTCAGGGGCAGCTAGGTGGCGCAGTAAACAGAGCACTGGCCCTGGAGTCAAGAGGATCCGAGTTCAAATCCAGCCTCAGATGCTTAATACTTACTACCCTGTGACCTTGGGCAAGTCACTTAACCCCAACTGCCCTGCCTTACCCCCTCCAAAAAGCAAAATAAATAAATGATGTTTCAAGAGCCTTTGTGAGGATGGGGAGAGTTCTCACTATTGCTATCCTTCATCATCTTCTCTACTGCTCCTCCAAAAACCAAGAACAACAAAAAAAATCCCTTGTAACAAATAAACATAGCCAAGCAAAATCAATCATCACAGTGGCTATGTCTAAAAGTGTATGTCTTTTTTTACACCCTGATTCCATCAGCTCTCTGTCATGAAACGAATGAATGAAAAAAGCATTTATTAAGCATTTACTAAAATCAAAGCACTGTGCTGTTGGGGATACATAGAAAAGACAGCCCCAGCCCTCACAGAGCTCACATTCCAAGGGGGAAGACAACATGTATGAAAGGTTTAAGCTACAAGATGGAAAGGCCCAATGGTCCTTATGGTATAAGCTCAAAGCAGATTTTAATGCCTCTTCTTTTCTGTCATTTCCAGAGATAAAATGGTGTCCATTTCCAAGACTGGACCACTTGACAGGACCAAGGGCAGTAGGGACAAGAACACTCCTTATTGGGTCTTCAGTAACTGGGGCTGAAGCTCCCAACTGTCAGGTGGTATATGCTCAAATAATTTTAATATTAGAATGAGAAAAAAAATCTTAAGACAAATTCACTGCAAATCATATACACATATATGCACACTTCATTTTGTCCTATACATATTCATAAATCTATAGATACATCCAGCTTTCCTCTACCCTTAAAAAACCCCTCGTTTAACCCTGCCATCTCCTCAAGCTATCATACCGTTTCTCTTCCCTTTCACAGCCAAACTAAAAAAAGCTGTCTACTCTTGATGCCTTCCGCTTCCCCCTCACTCACGTCTCAATGACCCTGACAATCAGGCTTCTAGTGTAATCACTCAACTCAAACTGTCCTCTCCAGTGTTAGCAAAGTTACTTAACTGCCAAACCCAATGGCCTCTCCTTAATCCTCCTCTTTCTTGACCTCTCTGTGGTAGCTGATGCTTTGGCTACTTCCTCCTGTACGCTCTTTGTCCTCGGGGTTTTCACGACTCCATTCTCTTGACTTTGCTTTCATGACTCTGATTCTTCTATCTGACTCCTCCTTGGATTTCTCTGTTGGATCATCATCCACATCCTGCTCCCCTTGAGTGTACCCCAAGGCTCTGCCCTAGGCTTTATTTTCTGCTTTGTTTCAATCTCTTTTGGTGACCCCATCAATTGCTATGGGTTTAAATATCTCTTCGAAGGTTGTTTCATCACCAATTACCTGCTGGATATTTCAAACCGGATGTCCCACAGGCATTTCAGACTAAAATAGCTCATTATATTCCATCCATTCGAATCCACTTCTTTTCCTAACTTCCCTATTTCTGTGAGGACCACCATCATCCTTTCCAATTACCCAAGCTTGCAAACTAGAAGTCATCCTTACCTTGTATCCAAACAGGTGCCAAATCTTGTCAATTCTACTCCCCTATCTCTTGAATCTTTTACTTTCTCTCTACACACAGCTGCCAAAGTGATATTCCTAGATCACAGGTGTGACCACTCCTCTGCTCAAAAAATTTCAGAGGCTCTCCATTAGCCCGAAGATCAAACACACAATCCTCCGTTTGGCGTTTGAAATCCTTCACAACCTGGCTCCAGTGCACCCCTCTAGGCTTCTATATGCCTCCCTTCAAAAATTCTATGGTCCAGTCAAACTGGCCTTCCCTTTCCTTTGTGCCTTGCACAGACTATCTGTCCAGAACACACTCCTTCCTCTGTGCTGTTTCTTATAATCCCTGGTTTCCTTCAAAGTTCAAGCCAAAAAATATCTCCTACATGGATCCTTAACTAACTTCTCCAGGTTCTGATACTTCCTCCCCAAATTACCTCGTACTGATTTTGTATATTTATATTGTTTCTGCTGTCCCCCCCAGTATAAGCTCCTTGAGAGCAAGGATGGGCTTCTTTTTGTCTTTGTAGCCCCAGCACCTGGCTCACGGCAGGCACTCAACAAATGCTTGTTGTTGTTTCTGTAAAGCAAATTGTAAAACTCAGCTCATCATTCCCCTTCCTGACAAAGGATCACCTTCCCAACTACTCTATTCCTGTCAGTGCTCATCATTCCTTCACTCACTGTAATGTTAATGGGATAGAAGACCTTTCCCGCCCCTTAATAGGCCTCACAAGGACCCCCCAAAGGAAAGCTTGCCAGAGGCTAGCTCTTAGGAAGGCTTTTCACACCTTTTGTTAATTTCTAATTAGGCACTGAGTCAGGAGGGTTGTAATGCCTTCTGGCTCTAAAAAGAGTAGATATACTCTGAGGTTAGCATTTTGCTTTGTGGCTCACTCACTGGAAGAATGTTCTTGTGATTTGACCAGATGAGACTCTGTAGCTGTTAAGGAGCCCCTCAGCTTTGAAAAACCCAGATGTTGGTGCTTCTCTCTCTGGTAACCATGTATGCCTTGGTCAGACAGTTGGATCTGTGTGCTAATTTCTCAGACAGTTAGAAGCCCTGTCTATTGGTCTTTATTTCTCTGTATTTTCTCTATTTTCTTTGTTTGGATTTTCTCTGAAGCTCAGGGTGCTGATTTTTCCCCTGAACTAATGAATGTAATTTTAAAAAGACTGTTGACCCCTTAAACAGCTATCTTTCCTAGTAGAGCAGATCTAAGAACCTGTGCTAGCAGCCATCCTGGGTATGCCAGTGTGGTTGCCCTATACTCCTGAAGAAGGTAATTAGATGTGAGCACCTCCACCCTTCTTCCTCTCCACCTCTAGATAGATTTTTATATCCATCCTTTCTTCCTTCTTTTCTATAACAATCAATATTTCTTGAATGAACCAACCAGAAGAGTGTCTCTACTCTCAAAAATTAATCACCTATTATATAGGTTTTCTTGAAATGGAAATTTATGTTTTCATATTGAATCCCCTTTTATGTTCTGCTGTGTACATGGGAATTTTGTTTTGTTTTGTATTTAAGTTTAAAATAAATGAGAAATCTACCCCCAAAAAAGTTAATCCTCTACTTGTGCCTTCACCCCTGCTTCCTCTAGGCCCTTGTCTTATTTTTCTTCCTTTCACTATCAAAATCTTTCAATTAGTGACTCCACTTGGCTTCTCCTATCTTTCTGCCTGCTTCTTCTCACCTTTAATTCCTTCTCCTTCCCATCCACTCCTTAAATCCCTTGATCCTCATGTCTCTGTACTCAGTCTTCTATTTATACTCTCTCTCAAAGAGTTTGTCCATTTTTACAATTTCAGTTATCACTTTAACGGAGGTAACCCCAAATCTGTATCTCTAGATGAGAACTCTCTCAAGCTCCAGTTCTCAATTTCAAACTACTTCCCAGATGATTCTATTTACAAGCTCTATTATCACCTCAAATACACTCCTACCCAAAGTCTATCTAGGGCTATTTTCTGGCCATTCTAGGCCAGATTATACTTTTCACACCTGCTATAAAGTGTTATTAGTGTGAACAATGATGAAAGTGTCATGTGGGAACAATATGGAATACATCTTTATCATGTATCTCTATAAAAAGTGTCACATCTTGCTTTTCCTCATTAAATTAAGCCTGTTATAGTGTCCTTGAATCAATATGTAGAACACATACTATCATACCACTAAAGTACTCCATATACACTATACTCTCCTGGGCTGAACAAGTAATAAAGATAATACTAAGTATGTAACACTTTCCTTATTCTATTACCTTATTATTCTGTTACCTTACATTCACAGATAACCTTTGGTCTGAATCTTCTTACCTTCCTTCCTTTGGGTCTTCCAGAGTCAAGTGTCTAAGGGTTTAGATCTTTTAGTGAGGGGGTTCTTAACTTGAGGTCCATGGACTTGCTTTTTAAAAAACTGTTCCTAGCTATAAGTAAACATACTGGGCTTCCCTTGTAATCCTGGGCATTTATTTGACGCTTGTAGTAGCAATTGTCTGAGATGCAATCTGTAGGCTTCCCCAGACACCACCAAAGAGATACAAGACAAAAAAACTAAAGAAATCCTACTCTCCTGAGACTTCTTCCAACTTCATAATTTAAAACTTTGTCTTCTCGGCATCTTCAATGGACTTTATTGTACACTGGCATGCTGATATAAAGTCCTGCCCTTAAATCCATTCTGCCTTTGGGTGACTGCTCCAAGTCTCTTCCAAAATTTATGTAGCCTTCTATGACTTATTTAGGTCACAGAATTCAATGCTCCTTTCATTCTTGGCAACGCTTTATTTCTAGAAGATGGGCAGACTTCATTATAAGGAAAGCTTTATTTAGGTCAACCATCTCCCATAGGTCACTAACTTCTAAATCTTCAATGAGCTAGGGACACCCAGTTTCCTGACACTACCATCACTGCATGAGGACAAGCAGATGCCACAGGAGCTGTCTGTGGAATGCAGATTACCTCTTACCTTGTCTCGAGGAAGCAAGAGGGAGAGTGCAGTCCACAAGCTGGCACAATAGAGGACAAGGGCCGAACCCAGGTGAGCAGCCAGGCGATACTGGCTCACCCGAGGGATGTCATAAGAATCTGGCTTTTCTTCTAACCCACTCTTCACCATATACCATCCCAGCAGTCCCTAACAACAAATGGAGAGAGAGCAAGATATAACATGATTCAAATTAGCCATATCACTACATACCTGGGAGAGAAATAATTTAACTTTATTAAGGCTAAATGAATAGTGTCCTCCCATGTCCCTGAGGTTCCAGAAATTAATATTCATCCCCTTCCACAGTGAGACAAATGTCTTCCCTAACATCTATTCATTTTTTGTGGAGTAGCTTCAGGATATTTCTCCTCTCACACTCTGAAAATCTAATACTTTCAAAAGTGCTCCAGGTCCTATCTCATTCAAGAGACTCTGTTTCTACCTTTATCCCTTTCTGCTCTGGCATCAAAGTCATAGCACTAAGGGCAATCACCAGTTCAAATGATTTGAAGGGACAAAGTGCTGATTGTGAGATGGCTCCCTAGCTGGTACTAAAAAGGGCCAGGGCTGTAATATAACCATCCCACCATTATGGTCTTCCACCATTATATTGTAAGCTCCTTGAGGGCAGAGCCTGTTTTCCTTTTTGTATTCCCAGTGCCTGGCACTGTGACTGCCACATAGCAGATGTTTACTGATGGAAGGGATGACTAGTCTGTCTCTATTGCTCAGCTAATCTCTATTTCTGATTTCTCACCTGCTTTCTACTTCATTTGGATTTCTTGCTGCCATTTTAAGGTAAACCCCCTTTTCCCAAGCTCTCCACTCTTAACTAATGCTACCCTGACACAACTTCAAAATATTCTATGGTACGCTTATAAGGATTACACATCTACAGCTGGAAGGGACCTAAAGATTATCTAGTCCAACCCCCATTTATAAGAGGAAATCCAATAGCACAAAGAAATAGTTATGATACTTAGAGAAGGTTTCCTAATTCTGAAGAGACCCATAGTTTGGTTGATTTACAAATCAAATAGGTTGATCTGTAAGCTCAAGTGGATATTTCTGAGAATCTTTGCATCTTGCATAACTCACCTGGAAACAGACTAAGCCACAGAGGGCAAGGACACGACCTTTCATGCCATGAGTGAGCCAGCCCTTTCTCCAAAAATAGACAGTGGGAAGGATATATGCTAGGCCCACCATCCGTCCCCACATTCGGTGTGAATACTCCATGTACCAGATAAACTTAAATTCTGCCAAGGTCATGTTATGGTTCAAGCTAGGTGAAAGGGAAATCAATAAAGGAGAAGAAGTATTTTTTTAGTTGTTTAACACGACAAAACAAAAGTACAGTTGCACAGCCTTAAAAAATAGGAAATACCTTTGGTTTTCCTGAAGCCAGGAGTTGCCTCTTGCTAAAGAGATTAAACATCAGGGTGTGCCTTATTTGTCAATGGGAGATTTCATGTGTATGTACATACAAAAAAATCAAGCTGCACTAAGAAGTTTAACTTCCAGATTCCAGGAAGTCAAGTAAAATTGTTGACCTAGAGTCTCAATTCCTGGTATCTTTAAAACAAACAGCATTTTACATACATTTAGGAAAATCCGGCATCTTTAGTATTACTCTGGCATTCCTCAAAGAAATAGCCTATCCCCCTGCAGGATTCTCAAGTCTATCAGTGGCCAAAAGGCCACCTTGGCCTTTCGGGTATAGTCTTGGAACATGTGGATTATGTGATTGTCTTTGCTAGCGTCTGGCTCTGATAGGGTTTATCTGTCAGAGCCAGACACTAACAAGGAGAATCACTTATTTTGAAATATTTGACTAACGGTTTAAAAAAAAAAAAGCAAAGAAAAAGCAGATTAGGATTTTCTATGGGATTCATTTTTTGTTTCCCCCCATACTTCCACTCAATAAACCCAATTCAATTCCATTCAACAAACATTTGGTATTTGTTATTATTTTCAAATTATTGTGCTTACATTTTAAATTCTGGAAACTGCTGGTATTTTTGGAACTCTGCTTCCCATTCTTCTTGGCTTGTGGGTGGTTTCATCTCCTTTATCAAGTTCCAATCTACCATGGAGAGCCCAGACTCTGTCAACCTTAAGATGAAAATAGAAATGGATACTATTAGGATCTTAAAGAAATTTCCACTAATTATAGATTAAAGGAACAAACATCTGAATTTAACCTTGCTAAGGATAACATTCTGCTTTCCCTCCTCTCACTGATAGTTGAGGTTTTTTGGGAATTTTTCTTAATGTAAAGGCACTATCAGGCACAAGTTTATCTTACCTTTTCTTTCATCTTTTCCTTTCTACCTGCTAGAATTTCATTGGCTCAGTCAATACTAAATCTGTTAAAACCAAGTTTTCCTAGGAGATTCCTTATTCTATATATTTTGAGGCTTATAATTTTAGATCTGAAAAGAGCCTGAGATAATATAGTTCAACTTCCTCATTTGACAGAAGATGAAACTGAAGTCCAAGTTTATATAATTTGCCCTAGTGGCAGTGTCCCATATTCTGTCTCTGAATTTTGTGCTCTTTTCACTCTGCATTATTGTGCTCTTGAAAAACACAGCAGAATTATTTGTTTTTCAGTTATTCTCGTTGTGACCCCATTTGGAGTTTTCTTGGCAAAGATACCAGAGTGAGTTACACAGCTACTAAGCGTCTGAGGCTAGATTTGAACTCAGGTCTTCCTGAGTTCAGGCCCAGCATTCTATCCATTGCATCACCTAGCTGCCCCCCATCAGAGTTACAGGTGCCTTCTTTTACTGGATGGCAGATGATGATACTCCTAATTCACTTCAAGTTTCATTGGGGACTGCTCACCTAGTCACTCCACCAAGGATAACTGCTCCTGCTACTGTTCCACTGCAGACCAAGAGCCAACGGCCCATAACCCGTTCAGCAGCCTTCGTTGGGATAGACACTGTTCCCCTTCCAGACTCCAAAGCTACTTCAGACAGTGTACTGTGCTGCCTTTGCAAGAGAGGGAGCTTTTGCCCATAATGGCAACCACACTAAGGACCAAGGGAAGAAATATGGTTTTAGAACAAAGGTAAGATCTTCTATTACGTTAAACCTTTACCCTTAGTATACACTATGCCTTTCTACCATACTGTCTTGTCCAATTCTTACTAGTTATAAATTCCTTGAAGATGGGGGACATATTTTTATCAAACTCACAAATTATAATAGTATCCCTTTCAAAGGGCTTTCTCCACAACTTGGGTGTGTTATGCAGCAGTTAATTTGGAATCAGAAAGATCTGGATTCATGTCTTTCCGACTTGTCTAAAACTCAGTTCCTCCTCTGTAACATAAAAGAAGTGTACTGGAACTGAGCCCCCCTTCTAAATCTTGACCTTTTTACCTATGATCCTATGAAGTCAGAGCCTGGACCCAATCACACATCAGAAGAAATCTTAAAGATCATTTAGTCTATTCCATTTTCTTTTTCAGATGAGGAAACTGAGGCTCAGAAGGCTTATGACTACCAAAGGGTATACATTCATTTATTCATCCATCAAGTCAATATTAAGGTCCTCTGGTTCCAGGTGCTATGCTTGGCGCTGGGGTGGGGGTGGGATAAGTTGCTAAGCTGGAAGGCCCAGGCCTCCTAATGCAATCTTTCAACTCTAGCATTCTCATTTATCTCTGTCTTCTGTAGAACCAAGCGCAGTACCCCATGGGCTTAGTATATGTCAGGATCTGGGACACAACTCCGTCAGGGAAGAAAGAGCAGCTGCCAGTTTAACGACCCTGTGAGCTAAGTGCTCTCATTATTCTTACATTTGTGGAAACTGAGGCAGGCGGCAGTTGTGATTCGGCCCCAGGTCTTCCAGACCAGCCCTCAAACCACTGGGCAACCTGGCTATGAGCTCTACACATTGGAACAATATCTAGCGTTTGCAGAGCGCTCTACGGGTCGCAAAGCGCTTTATGTACATTATCCCACCTGACCCTCAAGGAACTGACTCTATATTGGGGGAACGGGGGAAACATGCACACAGGAAGTACGGGACATATACAAAGCAACGGGGGGTTGGGAAGAATCGGGGCAGCAACAGAACGGGGAATGAATGAAAGGGCATTCCTCGGGCTCCCGGCCCCCTTCTACCCCCGGGCCTCAGCCCCTCTGAGCCCTGACCGACCCCAGACCCGCACTTCACTTCTCCCTGAACTAGCTCTGATCCCGAGAGCCCCTGCTGGGGCGCCCGTACCCGGGGAGCCCCCCTAGTAGCCAGGAGCCGGACGCCTGGACTCCCCAGCACCGCTTTTAAAGGACGAAAGAGTAAGCGCAGCATCGCGAACGGGACTGCCGCAGGGCGGGGGGGGGAACGTCGAGGCCCTCAAAATCACCGCCACATAACACTCTTCCTCAGTCTTCCAACGCCGGCTTCCTCCCACTGAAAAAAAGTACTTCCGGAGCACGCATATCGCGTTGCAGGGGGCGGGGATGCCCCCCCCCCCCCGCTCTCGTCACGTGATCGGACGCAAGTGGTTCGTTGCCGGAAATTTGACTACTGCGCCTGCGTCCGCGGAGACACTAGGGACCCCGCTCTGGAAGGGTTGAGGCAGTAAGGTAAGGAGTCGTTGGCGGCGCGCGCTTCTGGTACCTCAAACGCGTCAACCCCGGGCTGAGGCTGTGAAGATGAAGAAGCGGGGGATACTCAAGCAGCAGAAGCGGGTCCGTATCGCCGCGGTCCAGGCAGGTGAGAGCCCCCGGAGGGATGCCGAGGCTTAGCTCGTTTGGTGTGAGTGGTGCCGCGGGGGGAGCGCCAGGCTCAAATCTGGGCTCTGCCTGGTGTGACCTTGGCCCAGGCCCGGCCTCTTCGGGCGTCGGTTTCCTCATGTGTAAAGTGAGAGGTGAGGGAGGGCCTGCGGGGCCGGGCGAGAGTCAGCAAAGCGTTTATGAAATGCTCGGCCAGGCCCTGGGGATGCTCCCAAGGGGCGTATGTCGGCCAGGTGGCGGGGTGCTGGAGGCCCGAAGACCCGAGGTCCAGCCGCTTCTGACCCTTGTGCGACCCAGGACAAGTCACTTCCCCTTTGCCTCAGTTTCCTTATCTGCAAAATGGGGTGAATAGCGGCACCTACTGAGCACAAAATAACGTAGTACTTGTGAGGCGCTTTGAGCCAGCACTTGTAGAAGATGTCGTTATTACTTAGTAACACAAACATTTTACATAAGCGAGGGGGGAGAGAGTACGTACGTACGTGTTTGTGTACCCCACTCCCCTCACACTCAGTGTGTGGCCTCGGGCAGGTCACTTAATCCCTCTTGCCCCACCCCTCCAGTTTACTTATCTGTAAAATATGGAGGGTTTGGACTAGACAGCCTCCTATCAGTAATCATTCAGTAAGCATTTATTAAACACTTACTGCGTGCCAGACACTGTGCTAAGTACTGGACGTCCCTTCCAGTGCTAAATCTGTCTCTGTGATCCTGTCAGCCGGAGCAGGAAACTAGTAATTTGGGCCACCCGAGGCAAGCAGCATGGAATCTATCCTGCCCACCCTGTGGTTGTATTTTATCGTGGCAATGCCTTGTTTGTACATAGTTGTTTGCGTATTGCCTCCCCTCTTAGACTGCGAGCTCCTTGAGAACATGGGCTGATTTTTTTTTTTGCCCTTTTTTTCTGTTCCCGTTGTTTATATTTATTAAGTGCTTAATAAATACTATCAGACTAGAACCAAGTCTAGACCCAGCTGGGGAAGTGCTGCCTGCAGATAAATGAAAAACATTGTGTAGTTTGGGGGGATTATTTTAATTTTTCATTTCCTTAAAACTCCAGCTGCGCTGGACCTGGTTAGGTCTTTGCTTAATAATGGGGGTATCGCACAAGGTTGGGGGGGGAGAGAATTGTCATCATTGGTGAGTGTGGATGTTGCTTTCTAAGCTACCATGATGATGAATGTAGTCTGTGTAGTTGCAGCATGGTCCACCCCACTAACAGGTTTGTTTTTGTACCTTGCAACTTTTAGAAATGACAAATGGATTTCTAATGGAGGTATGTGTGGATTCAGTGGAGTCGGCTATAAATGCAGAAAGAGGAGGTAAAAGAGGTACAGGGAACGGGGGGATGAGGTGTTCCGAACCTTTCCCACATGGTTGCAAACTGACCCTGGAGAATCTACCTCTTTGAACCTTAGTTTCATCTTCTGGAAAATGAGCAGTGAGATAAAACTCTGATTTGGTGAAAAGTAACTGAAAACAGCAGCTAGGTAAACACCCATCTTGGAGTAAGGAAGACTCATCTTCCTGTAATTCAAATGTGGCCCCAGACACTTACTAGCTGTGAGACCCAGGGCAAGTCACTTTACCCTGTGTGCCTCAGTTTCCTCATCTGTAAAATGAGCTGGAGAAAGAAATAGCACTTACAGTATTTTTGCCAAGAAAATTCCAACGCAACTGAAAAATGACTAAGCAACAACAAAACTTTGAAAACAAAAGCATCTTAATAAGGGGAGTGTGAGGCAGTCATCTGGTTCAGCCCCACAGCATGAAATTGAGGGCCAAGAAGATGTCTTTCATTTTGCTGAGTAGGAACATTGACCAAACTAAAGGAACTAAACCTAAAAGATAATTTCAGAGATTTGTTGCTATCATAGCAACTAACACATTGTATCTCCTACCCCAAGGTCACCTTTGTACTTTAGAATTGTCTAGTTAAGAAGCTTCAGAGATTTCCAACATTCCAGTAACAGGCTTTTAGTTCCTTGCCACTATTCTAATTTCATTTCATCAGCTTGCATTTTCTGTACCCCTAGTCCTGTAAGTTTTCTGATTTTGAGCTCTGGATAGGTTCTGACTAATAACTTGCCCATGTCCTGGTCTTAGTATAACTTGGAATTGCTCAGAACGGAATCCTATATTTACTCATCTATAAGAAAGACTTCATGTACTACTGGGGTCAACCTAGAAACTTATCCCCTATTCCATTGTTGTTCCTCATAGTCTCCTTTGGAGTGCTGTAGAGAAATTGAGTAGGATTTTAACTTTAGATGCTGTGATTGAATCTACTTTGGCTGTAAAATGTAGATGGATCAAAAGATGAAGTTTTTTCTTATGATGACTATTTGGAACAAAGAAAAATAAATTAGATTTTGTCTGGAATTTCTGATGACCTTTAAGCTCTTTTATCACAGGTGCTGGCCGAATTGAGTTGTGTTCTGGTTTGGTGGAAGGAGGAACTACACCCAGCATGGGTGAGTGCCTATTCTTCTAATAACTCCTTATTAAACCCTTAGGCCTACCCCATTGCATTGAACAGCTAGCAGGTGCTTAACAAATGTTAATTGAGTTAAGTATAATGGCAGATTTTGAGAACTCGTAACTGTTAGGAAGCAGTGTGTTGTGGTAGAAAAAATTGTTTGATAAGAGTCAGTGTACAAAGGACTAACCTTGGAGTCAGGAAAACTTAGGATCACATCCCACCTCTGGGACTTACTGCTGTCTGACACAGGACATGTCCCTTAACGTTCCAGTGCCACAGGAAACTCTTAAGACTATTGGTTGTAAAGAAAGTGCTGAATTGCCTTGGGAGAACCCTTCACTGGTACTTTCCCTCCTCCAGTGAAATCATAGATCTAATCCAGAAAACCAAAGTCTGACTTACCACCTGTGTGACCCTAGGACCTTCTGCCTGTCCTCAAATAACCTTGGTTTCCTCAAGTGTAAAGTGAGAGGGTTGGGCTAGAATAATTCTCTGAGGTCCTTTACAACTCTAAATCTATAATCCTAGCTAGCTGTATGTTGTGTCCTTAAGTGTTTTCATTTCTGTATCTTTGCAAGATCCCTCAAAATGGAAACTTTTATGAAGATTTCTTTCTTTCAGAAAAGGGGCT
The DNA here is from genome assembly GCA_028646515.1 of Pseudochirops corinnae. Classification (NCBI taxonomy): domain Eukaryota; kingdom Metazoa; phylum Chordata; class Mammalia; order Diprotodontia; family Pseudocheiridae; genus Pseudochirops; species Pseudochirops corinnae. The sequence goes on from CM053589.1 coordinate 149,778,042, forward strand.
AAGCACTTTGCATTTGTGTGGTTTGGGAACACAGGGACTGTTAGAGTTGGTTTTAAATAGTACTTCAGAAGACTTGGGAGGAAAAACTTGAATCTCAGTGATTCTGCTGGCCAAACATGGAGACTTGTAGCTGCTAGATCTTAGATGTCACCTACCAGTAAAAGAACTGAGTATGTTGTACATGATTCTGCAAGAAATTTTATGGAACCTTGAATGACAAGTACTTTAAAGATTTCTGTGTCATTCTTTGCTGCTTTCTAACATTACAGTTGTCTATTACTTTGCCGTGGCTCCTGTGCATTTTTTTTCTACTTTTTCTCCACTCCCACCCTCTACTTACATTTCTTTTGGCCTCAACAGTTTGCTCTTCCTTTTCTGCTGCAGCTGACATTAAGGAGCAGATTGAAGAGGCTAAGATATTTTTGCATATATTTATCTAAGAGTTAAGAGTTTATTGCCTCTGCTTGGATTTTTATTTTTCACTGTGTATTCTTCTAGGTGTTCTACAAGTGGTTAAGCAGTGTGTTCAGATCCCTGTCTTTGTGATGATCCGACCCCGTGGAGGGGATTTCTTATATTCAGATCGTGAAGTAGAGGTCATGAAAGCAGACATCCATCTTGCCAAACTTTATGGAGCTGATGGGTTGGTATTAGGGGCATTGACTGAAGATGGACATGTTGACAGCAAGCTCTGCATGGAACTTTTATGTAAGGATATAATACTGAAATGGAGATGCCTCTTAATTACCCACAATGTGATTGTATCCATACGTACTCAACATTGAAAGACTGCTTGATTACATACCTATTTTTTCCATTTTTTCCTCCACCCTTTCCTATACCAGTAGGCAGGTCATTTGTTAAAGATGATGTTCAGAGTAGGGAAGACCCATTAATCTGGCCATAGATATTAGTATGTAAAAGGCTGAATAAACCTACTTGTCTAGTATGGTTAAACTTAAGAAAAATCTGCTAACTTCATATTTGTGACTCCTTGCTACAGTATTTGTTGAAAGCCCATTGCCAGGCAACCCATTAATACTGTTTAAATGCAACTTAAACATCAAAAAGCTTTGAAAGAGGCTGCTATTCACACGTCATGATATAAGCAAAATAGCAATAACTCAGGTTTTAACGATTTGGCTTTAATAACTTTGAAGTGTGAAAGGTGTAACAGTTTCCACTTGAACACTGGTTTGTTCATTTGGTTTGTCTCCAGTCAGTGTTAATAATCATAATGATTTTGAATGGTCTTAAGTGGTTTTTAAACTTGGACATATTTCTATATATGACCATTAAGACATACGTTACACTGTATATGCAGAAACAGTACCATTTGTAAATGGACTGTTTCAGCTGCAGTATTGTCATATAAGACCTACTCAAGAATAGAGAAAAAAATTGATATGACTTTGAAAATTACAAACGTGTTGATTAATAAAAAATAATGAGCTAAAATTGACTTAATTTTCTAAAATAATCAGTTGAGTTCACAAAAATAAATTTTAAAAATTATCTATTCCAAAATAGTAAAGTGGTTTTTAATAACTTAGCTATTTTGAAATCCAGTTTGTTTAACTCAGATTTTGTTTAAAATTATGGTTAATGGTGTTTGATAACTTTTATTTAGAATAGCACCATGTCAGAATGGGGCATAGCTTATTTCCATTTCTTTCCCAGTTACTAGTACAATAACCTACTTGAATTAAAATTGAATTGTCAGAAGAATCATGGCAGGAAAATATTAAAGAATGTACCACAGGCCTGCCCTAAGGCCTATCTTTTAGGCCTTAGGGCAGGCCTGTGGTACAGCCTGCAGCCCACCATCCTATGGCGGCCTGGGCCACAGGTTGTACAGGCCTGTTTTAGAGTATGGGAAAAGGAAGAGCTAGGAGCAACATTGTAAATTTGAGTTTACTATTTCTTTGATACTGTTGCCACAGTTAGAGTACACATGGAGCCTGAGGGAGGTTCTTCTAGGACTTTTTCTCCCATTCCGGTAAAACTCATTTTAAACACTCTGTGGGAGTAGGAGAGGTGGGTAGGAGTATGAGGTAGGACCGAAGGGACTCCCAAATTTCCAGACCAAAGTACACTATTACTTGTCAAAAATAGGATAGATAAAAGAGGAGAAGTAGCAGTCTTAACACTGAGCTTGTGTAGTTGCCAGGCCTTTATAAAGTTATTTGTCTGAAAATGGTAGATTAAGGAAGGGTACGGGGTCTTGTGTGTATTTCATTGTCATTCCCTCAGTCATGTATTTATTGAGCACCTGCCTATGTAAGGTGTTGTGCTTTGGGGAATAGATTGAAAAACAGGACCAGGTCCCTGCCCCGGTGAGCTTATAGGTCAGGAAAATTTGTAACCTTCCATTGACTTTGTTTGCCATTTAACTGCCTCATAGAAGTAGCTGAGAGATTTTGGAAATGGGAAGTTGAAACTTGTGTAATACAGATTTTTTTTTTTGAGTAATAAACAGTGATGTTTATTTCATGTATTTATCTCGTGACTTTCTTTTTTTACAGCCTCTTGCCGTCCCCTGCCAGTCACTTTCCACCGAGGTGAGTCACATATTTTTGGAAGTTCTATTGAAACAGACTAGTTTCTTCACCCAGTGCAGTTTTATAGGACATATTTCTATATCTTGTGAGAACTAGGCCCCCAAAATAAAACTACAAAGTTTTGCACTGTTGCCAATTGGTTTCTTTAAACTGATGGAGATCACAGATTTAGATATGTAAAATATTGAGAAATTTTTAAGGGAAAAAGATCTTTTGTTGGGTAGAATTTAAAGGAAAGAGAAAATGGAATATACACATGCATAAATATATATTTTATATATATACATGCACATATGCATTCACATACAATTAATTTTTTTGAGTATTACTGTTTCCGTTTAGATTCCTATATGGACTTAGTATTCAAAAAATGAATTAAAGAAGTGACAACTCAGGTCAAGTATGAAATTTTTTTCTTGAAAAACTGGAAAGTTTTGGATTATTAGATTTTTTTTCAATAATGTGTGAAAAATATTTCTTATCCCATGCTTTGCCTTTTCTTGTCCAAAATTATTTTTATAATTGTGCAATAAGATTTTAATGTAAGATCCTCTCTTTCAATTATATTATTTTTGTATAGGATATTCTAAAAGTCTTTTGCAGAAAGATTCCCAGTACAAATAATACAGCACAACTTTCAGATGTAAAATGTTGTTCATTTATGCTTACAGAGAATATTGCTATTTTCATTAGAAAGAAGGATCTTGAATCTTCTGTCCTTAAGGACTTTCTCTTGTTGACTTTTAATGTGTATATTGGTGAGTATATTTTTATTATGTAGATGAGGCCTCAAAGAACTGGGAGTGTAGTATATATCAACATTTCTACCCATTTATTCCTTTTTTATAAAAGAAATTCTTGATTTTTTTATATGTGTTTTTATATCACCGTCATTTCTTTTTTTTCTTTTTGGAGGGCGAAGGCAAGGCAGTTGGGGTTAAGTGACTTGCCCAAGGTGACACGGCTCCATTAAGTGTCTGAGGTCAGATTTGAACTCAGGTCCTCCTGACTCCAGGGCCAGTGCTCTGAATTCATTGCGCCACCTAGCCACCCCTACCACCTTTATTTCTAAATGTATATACACTGTTGACCACTAACTCTTGTTCTGTGATACAGTGGGTCAGCATTTCCATTGTTTATTATATAAATAAACTTTATTTTAAAATTTAATACACCAAACATGAACATTTTATAGCAAATATACAGAATGCATTATTTTTGTTCCTAAAATAGAGGGGCTCTAGAATTGCCAAGGCTTTAAAATACGAATCCATATTTGTGTCTCTCTGTATAAGGTATTTCATATGTTTCTGTTTTCTCTCAAATTTCTGGCCCCTCCAAGGAAAATATGAAGTGGTGGGAGGTAGAGCTTTTCCCTATGGCTTTCAGCTTTCTGAAAATTTTATATCTCTGGAGAGATCCTCTCTGAGGCTCCACAAATTGGGTTTTCATTCCAATATTAGAGTGGTGTAGGCAAAAGTAAGTCAGGGGATGCAACTAGGAAAAAAGGCCTGGTAGCCAACTTAGTCTACTTTTCAGTTAAATTAGGATGGTGGAATACTGTCAGCTGTGTATGGTGGGTCCCTGTCATGTCCAGCATCGTTCTGTACAGTGGTAGCACTTGTACTGAGGACCAGGGCAAAGGACTTTTTCTCTACTAGGTTTCTTTTGTCTTTAACTTCTTTTATACCTATGCTATAGGTAGAGGGAGGGAATCTTAGAGAGTTGGAGTGAAATCTCAAGCCAAAAATGATACTAAAATGCCCTGTTCTGTCATTCTGCTGTGAACTTTTTAACATAGGATATCCCTACCAGGTTTTAGTTAAAATGGTATGATGTTCCTTTCAGAAATGAGGAGTTTTTTTCAACTCTGATTAGGATGCCATCACCCAGAATTTCTGAGATGCTGAAGGATCTTTAACCAAAATACACATTGTTTTATGTATTTCCAGCCTTTGACATGGTTCAGGACCCAGTGGTGGCTCTGGAAACCCTTTTGACCTTAGGATTTGACCGTGTGTTGACCAGTGGTTGTGACAGCTCAGCATTAGAAGGGCTGCCCTTGATAAAACAGCTCATAGAACAGGTATGCAACCCTTTAAAATATATAGATAGAGCACACTTTTGGGTACTTTAGACACTGCTCTTCAGAAACCCTGTGTCATCGTTTTACATGCTGTTGTTATTTATCATTATTGTTTCTAGGTGGAAAAAAAGCCAGTAGGCAGGTCGATATTTCCTTCACTTGGCTAAGGAGTCCGATTTAATTATAGTTAACTCATTTATTCACATGGTTGATTATCTGCAGCAAATTTACCTCCTTCTCTCTTCCATCCAGTATAATTCTAGGCTACCTCCTCCTCTCTGTTGTTCTTTGTGTACCTAGGAAGTTCAAAATGATTTCAATGTTAACCTAAGAAAAACGTGATGTAGAAGGTAAATTCTACAGTGCCTTCATCCCACCTTATCAGGCTGCATTCTAAGACCAGTATTATGTTCTTAACGTTATGTTATGTTTTCTCCATCAAACTCTTCACCATCTACCTCCACCCTCTTGTTTTGAAGAGGAAATACAGCATTTTCCCCCATGTAATATATCCTTCTCAAACTCCCGTCATCAGAAAAAACAAACAAGTAATTTAAAGTTCTTGTGTTTTTCTAAAACTAGACCAGTGTAATAATTTGATTTAGTGTTCCTTTGAACTAAGGTAAATATGTGAAAATAACTTGGTTTTCACTTTTCTATAGCTACAAAAATAATTTTTAAAATTCCTACATGAGACTATAATTTGATTATGCTGTTCTGATGTAAATCACTTTGGTCACAACTTGGTTGTTCATCAAAACTGTCAGTATATCATTGTATGTCAGATAATATCTCATTTGAGCCTTACAGTAGTTTTGAGAGATAAGTCCATTTATTCCTACTCTTTTATATTGTAGTTATGATAGAAATATGGGATAATATCCAAGAAAGGGGTCAGAAGCAAAACCTATAGCTCCAGAAACACAGGTGTTCTAAGTGTGGGTAACAGGCAAGGTGAACTATTGATTCTAAAGCAAGGAGGTAAATTTGATCTCTTAGCTATCGCTGAAATTTGATGGTATTTGTGACTGGTACTTGACACCTTACTTAAAAACAAACAGGATTGGTAGAAGTGGAGCTGGGGGTTGCATTGTATATTACATAGATATATTCATGAAGAAATACAGGAGCTAGAAGAGAAATGAATTGTGGAGATCAATGGAAGTAGAAATAGAAGTGATATTTTCATTGTAGTCTATTCCAATGCTTCTTGAACTGTGAGTTGCAGCCCCACCCACAGTTTAAGAAGTGCTGAAGGAGTCTTGAGTGGAAAAAGTTTAAGAAGCCCTCCTATAGACCACCAAGGTAAAAGAAAACAGTGAGTAGTTCAGGAAATAGATTACAAACCTGGCAAAAGAGCCTGGAACATAGGAAATTCTTGGTTGTCTGCCTGCCTACGAAGTATTACTGACTGGAGAGAGGTAGGTTAAATGAGACAGGTAATGTTCAGAGATCTCCTATTTATCCTAGTCAGACCACATGTGGAGAATTGTGTTTGATTTCAGGTGCCACATTTTGTATATGCTTTAATTGTCTTAGATAATCCCCTTAATAAAAGGATTTGATCCTTTTGGCTTCAGTCAAAGGGCTGTACTTGAGGACCTAGAAGGCCACATGTGGCCTTGAGGTTGTAAGTTCCCCCACCTCTGGGAGTATTTAGAAGACAACTGGATGGTGAAAGGCCTTGAGATCATGCTATATCAGGGTCAGCTGAAGGATCTGGGGTTGTTTAGCCTGGATAAGAGAACACAGTGTGGATGTATCTGTGGTTAAGGTATTTGAAGGGTTATCATGTATGTGAGAGCTTAGATTTGCTGTCTTTTGCCTTGGGGCAGTGCAAGGAGCCATGACTGATAGCTGCAGAGAGCCAGCTCTAAAATGACAATAAGAGTTATCTGCAGGTATAACATACTGCCTTAGTTTGTTCTTTTTTCATAGAAGTTCTCAAGCCCAGGCCATGGGGACTCTCTGGTTCAGGGTATCATACAAGGGATTTTTATTCAGGCACTGGCTGGACTAGAGGCATCTTCCAACAGTGATTCTTAGATACTGAGAGATTAATTCATTCATCCACAGTAATTGTAGAATGAGCTGTTCTGAAGAATGTTTCCTCTTTCCCATTTCCAAAAGTAACTATGATCACCCTTTGTAAACAACAAAACATTTTTATTTTAAACATTTAAAATAGAATTCTTTCTGAAATGTAGTAGGCACTTTTTTTTTTGCTTTAGTAAGATACGACAACCTTAATTTCACATTGTTTTAAGCATCTATTCTACCCAGCAGTGGAGTGCCTTTCCATTAGGTACCACTTGGGTGTCACTGAAACATCTCTCTCTGTCTCTGTCTCTCTCTGTCTCTGTCTCTCTCTCTCTATTTATACACACACACACACACACACACACACACACACACACACACACATACACACACACACATACACACACACATACACACACACACACACACACACACACACACGAGTCAATCTGCTATCTCTTGTCTTTGCTATATTACCAGTCTCTCCTCTTTTTCCAGCTATGTATCTCTTAGATAACATCTTTTATGCCACTTCCTGCATATATCAACATTGGTAATATGCTGTAGCCTAATGACATCTGTTGTATTTTCTTCCATTGTCCTTTGGGTGAACTGAACTTTTAATTATTTAGAAATTGTGAATTAAAAAAAAGAAATTGTGATGTTTCGCTACCATATAGCATCACTACCTGATATGAAAATTAAAAGTTCATTTTTGTTTCAGGGAGAAACTTAGGGTTATTGAAAGCACTGTCCAGTTTTCCAAATGCCGTCTAGTCCCTTGACTCTTGTCTACTCAATTTTAGGCCAAACTCACAGTCCATCTGCAGTGTCAGTCTAAAATCTGTGTGCGTCACTTCAACCCACATTGATCAAGTGGTTTTCACGTGCAAATCATTGCTGGATGCTGGGGATCCAAAGACGAGAATGAAACAGCTCCTTTCAGTACAAAGTAGATCAGAGGAATATAGAATAGTTCCTAGAGGGAGAAAGCACTGTCAGCAAGGGGATCAGAAAAGGTTTGGGGAAGAGATAGCAGCTGATAAAGAGATTTTGCAGTCTGAGAGCTGAGATGAGGGGATCCCATTTGTGCAAAGGCACATGGACCAGAGGGGAATTGTGAGTACAGATTACTGTAGCCGGGAGGCCAGTTTGATCAGAACAGAGAGTACTTGAGAGACAATAGTACTAAATTAGAAAAAGAGGTAGGGGAGTGAGGTGTCAGGTTGTCCAGGGCTTTAAATATGAGGCTAAGGATTTTTGTATTTCATCATAGAGACAGTAGGAAACCACTGTAGGGAGTGACATTGTTAAATCTGTTTTAGGAATATCAGTTGGTAAGTCTTTGTAATATAGATTGGAAAGGGAAAAGCCGGAAAATAGAGTGAAATTAGTAAGCTGTTATAATAGTTTAAGTGAGAAATAATGAGAGCCTGAACTAAGGGCGACACATGTAAAACAGTAGTTGATGAGGTAGAATTGACAGCATCTGATTAAGCATGAGGTGGGAGTGTTGGGCTGAGAAAGAAGGAAGAGTTAGGAGGGAAGTTGTGAATGAACCTGGTTATTGGAAGAATGACGATGTCCTCCATGGAAATAGGGAAGTTTGGAGGAGGTTGGGCATATCACAATAGCTTCTGCAGTATACTGGAGTCTGCTGTGTTACTCTTATAATTTAAGGGAGTATGGATTGTGTTTTAGCTTTGCATTAACAATGCCTGAAGGCTGGTTGAAATGAGTACAGCTTAGCTTGTCTTCACAGGTATGAGGGGAATGGCTTTGTCTTTCCTCTCTTCCCGTCCCTGCTTGTTGACACTTTTATATCCCTCCCTGTGGTGGTTTCTTTTGCTTCTTTGTCTCCTGTGCTGTGGTTGCTTCTGCTCTGCTTTTCTTCTTCACTACATTCTTCATTCTCTCCACTTTTCCTTGTTTTACAGTGTTCGCTTTGTGTTCCATGTTCTTGACTTTCTTCTCTCTGCCTCACTTTGCCTTTCCTTAGGTCTGTCTTTTTCTTACCCATTCCTCTTGATTATCTCTTTTGTTCTTCCCATCTTCCTCCTACCCTTTGCCTTCTCCCCTCCCCCCCCACTTCTTCCTTTCCCCTTTATTGGCTTCTCCCTTTCTTTCTCTTACTCTCTGCAACTACCTTTCTCTTCTTTCCCTTCACCCTTAATTGTTCATAATATGGAACTCAGATAATGCTTTTTAACATTGTACTTATTTATGATTGAATGATATTCTTCCCATTTGTCATGTCTACATGGAGGTGGGGAGATCTGTCTTCTAATCAAGTCAGTTAAGTTAGCTCCACAACTAGATTTTTTTTCTTCTTGTTGTTTAATATCACTTAATAGAAAAAAAATACCTATCCTTATTACAGGTTCATATACCACTACAGCAATTGAAACGGCACTGCCTAATGTAAGAACGTAGTTAACATTTACGTATATTGTCTCATTTGGACTCCCCACAACAACCTTGTGGTGTAGATGAGGCTGCTGAGGTTAAGACTTGTCCATAATTGCACAGCTACTAATGTTTATGGCAGGATTTGAACTCGGATCTTCCCGACTCCAAGCCTAGTATTCTCTCTACTGTACCACCCAGCTGTTATGAGAAAACTGGTTCATGTTTTAAAATTTCATCATAGTATAGATAACAAAAAACTGACCTTGTTTACTTTGAACTTTGTTTTCATTTTGCTCTGCATATAATGATAGCTAGCATTTACATAGCACTTTAAAGTTTGCAAAGTGCTTTATAAGTATTATCTCATTTGATTCTTTTTTTTTTTTTTTTTTTTGCTGTTTGGAGGGAGAAAGGCAGGGCAGTTGGGGTTAAGTGACTTGCCCAAGGTCACATGGCTAGTAAGTGTTAAGTGTCTGAGCCTGGATTTGAACTCAGGTCCTCCTGACTCCAGGGCCGGTGTTCTATTCACTGCACCACCTAGCCACCTATATGTCATTTGATTCTTAAAATAGCCCTAACAGGTGGGTGCTATTATTCCCATTTTACAGATGAGGAAAGTGAGGCAGATAGAGGTTGAGTTTGATGTGTATATAGTGTGACTTGCTTGGGATAACTTTCATTTCCATTGTCGCTATTAACCTACCTTCTTCCCAAAAGCCCCAGTGACTTTGAGTCAGTGGGGTCATCTCGTTCTAAATTCTAGTTTTAGCAGTTATTTATGTCACAGTAGATTTTATTTAAAAAATAAAACCAAACAAAATGGTGAAACATTGCAAATTTAAACAAAAATCAGGAAATCACAAGTTTTGTCTTCCACCATTATTAGAATGTAAGTTGTATTCAGGAACTAGTATTTCATTACCGAGAACTAGCTAAAGAATACATTAAACTGTAGTTCTAGTTAATTGATGTGTTGATCCAGCAAGAATACTTGAGAATGTGTAGGGTTTACGTTTATGACATTCCTTTTTCGTTAGTTTATCTTTTGGAATTACCTTGATGCTGTCACTTTTCTGCTAAAGTTCTTGTGGAAAACCAACTATCATCATCCCCTCAATAAATTAGTCATCATTGAGACAGAAATGTTGGGGATTTTATTAGTGGTGATTAAGAATAGATTTTATAGTGTTTTGTGATTACAAAGTGCATTCCCATACCTTATCTCACTTGTTCCCTGTGCCTGGTGGGAAAAAAAATACTGTTGTCCTTGTTTGCAGATGAAGATATAGAGGCTTAGAGATAGGAGTCAAGGCCCAAGATCTTCTAAATGGGGCATGAGTCTTATGGCTTCAATTTTTTCCAGTAAACCACATTTGTTAATCTAGATTCTCCTAGCTACCATAATCTTTTAAGCCACTTGGATTCTGTTAAGATATTTCTCCCTCAATATGTTAAAATTAGCCTTTTAGATCTGGTAAAGCTCTTCTGTCATAGCTCTTTCTTAGGGCAGAAAGCAGCTTATACTGGATAAGAGAATACAGTTACCCTACTCAGAGGCTCAAAAGAAATATGGCAGACACCAAACCTGATAATAAGAAACTAAACTGCACTTTGATTCATATTTTTCTCCTCTGATTCATTATCACATGCAAAGGAAGAATATTTAAATTTGCATTTTTTTCTTTTTTCAGGCAAAAGGCAAGATTGTGGTAATGCCAGGTATTTATTTTTTATCCATTTGCTAGCAATAACATTGAAATTTAGTGTAAGATGAGAAAGGAGGCAGATGGAGACAGAAGAGAGCAATCTAGCACGCATCGTCAAAACACAGGAGTGTGGTGTTTAGGCAAATGTTCTAGATTGGCAGACCTGTGCTGACTAAGAATTTCACAGGGTGGGGTATTGTGGTGTGAAGAGAATATTTGGGGGAGGAGGGTGAGCTAGTGAGGACTTAGAATTGGAGAAATCCTAGGATGGAAGAGTGTCAGTGGAGTCAAGGCTTGTCTTTTTGTAGGAAAGGGTTTCCTGGAATCCTGACAGTTTTCCTATGGTTGCCACCTTTTGGTATGGACTTTTTACTGAGGAGAAACAACATAATGCATTTTGGAGAAATTCTGTACTAGAAGGATGGACAACAATGTAGAACTATTGTGCCTTTGAAGATAATATCATCAAGGTCAGCAGTCATATTTTGTCAGGTCCAAGACTGTAAGTCAGTGGTTCTCAGCCTGTGGGTCACGACCCCTTTGGGGGTCAAACGACCCTGTCACAGGGGTCGCCTAAGACCAACAGAAAACATATTTCCGATGGTCTTAGGAACCAAGACACTGCTCCTTTATCAGTTTCCAGGCGGGTCTGCCCACGTGCAGATAAACCCACATAAGAGTTTTAAAGGGTCATGGCATTAGGAAGGCTGAGAACCACAGCTGTAAGTGAAGGTGAAGGATATGAAAAGATGATCTAGTAAAAAGTACTTGAAAGGAAGTTTGAACTATTTAGGGAAAGTATAGATAGATACAAATGGAGCATCAAATAAATGAATGCTTTCTAAATTCCTGAAGATCATTGGCCAAATTCTGGGTTTTAGCCAATAAATCCATAATGAAAATAATTTATTCTGGGTGCTTCCATTAATATGTAAGAATTGTGGCTTAGAGGCAAAATGACTGGTTTACTTTGGAAAGAATTAGTTAAGGGGACCCTGGGTCAATGTGAAGTACTTTACTCAGAACAAGGAACTTTTGAGTCAGAATGTTGGGGGTAGGGGAGAGGAAGGGTATGGTTCTGAGTTAGATATAAGTTGGAGATTAAAAAAGGAATTTTGGAATACAACAAGGCAAGAGACTGGACCCTGGTCAGATGGAATTATAATTGTTAAAAGTGATAGCTATGCATAAAAAAAAGTCAATGCTTTGGGGAAGGCAGTATGTTATTGTCTATTTGAATTTAGAGAAAAACATTCTGTAACTACCTTTTACTTAAAGCAGATAATTTAAAACTTCATGCAGTCTTTAAAACTCAGCTTCCTAAATTGCTAAGAACTTTAGTGATAATATAGTAACAGTTTAATATGAATAAATGCATAGAAATAGGGTGGGGGAGTTTATGCTGATGAGGAGAGTCATTGTCAGTAAAGTAAAAACTCTTTAATAATGAGAAAGATTAACAGTGTAGTAGTTGAGACATTTGGTTGGTTTCCGGAGAAAATAATTAAGTTGTCTCAGTTGTCACTAAGGTTAAGTGACTTTAAATTCCAGCTTTATGATGTTTATTTGTTGTGAAATGATTCAGTTACAAATTTAGAAGAGATCACATTTAACTGAATATCTGGGGCATTCTGTACATTGCCAAAAAATTATTAATGAGGGTTGATTTAGTACAGAAAGGTGGGAAAAGAATAATCAGTGTTATGCATCCAGATTGCAACACTGAGGGACCATCTTAGCTGCTAGCAACCCATATCTTAGAAATTAGTAAAACAAAATAATATATAATATTCACATTCGAGAAAATAGATGTAGCCCAGAAGAAAGTCTATAAGTAGTAAAGCAATTTCTTGAAAAGAGAGGTCTAGAACTACATCCTTTTCATCAGTCTTAGCCAAGACCAGATAATTAAAGCTGGTCATTTATGGCTACAGGATGGCTTGGGATTCAGTGAGACATGAAACCTTGTTTCTGTTGAAGATATTATTGGCAACAAAAGTTCTGAAGTAAAACTTAAGTTTCCTTTATTCTTAAGATGCATATTTCAGACTTGTTTACAAAGGAAATGTATATTCATTTCCTCTTTGGCTCTTATCATAATTTCATAATCACATAGGAAAACATTAACAAGGCATAATAAAAATCTCAGTTAAGGATCCTGGTAACTATCTAACCTTAGTTATTCATTTAAAATTGAGTTGATTGTAAGAGACAGCAGTATGCTGACTCAGAGTACTGTGACTATGGTAACTAGACTTCTGTTCATCCAGAAGTGGTAACTGACATACATAATGATTCCCCTGAGGCACCTTAAGGTCCCAGAGGGTCTTGATTTAAACTTGTTTTGATAATTCATATTCATGTTCATTTAATGTGTTTTAATTTTTTTAATTGATAGTATATGGTTTACATGATAACATTATTAACCAGAATTTCCAGCTAAAGAGTCTGTCCTATTTATTCCCCAGTAACACATCTAATGTCTTTGAATGTGGACTGTCCTTACTGTCATGGATTCTTTCCCTTTATTAGCTTGGGGACCTGAGCAAGTCAGTCCCACCTCTGGGCCTTAGTTTACTTAGCCCTAAAATAAGAGGTTTCCAGATGTTTTGTAAAGGCCTTCCCAGCTATCTGGCATATGAGTTTAAACCCTGGACTGAGCCATTTTGGAGCTCCAGGAATTTAGAAGCCTAAAGGAAGGGGGAGATCCTGGTAATTGATTTGGATAGTAAAGCTTAAGGTAGTGTGGGAATCATTCTGAGGTTCAAAGTCTGGATGACTTGGAGAATGGCGGTAGCAGTGACAGAAAGAGGCATCATGAGGGGAGCTGGTTTTGAGGGACCTATAAAAGCTCTTTAGGACATGTTGGCATTGTGGTGCTAGCCGGTTATCTGGAGGGAAATATGTAGAGGTGGCTGGAAACACCCCCCCTTGTTACCGAACTTTTTACCCTTCTCTGTAGTGATGCGGGAGCTCATCCATCTCAGAAATTACATGGCACTGGATGTCTTAGGCTGCATTTTGTGTTTTAAGAACATTAGGCCAGTTTGTTAAAGCAGGTTCTTTTGGATGAAACTTCTTGAGCGAGGGAGAATGTATCCTTCCCCAGAGTCCTTTTATTAAATGAACAATAAGAGACATGGCAAAACTCAAGACAAACGGGAATGATGAAAAGCACAGGGACAGAGCAACGACAGCTCTGTAGTGTTTGTGGGGTTTGAGTAAAGGCTTCCAGGTGCCCTCCTTAGTGGCCTTTGCCTGGCCCGCCTGGCCCCAGTTGTTCTTCTGTGGACAAGGTTGTAGGTCCATCAGAGGGGGGTAGTAGGAAGAGAAGAGTGTGTTCTGAACTAAGTGACGCCAACAACCCAGAAAAGGCTCCGAGGGCAGACAGAGCTGGGCGGCCGCGCAGGTGCACCGAGGCTGTCACTGGCCTGGCCGGGAGGGGGCGCTGCGCGGCTCACCATCTGTGGGGCTGGACTCAGTTAAGCTGGTGAGGGGAGGGGAGACGCAAAGCTGGAGCTTCCGTGATGTAGCTCCCGATTCTCTCCCCAGGGGGCGGCATAACCGAGAGAAACCTGCAGAGGATCCTGGAGGGCTCGGGTGTCACCGAGTTCCACTGCTCTGCGCGCTCGGCCAGGGAGTCTGGCATGAAGTTCCGGTAGGGGTGGGGCCGTGGGGCAGGGTTTTGGGCAGGGGGGTGGGCACCCCCACTGGGAGGAGGGAGGGCGCAGGGTGTCAGGCCTGCTCCTGGCTTTCCTGGGAAGTCTTTCCGTGGGCGGCCTCTGCTTCCTACAGTGAAGGGCAGGGGAAGGGCAGCAGCTCAGGGCCCGCCTAGTGGGGAAAGGGGGGAACCTATTTGTGGGCCACGGCCCTCAGCTGCTCATGAAAATAGTTGCCACATGTGGAGCACGTTTGTGCCGGGGCAGCTGAACTCTTGGTCACTGGTGGGGGGGGGGGCCTCCCCACGGCCCACCAGTTTGGGGCTCCTGGTACTGACCAGGGTCTCATCCTGCCGCTGTCTGAGGCCGGACTGGACCCCAGACCTGGCGCCATGTTGACGGCAGCTGTTCCCCCTGACATTGTCATGGAGGGATGCAGACTGGCTGTTCTTGGGGCCTCAGGAGCTGCCCTCCCCACTCCGGGTCTGCAGCAGGGGCCGGGTGCCCGGAGCAGTGGGAGGTGATGTCACGAGCTGTCCTCTGTGCTTTCTTTGACAGAAATGCCTCTGTGGCCATGGGAGCCTCTCTTTCCAGCTCGGAATACTCCTCAAAGGTAACGGATGTGGCCAAAGTGAGGACCCTGAGTGCCATTGCAAAGAGCGTCCTGTAGGTGTGCAGAGAGCACCCCTCATAAAGGCACAGGGGCTTGGCCTGCAGAGCCTTCTCTGGGCAGGGAGGGGCAGTGACCCTGGCTCCTCATGCATGGACCGGAGAATCCTTCCAGAAGAGCCACAGCCAATGGGAGAAGCTGCAGTCTCTTCATCTGATCCTTCTTGCCAGCCTGCTCCACCATTGTAATTAAATGTAGCTGGATTGAGACTTGGCCGGTGTTAGTCTGCCCAGTAAATGGGATTAATTGATAAGCTGGAAAAAATTAAATTCAAGATTTACCTTTGATTTACCTTTGTGAAATAAAATTTTCATTTGTTTAGATTTTTCTTATTTAGTTTTATTCTGCATGTAGCCTAGGTAAAAAGAATAATTTAACTTTTGGATTGGAGGGGCAATTCTGGTTAAGTAACTTGCCCAGGGTCACGCAGCTAGTAAGTGTCTAAGGCCAGTTTTTAACTCAGATCCTCCTGACTCCAGGGCTGCTGTTCTATCCACTGTGCCACCTACCTGCCCCTTGGATTGGACTTTTAAACTATCAATCAACCACCTAACAAGTATTTGTTGATTGGACTCTTAGGTGTCCTATTCTGTATGTAGTCTGTGGGGGGAGATAAGTATGAAAAGTGGTTCTTGCTACTAACCCAGTCTCTGCTAATCTTTTTTTCCAAACTTCTAAAACATATTTTGACTGTGCCACATAATACTCTTAATACTATGTGATATGATTTCCTTTTTGTTCCATGTGTATTTGTCTTTTCTTCTTAATTAGATTAAGCTCCTAGAGGACAGAGAGAGACCATGTTTTGCTCAAATATCTGAACTTTTTCCAATCATACTTTACACTTTCCTACTTCTGTATCTTTGTTTTCTTGGAATCTATTGACCTTGATTCAATATGTCCAATTCTTGGCTTTCCTCCAAGGCCTGGATCAAAAGCTTCCTCTTCTGTCCTCCTTTATCATACCAGTAGGAAGTAATTTCTCCTTCCTGTGAATTTTTGTGATACTTCATTTATTCATCTACAGCATGGAGCAGTTGAAAGTGTCAGTTGAAAGGATTCAGAATCAAACAATCTGGGTTAAATTCCTGACTGCTATTTACCAACTATGAGAACTTTATCAAATCATTTGATGTCTTGGTGTAAATTTCCTCATCTCTAAAAGGGTAGTGGGGTTGGGAGAATTCCAGTCTCAGCCACTGAGGCCCCTTCTAGCTCTGAATCCTGTAAGCTTGAACTTTAACATTCTATATTATAGTTTTTGGTGCACTTGTATTTCCCCTGGTGTATTCTAGGCCTCTTAGGTAATAAGTACCATATCTTACTCATTTTTGTTTCACCATCCCCCTTCCCCAGTGTCTGCCACAAAGTAGGGAATCATTCTCTCATCTCCAGCGTACATCTGAACAGGAATTTCACCAACAATCCTAACAAATGATCATTTAAGCCAGGAGTTGTCAGTTGAGATCATTGATAAATTTGGAGAGAGCTTAAATTCAGTTGAATGATGAGACTGGAAGATAGATTAGCAAAATAAAGAGTGAGAGAAGAGAATTGTAGACTTCTCAAGGAATATAGCTACAAAAGGAGGCAAAGTATGGGGCAATAGCTACCTGTTGTGAAAGGATCAAATCAGGGTTTTGAGGATGAGGGAGACATGGGCATGTTTGTAAGCCAGTAGAAAGGGGGAGACTGCAGATTAGTTGAAGGGTGGAGATGATAGTGGGGGCAGTCTGCTGGAGGAGATGGGATAGAGCAGGGTGATTTGTGCATGCCAAGGAGAAGGGACACTTTGAGTGAGATAGGTGAAGAAAGAAATAACGGGAAGCATTTGAGTTAAGCAGAGGAGGAGAGAAGAGACACCTCGGCAAATGGCCTCACTTCTTTCAGTAAAGTCAGAAACAAGACAGAACTTGAAAGGTTTGGGGGAGGACGGATGAAAAGTTTACTCAAAAGCCACTGTTGTGAATGGGATAGTGAGTCAAACGGAGACGTAAAGGCATTGCCTTGCTGCTATGAAGACCTAGGGTTTCTTGATTTTCTCCAGGTTCATTCAGCAGCACTTGAATCAAAGCAAAGGCAGGAGGTGGTGAATACAAGGCTCTGTCCTGGCAGGGCAAGATCAATAGCACAAGGAGGCAATGGGACTCAAAAGGAGAGGGTTGGGACAGCATAGAGTTGAACTGGTTCACCAGCTGGGTCAGGAAAGGGAGAAGAGTGTAGCCAGTGGTAGAGGAATGGCCAGGGAAGAGACAAGGGCTGGAGGCATTGGAGGTCACGGTGAGAATGAAGAGCAAGGTGATAGGTTGCAAGGAGAGAGAAGGTTAATGACTGCACATTTATGACTAGATAAAAGAGAATTTCAGGAGTGAACACAGTGGAACACTTGGGGGTGAGGTTAAGTCTGACCATCTCTGTGTGTTGCTGTGGTGGGGTGGAGGAGGAGGTTATAGGATGTGAATAAGCTGAAGAATGAGCTCGAAGGTTTGAGGGAGTGTCAGTATTTATGCTGAAGTACCCTAATAGGAGGGCAGGAGTTGAGGAAGAAAAAAACTGTGAGCCTGGTCCTGAACTCATTAAAGAAAGAGGAATAAATAGAAAACAGCCAAAAGAATCCTGAGTGGGTGATAAATATGGATCAAATGAACCCCAAAGGAAGAGAGGTCACTGTGATGGTGGGAGAGAGAAAGTCTGGAAGTAGCAATGGGGGGCAAGGAGTATTCCCACTCTTCCCCCACCCAACCTGTGAGTCAAGTATATGAATCAATGTGCAGGAGCTGGGGCTGGGAAGAGTGGACAGAGAAGCTGTATCAGGAGGGAGTCAGGTCTCAGCAAGTACAAGAAGGTGGAGCGAGAAAGAAAAGAGGTTTCAGATGAAAGCAAACTTGTTACCTACAGAACAGGTATTCCAGAGGGTACAGTGTGAGAAGGGGTTGGTTTATGAGTGGGAAGCTGGGGTTTGGGCAGCGGGGCATAGAAAACAGGGTTTGTGCAATGACAGCCAGTGGGTTCAGAGTCAGTGGAATGGGAAGAGTAGTATGATAGGGTGGAAATATTCTAATTATTGAGCACGAGTTAAGAAGGTGGATTATCATTCCTAGGGTGTGAAGGTGGGGCAGGCTGTTAGAGAGTGAGCAGTGAGACTGGGCCTTCTCACAATGCAGAGGTTCCAGGCAGGGACTCATAGTCTGAGTCAGCCTCAGAGTGGAAGTCGTCAGGCAGGCATGTGTAACTGGAAAATTGGGGGTAGGAGGAGGAGAACCATAACTGGAGAGGGTGCCAGGAGGGTGATGGAATGATAATAAAGTATTAAATTTCTTGAGTCTCAAGCATAGTTCCAGGCATATGGTAGGTGATTAATAAATGATTCTTGAATAAATTAATCCCCCCTCTCTCATTTCTCTAGTCATCCTCCCCACAGCTACCAGTCTTCCTAAGGCACAGGCTTGACCTCACCCCCAAACTTGAGTGGCTCACTATTACCTCTAGGATCATGGGAATCATAGAACTGGAGCTAGCACCTTAGTGGATAGAGTGCTGCGCCTGGAGTTGGGAAGACTTGGGTTTGAATCTGATACACACTAGCTGTGTGACACTGGGGCAAGCCACTGATTGTCAGATTCCTCAATTTAAAATGGGGATGAGAACAGAACCTACTTCACAAACTTGTTGTGAGGGTCAAACTGGATAACATTTAAAGAGCACTTCGCACACAGTAGGTACTACATAAATGCTAATTCCTTTTCTTTCCCTTCCCTTCATAAGTCAGCTAGTTCATACCCCACATTTTATGGATAAGGAAACTGAGAAAAAAAAACTTCACACCGTACCAGTTGTTCCTTGAGCTTCATGGCACATCTCTTGCCTCCATGCATTTGTCCAAGTGAACACATGTTTCTGGAATTCTGTCCTTCCTTTTTACATCTCACAATCCTAGCTTCTTCCAAGGGTCAACTTAGCTGCCACTTTTTCTGTGAAGCCTCTCCCAAAACTTACATTTTCTTTTCAAATGGAATATTTATGTATCTGTGTCCATGTCTATTTATACATGTACATATATGTATTATCTATGTGCATTTCTCTCAATATACTGTAAGCTCTCTGAGGGCAGAAACGGCTTCATTTTTGCCTATGTATTCTTTGATTCTGGTACAAAGTCTTCTGCTAATGCTTAATTCGTTTGCTGACATTGGCACAGTACATTCTACTTTATTCTGCTCACTGCTTTTATGAATGTAACCCTGAGACAGCTTTAGCTTTTTTGGACTACCATGTCAAACTTCTACTGATGTGTGGAGCCTGTGGTTTGCTAAAACTGCCAGCTCTTTTTCAATATGAAATGTCTAACCACACGTCCATTCTGTTTGCACTAGATAATTTTTTACACAACTATAGGACTTCATTCTTATTCTTATTAACTTTAATTTTTTATTTGTTCAATGAAGGAGGGAAGATTCCTTTCTACTGTTATGGTCGCGAAAGATTTCATTGGAAGAGATGAGATTTTAATTGGACTCTGAAGAATACAGAGAATTTCCACTGGTAGAGCAGGCCAGTTCTCCATAAGGTCAAGGGATGGCATACATAGGCGACGAATGATTAAACCAGCTTGACAGAAGTGAATAATTTTTTGCTTCCAATGCTGAGGGACAGCCATTCACCATGGTACCTCCACTCATTATTAGGATTGGACAAAGTCAAATTCAGGTCAGTACTTTCCATGCTCTTCAATGACTATTGAAAAGAGGGAAATATTAGACCCCTCTATGTTTCCTGGGCTCTATGCCTTAGGTAATCAGAACCCCTATTAAAATTCTCAAGATCTGATTTTATTTGTGTGAAAAATGTTTTGTAGTTCCGTTCATAAAGGTACTGGGTTTGTCTTGGCAGGTAGATTCCCAAATATTTTATAATGTCTACAGTAACTTTAAATGGGGTTTCTCTTACTATCTCTTGCTGTTGGACTTCATTGGAAATATATAGGAATGCTGAGGATTTATGTGGATTTATTTTATATCCTGCAACTTTGCTAAATTTATTTATTGTCTCAAGAAGTTTTTTACTTGATTCTCTAGGATTCTCCAAGTATATCATCATATCATCTGTAAAGAGTGATAGTTTAGTCTCTTCTTTCCCTAATTTGATTCCTTTGATTTCTTTTTCTTCTCCAATTGCTACTGCTAACATTTCTGGTACCAGATTGAATAAGAGGGGTGATAGTGGATATCCTTGTTTCACCCCTGATGTTATTGGAAATGCTTCTAGTTTATCCCTATTGCATATAATACTTGCTGATGGCTTTCAGTAGACGCTACCTATTATTCTAAGGAAAACTCCATTTATTCCTATACTTTCTAGTGTTTTTAATAGGAATGGGTTGTTGTATTTTGTCAAAGGCTTTTTCTGCATCTATTGAGATAATCATATGGTTTCTGCTAGTTTTATTATTGATATGGTCAATGATACTAATGGTTTTCCTAATATTGAACCATCTTTGCATTCCTGGAATAAATCCAACCTGATCAAAATGTATTATTCTTGTGATAAGTTGCTGTAGTCTTTTTGCTAATATTTTATTTAAAATTTTTGCATGTATATTCATGAGGGAGATTGGTCTGTAATTTTCTTTCTCCATTTTGTCTCTACCTG
>CM053589.1:149799321-149858666 GCA_028646515.1 Pseudochirops corinnae
CAAATTTTCTCCTCATCTTTCCCCTACCCACCACTCCAAAACAGCGATCCCACTGTATAACCCCTCCCCCAATCTATTCTCTCCTATGTCCTCCCCCATCACCCCTCTGACTTTCCAGTAGGACAAGATGGATCTCCCTACCTCAGTGCCTGTATACCTTAATTCCCAGTTGCATATAATTAATAATAATAACAATAATATATATATATTTTTAACATTTGATTATAGAACTTTAAATTCTAGATTCTTTCCCTTCCTCCCTCATCACCCACCCCTACTGGAAAGACGAGCAATTCAACACAGGCTGTACATGTGTAGTTACATAGAACATCTCCACAATGGACATATTGTGAAAGACTGACTATATTTCTCTCCTTCCTATCCCGCCCCCTGCCTTGTTCTATTTTCTACTTTGTCCCTGTCCCTTTACAAAAGTGTGTGCTTCTAACAATCCTCCTTGCCAACCCTGCTCTCTCCTCCGTCATCCCCCCTCTCATCCCCATCCCCCCTACTCTCCTGTAGGGCAAGATGCCCAATTTAGAATGAATGTCATTCCTTCCCTAAGCCAAATTGAATGAGAGTAAGGTTGACCCATTCCCTTTTTTCCTTCCTGTTCTTCCCCTCCATTGTAAGTTATCCCTTGCCTCTTCTATAGGAGATAATTAATTCCATTCTATCTCTCCCCATCTCCTCTCATTATATTCCTCTCTCACCTCTCAATTTCACTTTTTAAATATCATCCCTTCCTATTCATTTGATCCTGTGCCCTCTGTCTATGTACACATATATATACACACTCAAATATGTATTCATATGCATATATAACCTCCTATATAGACATATGTGTATGTATACATATATATACACATATATATGTATGTACATTTATATTCCCTTCAACTGTCCTCATCCTGAGAAAAGTTTCATAAGTTACAATTATCTTTTTTCCATGTAGGCATGTAAATAGTTAAACTTTGGTAAGTTCCTTATGATTTCTTTTCCCTATTTACCTTCTCATGTTTCTCTTGCTTCTTATATTTGAATGTCAAATTTTCTATTCAACTCTGGTTTTTTCATCAAGAATGCTTGAAAGTCCTCCACCTCACTGAATGACCATATTTTCCCCTAAAACATTATACTCAGTTTTGCTGGGTAGGTGATTCTTGGTTTTAATCTTAGTTCCTTTGACCTCTGGAATATCATATTCCACGCCCTTTGATCCCTTAATGTAGAAGCTGCTAGATCCTGTGTTATCCTGATTGTGTTTCCACAATATTCAAATTGTTTCTTCTTGGCAGCTTGTAATATTTTCTCCTTGATCTGGGAACTCCAACACCTGGCTATAATATTCCTAGAAGTTTTCTTTTGGGGATCTTTTTCAAGAGTTGATTAGTGAATTTTTTCAATTTCTATTTTGCCCTCTGGTTCTAAAATATCCGGGCAATTTTTCTTGAGAATTTCTTGACGGATGATTTCTAGGTTTTTTTTTATCATGGACCTTTCCTGCTGGCCTGCCTTCAGCAGGAGATTTGTTTCTCTCTGTCGCTTTGTGAGTTCTGTAGCTCTAAAATTTGTTTAGAGTCATATTTTGTGGGTATTTGAGGTGGTTATGGGGGGAGCCCACGGAGTTTCCCTGCTTCTATGCTGCCATCTTGACTCCACCCCCCAAAATCATCCTTTATAACAAAAAAATGAAAAAGAGGAAATAGTTCAGCAAAACTAACTAGCATATATTAAAAAAAAAAAAAAAGGTCCAACACTGTCTGTAGTGTTCCATCCTCAAAGTCTCTCATCTCTGCACATCATCTCTTTTCTTTTGGCTCAAAGCTGAGTTATAATTTCCTAGAATGTAATTCAATTGTTTTATTGTTGTTCTTCTTTCTGTGTACATTGTTCTGATAGTCGGGAATGTTTTTCCCCCCAATCTGCTTACTTCACTTTGCACCCGTTTATAGAATCCTTCCTATGCTTCTCTTTTCTTCATATTATTTTTTCTAGTGCCATAATGTTTCATTACATTCATTTGCCGCAAATTGATTGGTTATTCCCTATTCAGGACATGTACTTTGTTTCCAATTTTTTAGATTTTTTTTTTTTCTGCTAACAAAAAATGCTGCTATAACTATTTGGGGAATAGATAGACTTTCTGTGTACGATTCTAGAGAAGGATCAGTGTTAGAGCTGGGAAGGACTGAATGGACTGTCCAGTCCAAACTATTCATTTGAAGTGTAGCCCTGTTTTGATGTTGTCAAAGAACAGGAAAGGAAAGACCAGCTAGTTCAGGCAGAAAGGCTGATTCTCGTGGGGGAATTGGCTTGTTCCTCGACTGACATTGCCATTTTTAAAGAAACTAGACTCTTCCATTCCAAGGAAGGAGTAGGAGAGAAACTAGGCAAGAGGAGAGTAGATGCTGCTCAGTTGGAGGGAGTATGCTGGAGGCAGTCCTGGGAAGAGACAAAGCAGGAAGCAGGGAAAGCAGAAGCTCCAGAGAGCTGTGTTACTGTGGAAGTGACAAATGAATAGTCCAACCAGGCCACCAGGGTCAAGTGCTGGGGCTGCTAAGTCTGGGTGAGTTCTGTTTTTTGCCAACCTTGTGGTCTATATATATTTCCTATACAGGGTATCCCAATAGAGTGCACTTTTAAGCTTTAATAACTCAGTTTAATACCTATTAAACAGCTCTTGCTAGTTATTTAATAACTATTATTAAATGGATATGAAATTATTATAAATGATATGATATATTGTGCATATTACATAGAATATTGTATATTAATATAGTATATATGATATATATTGGATATCTAAATTATTGTATATTACCAATTATATTATTAAATTATATCATTACAAATTATTATTATTAAATAGATATTTAATCTATTAAAACTACACTGACTTTGGAGACATTGTGTGTGTGTGTGTGTATACACATACCTATACTAGTCTCCCATTAGAATGTAAACTACTTGAGAGTAGAGATGTCTCATTCTTTTTCTTTGTATCCCCAGCAATCAACCAGTCAATAGATATTTATTAATGCCCAATATGTTGCCAGGCACTGTGTTAAGCACTGAGAATACAAAAAGAAGGAAAAAAAGGCAGCTCCTGACCTCAAGGAGCATACAGCCTAATGGTGAAAACAACAGGCAAGCAGAGCAGATAACTGGCACAGGGAAGGCATTGCAATGAAGAGGGGTTAGGGAAGGCTTCCTGTAGAAGGTGGAATGTAAAGGAAACCAGAGAGGTCAGCAGGCAGAGTGAAGGAGGGAGAGCATTCCTGGCATGGGGGACAACCATAGAAAATTCCTGGAGTGAAAGATGGAGTATCTTGTTCATGGAACAGCCTAGAAGCCAGTGTCGCTGGATCAGAGTAGGTGGTAGGGAGAGGGCCAAGGGTAGGTTATAATGGTCTTCGAATGCCAAACAGAGGATTTTGTATTTGATCCTGTAGGCAATAGGGTGCCACTGGAGTTTATTGAGTAGGGGAGTGACATAGTTGGATGTGTGCTTTAGGAAAATCCCTTTGCTGGTTGAATCACTGTGCAGCAGGCTCTGTTGATTGATTGAATTCTGATTTGTCATTGAGCATATTAGTTCTCCTTTCTACCTTTGCATCATTGACAAATAAAGTATACCTTTATGTCTTCATCCACATTGTTGGTAGAAAATATTTGGGTCAAGTATAGAGTCATGAATCAATCCAGTAAAGACATTCTTCTAGGGTTAGATGCCTTAATCGATATTTTTAAAAGCACAGTTATTTAACAAGTTACTCATTCAGTTAAATGTACTGTCTTCCAAACTTCTTTGAACCCAGATCAGTAAGCAATGCTCTACTCTGCCCATCATGGCTTGCCTCTGCCAAGAAAGAGAAAGGGGGATACATTTTCTTTTCTCTTCTTCAGAAACAGTCTTGGTAATTATAAGCGGTCCGTTTCTTTTGTTGTTCTTCTTTCCCTTTCCATTATTCATTCAACCTACCTTTTCCATCTTGTCCATAAGGATACAAGGGGAGACTCTGAAAAGTATCTTGCTGAAACTGACACCTTATGTCTACTCTAGAGAATTTCTTTCACCTGCTAATCTTGCAGTCCTACTGAAAAAAAAATCAACAAACCAGTTTATTTGGCATGACTTCTCTTTTTGTGAACTCATGCTGACTCATGGTGATCCCTGCTTCCCCTTCTAAGAGCTTGGAAAAGTATTTGTTTAGAAATTCATTAGAGGATTTTGCTGTGGATTAATGTACAAGTATTGATTTTTGTCTTGTTTTTACCAAATTGGTTTTTGGAAAAGTTGGACCACATTGGGCCATCTGCAGTCTTCTTGTACTCTTCTTGATTTTACTGGTTATTTAAAGATTACTAACAGTGATTCTGAGGTGATATTTGCAAATTCTTTCAATACTTTGAAATACACCCAAGTGAAAACAATGGAGCCTATAGCTTTATCCTTTCAATAAGTGGCCAGCCACTCTATTGTCAGGTAGTTGCAGTATATTGGAAAGAACATGGAATTTGGAATTAGATGATCTACATTGTAGTCTTGGCTCTGCAACTCACCTATATGACATTTTAGCCAAGTCACAGATGCAATGGGACTGCATCTCTTCATCTTTAAAATTAGATTTGCTGTAAATGATCCTTGGATCCTTGCCCCATGACTGTTTTAACCTTTTACATTTTGAAGATGCTTATCTTTACTGAGGAAGATAGCAGCAAAATAAAAATTGAGGGGAACTGCTATCTCTGTTAATATTCATGAAATATGCCCTCTGGAGTTTCATTAATAATTGACATTAAGGAAAGTCTCTGACGTTTGAAAATCACTTTTTTTTTTTGACCAGGAAGAATCATTATAAGATAACAAAAGAACTAGAGAACGTAAAATATCAAAACTGAAAGATACATTAAAATATAGAATGTTAGACCTGAAAGGGATGTTACAACATAGAATGTCAGGGCTAGAAGATCTTTTTTTTATATATAACTTCTTTTTCTTTTTTTGTTTCTTAATTATCAACATATATATATTTCTCTGTATGTACACACACATATATATTTACTTATTAAAAATTAAAGTTTTTCTTAAAGGCTCTAAAAAGTATCTCCCATTTTTGTGTTAAGATCATATAGGAATTTTTTATACATGCAACCAGAATGAACTATATATTTTAATAATGATATGTAGAGTAATTTAAACTTCATAACTATAAAAATTTTCCAAGGTGTTAATATTAGAGAAATAATTCCATACTTAGTGGACGCAATAAAGCCCATTGTATGACTTTCCCTTTTTATATTAGGTCTTTATACTTTCTCTTTGGTAATTTGACTTAATACTGACTTTAGTTATTTTTCTCTGTCACAAGAAAAAAAACGCCGAGCCAATTTTGAAAAAAAAAAAAGTGTTTTAGAAAGTTTTAAAATTCTAAAATTCTCCAGAGACTGCAAAGCACTTTTATATACATTGTCTCATTTGAACCTCACAGCAACCTTGGCAGGGAGTAGGTACAACATATATTATTATTTCTGCTTTACAGATGAAGAAACTGAAGTTCTGACCTATTGTCAGTCAGCTAATAAGCCATACAGGCAGGATTTGAACTCAGATTTCCCTAACTCTAAGTCTGGCATTCTCCACTATGCCAACATGTTTTACCCCTTCTTTCCTCATTCATTTTTCCATTCTAAGTGCAGTTAACAGAGTTCTTTTTGTTGTCTTGAAGACAGTTAATTCAGAATTTTTGGGGGGAGGCAATTGGGATTAAGTGACATGCCCAGGATCACACAGCTAGTAAGTGTCTGAGGTCACATTTGAACTCTGGTCCTCCTGACTCCAGGGCCAGTGCCCCATCCACTGGGTCACCTAGCTGCCCCCAGAATTTTTTTTTTAAGATATCTACTATCAGTCCCCTCCAGAGCCCAATTAGAACAATAATTAGAAGAAGGAAAAACAACTCATACCATTACATTTTATTAGGGAGGAAAGTTCAGAATAATTAATAACTCTTAGTCATAGAGAAGAAACTCTAATCTCTCAAAAGAAAAAAATATGACACTTGGACATATTTTGCATACCAAAGAAACTTTCAGACATAACTTATTAAGTTCTAAAGTTCCAAAGTAGAAGCATTTCTACCTAAATCGTTCCTTCATAGACATGCCAATCCTTTAAAATTTCTTAGGAAAATAAACAATTTTAAAAAGTTTACTTTAAAGTCCAAGAGTAAAAGTGAACAAACTGTCTCCTAGTACAAAATGGTACTAAAAAAAAAGTTGTGGACTCTTTAATATTTCAAAGGGCAATTTTAAATAATTTCTGCTGCCCATAGCCACACTGACTATTAGCTATTGACAGCTGGTATTGGGGCAATACCTGGGGCAAGGGATCACTGGAGGAGGAGCTGGCAGATTCTGAGGTTCAAATAATTAGTCCCTTTAATAAAAATCCAGGTAAAAGCAGTTCAGAAAGGAATTTAGAGAAGTAAAGCTAAGTAAAGGCCTCCAGTAAGGTAATTTAAAAAGATATTGGTAAGGAGGTTCCTTGTGATTTCAGGAGTTCTTCCCACTCCCAAAAAACATAAAAACTGCTTTTATATTCACGCTCAAAGGGCCCAATGGTGAGTTCTAGATCAATCAACTTGTGTTCAAAGTTAGCTCAGACTTGCTCAGGTCTGCACTCTAGCTTCTTTCATCACATCCCAGCTGGTGTTATAGGAGGGACCCCTACCCCCACCCCCAGGACCTTCCAGTAGACCTTCCCAGGTCTACCAATATCTCAACCCCTTTACCCCAGCCTCCCACAATGAGCACAACAGAGAACAAAAGAAAACTTACAAGGAAGCAAAGGACAGCTCTCAATACAATCTGTATTTTTCATACAGGCTTTCTTGAAAGGGACATTTATCGTTATGTACTTTGAATCCTTACACGCTCTGCTTTGCATGTGACATGCTCCCCCCCTCCCTTTTCTTCATATTTAAATTCCATTATTTAAGTTTATAATATGTTTTTGTTTCTTTACTCTATATTTGTGTTCTGGTGTTTGAGTCTAAAAATAAGAATTTACTGTTACCAACTGCAGTTCAAAGCACCCAGGATACAAACACAAAAGCAAAGGAAATGTCCACCCTCAAGGAATTCATGTTTTAACAGAGAAAGGCAATGCAAATAGGGAAATGATAATGAAGAAGGGACATTTTAAAATCAATAAGTTCATACAGGAGGGGCAGCTACATGGCACAGTGAATAGAGCTCCAGCCCTGGAGTCAGGAGGACCTGAGTTCAAATCCAGCCCCAGACATTTACTAGCTGTGTGATCCTGGACAAGTCACTTAACCCCAATTGCCTCCCTCCCACCCCCAAATAGTAAGTACATAAAGGACACTCACCAACAAACTTTGGTTTAAAAAATATATATACAGAAGAGGGGAGCTAGGATAGGTAATAAAGGATAAATCATCAGAGTGTGATACTCTTGTACAAATAATGAAGGCTCAAGTTCTGACTAAGCTGAGATTGCTGAGCTACTCAAAAGGTGTAGTATCACTGCTGGGCTGGGTGGTTCCTGGGCTTGCTCTTCTTTACACTATCACAATCTTTAAAGAAATTTAAAAAAAAAATTCTGAACTTCATAAATGCTAAGATGAGCATTTCCATTTATAAAGCAGAATAGAAAAAAAAGGGTTGAGTACACAGTTACAAATCTGCACTTCCTGCTCTTCTCTCCAACTATACGACAAATTCAGCTTCTTTTCTTTCTTAATTTTTACTTTCAATTCCAAACTCTCTCCCTCCCTCCAGCTCCCCCCACCCACCCATGGAGAAGACAAGCAATACTATACCTGTTACACAAGTAAAGTTATGCAAAACATTTCTGTATAAACCACAACATGTTATTTTCAAAATTATTCTGTTTCTCTGTTTCCTACTGCCCTTGTTTCTGTTCTCTTCTGTGCATTTTAAAAATAAATGTTTCAGTGACCCTTTTTTCTTATTTTTAAAAATATTATTGATTTATTTTAGCATTATTTTCTTTTTTAAATTTTGAGTTCTGAATTCTTTCTCTGCCTCCTACACCCTCCCCTCCCCATTGAGAAGACAAACAATATAATATCAATAATACATGTGAAATCATGAGAAACGTATTTCTGCATTAGCCATATTGCAACAAAAAAGCAAAAAAAAATACAGTAAGAAAATTATACTTCAGTTTGCACTCAGAGTTCATCAGTTCTTTCTCTGGAGGGGGACAGCATTTTTTCAGCATGAGTACTTTGGATTTGTCTTGGATCATTGTATTGATCAGAGTGGCCAAGTCTTTTGCAGTTGATCATAATTACAACATTGTTATTACTGTGCGCAATGATCTCCTGGTTCTTCTCATGTCACCTTACATCAGTTCTTATAGGTCTTGCCATGTTTTTCTGAAACCATTCCCCTCAGCATTTCTTACAGTGCAATAGTGGTCCATCACAATTATATGCCACAACTTTTTCAGTCATTCTCCAGCTGATGAGCATCCCAATGTCCAATTCTTTGCCACCACAAAAAGAGTGGCTTAAATATTTTTTGTACATATATGTCCTTTTCCTTTTTCTCTGGATCTCTTTGGGAGACAGACCTAGTAGTAATATTGCTTGGTCAAAGGGTATGTACAGTTTTATAACTCTTCAGGCATAGTTTCAAATTGGTGTCCAGAATAACTGGACCAATTCCCTACTCCACCAACAGATTACTTTTATTGTCTGATAACGTATGCCTCATTCTGTACCTTGAGTTCATTGTCTGTCAAGGGGTTAGATAGCATGTTCCATCACCAGTCCTCTGAAATCATGGTTGATCACTGCATTGGTCAGAGTTCTTAAGTCTTCCTTAGTTGTTTTTCTTTATAATGTTGTTACTATTATATAAATTATTCTCTGGGTTCTCCAGACTTCACTCTGTATCAGTCCATACAAATCTTTCCAACTTTGTCTGAGACCATCCCTTTTGTCATTTCTTATGGCTCAATAATATTCTGTTACATATATACACCATGATTTGTTCAACCATTTCCGCCTAAGGGAGCACACTCCTGAGTTTCCAATCTTTTTGCCACTATGAAAAGAGCTATTTTAAATATTTTGTGTGTATTAATTCTTTTCTTCCTTCTTTGACTTCTTTGGGCTATAACCCCACTAGTGGTATTAATGGGTCAAAGGAAACGTACTGATTTGTGAATTTGGGGGTATATTTTCAAATTACTTTCCGAAATGGCTGGACAGATATATAGTTCTACCTGTACTATATTAGCATGACTGCTTTCTTATTTGTCATTCAGTCATTTTCGGTTGTGTCCAACTCTTCAGGACCCCATTTGTGGTTTTCTTGGCAAAAATACTGGAGTGATTTGCCATTTCCTTCTCTAGTTCATTTTATAGATGAGGAAACTGAAGCAAAGTCCAGTGACTTGTCCAGGGTCACTGGGCACTCAGACATGAGTAAGGGTCTAAGGTTAGATTTGAACTCAAGAAGATAAGTCTTCTTGATTCCAAGTCCAGTGTTCTATCCACCACACCACCTAGCTGTTCATAGACTCTCTAGTAATTGTCATTGTGGTACAGCATGCTGGCTCACTGCTCTCATGGCCAGGGCTTCTGCTTTCTGGTTTTCCATGTCACTGGGAGGAAGGGGAAGAAAGTGTCAAGTTGAATTCTGTTGGGAGCTAATGGGTCAGCTTGTCCAGTCCTGCTACCCCAATGTGGTGGGCAGTGGGGGAGTGGGCGCTGAGGAAGCACTTTAGGGGCTAGTGATGATCTTTCACTGCTATTAGCTCATTGAATTGTTTTCTCTTAGGTCCTTGGTGTCCTAGATCAGAGAAAATGACTAGTTCTCTATGATCTTGGTCATGTGACCCAGCCTCCATTACATTTCATTGACTGTTTTGGCTGCCTCTGTCTGACCTCCAACTTTGCTAAGGCTTAGTAGGAAAAAAATGGCAAAATAACTCTCTGAAATAGGATTTGAACCCAGATCCTCTGACTCTGAAATCCCTACTCTTTCTACTACACCCACACTACTATGAGCTAAATGAAAACTTCTGATGCTAGTTTTCCCTTGGCAAATATTTAAACAGTGCCATTGTACCTCCAGGAAAGCTAATGACTAGCCATTATGAAAAATTTTATTGTTTTTGGAATCATGGTCCTCATTGGATCACCATTTGCTTCCCTCTTTTGAGCACTGAGAAAGATTGGGAGAGTCTAAAAATTCCTTACATTTCCTGCAAGTTTTTGGTCTACTGTTCTCAGCCATACTAATCTGATATGATCTTCCTCTTAGAGAGATGGGTACTACCCCCAGAGAATAGAAAATATACCAGTTTTGGCAGGTATCGTCTTCTCAATACCAGTTCATCTAGCTCCTTGGAAGGAGGTTATTTTCATGAGTAGCAGCTGTATGTATTTACTGTTTAGCCCCAGGGATATCTGGATACTCCTGCTGTTAGCCAGAATGTGGTAATACAGGATCTGACTGTCTTGGGAAATCATTTTGGCCCACTCTGTCCTCCATCTCATGATTAGTGGGCGACATTTGGTAAAGGATATGGCAGTACTTAGTGGGCCATTTGAGGGGCAGAGGTTTGGAAATTAATCATCATTTAATCCAGGGACCCAACACCTTTACAAAATTCTTAGCAGTGTAGGGGGTCACTGATTCAAAGGAGAATTCCAGAGAAGGTATGACGTGAGGTATTACAGATAAATCTTCAACTTCCTGTCCCTTGCCTGGTAAAGCAGTAGCCCCAGGGTCTCTAGATATCTTTTGACTTCTGACATCAGTATTTAATTCAGGCCCCTATTAGGACTTCCCTGACATAATCACTTCCATCAAGCTCACCTTCTTTCTCCAGTGCTTTGCAAGTGTCTGGGACAGCAAAGCACCTGCTCCAAAGGGGTCTTAGCCATCCCAGATCCCAAGCCTCCATGAGCCTAAGGTACAGTAGGTACCTTTTCTTTAAGGGACTCAGATGGGGAGTTGAATGTCCACCCTGGTGGCTAGTTTTTCCTGGCTATGCCCAGTCTTCACAGGACTCTAAAGGATGGATACCCCTATTAGCTAGTCATTACACCCCATAAAGAAGATGAATTCTCAGCTCCCAATTCCCTTCATCCCCATGCTTTGCTGAGGCAAATCAAAACTGTTTTCTGGTCACTTTCAATTTTGTTCAAGTGTATTATTTTTAAATTAAATACGCTTACGGATCACTCCTACTTTGTGAGAGGTCTCTTTTAACAAAATTAGACAGTTAAATAAAACTAATAGAGAGACCTCACCTGAAAGTACATGTAATGTTTCACATCTGTAGTAACCCACACATACCTCCCTATTTAAAAAAAAAGTTATCTGTTTTTCTTCCTCCCAACTCCCACTCCACTGGGGAAAAAATGTCTAATGAAGCAAATTCTATTCCTCCTCTCCCTCTTCACTCTCATTCCCATTGGCCTCAGTGTGGTATAGCGGCTTTAGAGTCAACAAACCTGGGAGTAAATCATGCTGATCATGTCATTTACTACCTGCACAACCCTGAGCAGTTGACTTAGCCTTTGTTTGCTTTAATTTTCTCCACCATAAAATGGGGATGATGGTGCCACCTATCTTGAAGGGTAGTTGTAAAGGTCAAATGTGATACTAATTTTTCTTTTTGCCTTTATTTTGGAGGGCAGTTGGGGTTAAGTGACTTGCCCAAGGTCACACGGCTAGTAAGTGTTAAGTGTCTGAGGCTGGATTTGAACTCAGGTCCTCCTGACTCCAGGGCCAGTGCTCTATTCACTGCACCACCTCGCCACCCCAATGAGATACTATTTGTAAAGTGCTTAGCATAGTTCCTGGCACATGGTAGGTGCTACGTAAATGCTTATTCTCTATCCTTTTCCTTCCCTGTGACTAAATGGCCTCTGATGTCCCTTTCGGCTCTAACCACATGGTCCTCTGGTCCTCATCACCAACTGTCCTCTTCTCTGATTGAAATCCTTCCTCTACTGGGTGGTTAGAATTTTTATTGAGATCTTTTGGTCTGAGATTTGCATTCATTTTATAATATCCCTTGTCTCTGCACTACGCAGACAGTCACCCTGTTTAACAAAAAGGAAAGAAAGACAGTTCAGCCAAATTAATCAGCGCACCATCCCATCAGGTAACATGGGAAACATTCCGCACTTGTAGTCCTCCTTCCTGGCAAAAAAGGGAGGGAGGAGGGGTGCATTCTAATTCTGCTTCCTTGCTCAGTAGCATTCTAGTGTTCAGTTTTGGCTTAGTTATTTGTTTTTCCAGTTGCATTGTTGCATTCATTATGTATACAAATTACATATGGATACACACACATATATATGCTTACGTAATTTTCCAATTCTGCCTAGATCCATTCTATGAATAGTACATACTGCAGTCAAGATTTCTTCCAGCACTCATTCAAGGTTGTTGGGGGCATATGGGATGTTCAAGGAGGACTGGCATCTCTGGTATGAGGGCTTACTGAGTCCTTTTCAGGACTGCTCATCCGCTACTACCCTTGGTAGCCACCTACCACCTGACTGTCACATGTGGCTCCAAGAAACTGTAGCAGCTACACTCCAGTAAACCATCTCAGCAGATGGGTTAAACCCATCTAAAGTAACTGGCAGGCAAACCTGGTGGTGTGTTGGTGGTAGGGGACATCTACACCCAAACATGTGAAGACTTCCCCCAGCAGAATAGGTGGATAAGAACAAGTTGTTCCAAAGACCATGAAGGCGGCTGAAGCAAGTGCTGTGGAGCAGCACTTAAAGTTTGGCCAGACATTGAAGAGGTTATCTGTTGTATCCTGAGTCATTGCCAAGAGTTCTGACTTTTGTTCTGTCACTGGATTTCAATGGCTCTGGAAGAGAGAGCGAGGCTGAAGACTTTGTGCAACTCTGCCTCACTTAGATCCAATACACCCACATGGACTGTAACATCATTGGTCCTCTTCAAAAATTAAGGATGACAGCAACAACAAGGTTCTTGAATCACTGAGAAGATGAGGAATGAGAGCTTTAGGTTTCTTCTGTCTGGAAAGGGGAAGAACATAAGAGACTCTCTGGCAGCAGATGGTAAGGGGAATTGAAGTGTAGATCATAACAGGCCATGCCATGGAGCTCTGAGGGTGTCTGGTGGGTGGATAATCAGTACTCAATTCTCACCCGTGTTCTAAGACTTTTCTGTCACCAGTAGGACCAGGAGAAATAGGAGGCTAGGCTGAGGGAAGGTGGACTATATATGGTTACCCAAATGGAGTCTATGGAATCCTATACAGGTTCCAGAAGGTTGAGGAAGACTTAAGACTTGTAATATGGTTACATACAGGAAAGAGTATGGATATGGTACAAAAGGGCCTGCATTCATGGGATTCTGCCACTTATTAGGTATATGGTGTTAGGTTAATTGCTTAACCTCTGTGGCCCTGTTTTCTCATCTGAAAAACAAGGAGGTTAAACTAGGTAACCTCTAAGAATCCTTCCAATTCTCAGTCTATGTTCCTATAGTCACGCTGTAATACACATGCTGAGAAGGGCAAAGAGAAATGTTGGACTTTGGGATGCATCTGTCATGTCCATCAGGAAAGAATGTCAATCTGCCCTGATTTTAAGTCTTCTAGAGATGATACAATTAGGTATTTTTATGTGGAAATCTACTTCTCCAAAGAGGTAGGAGATAGTGTATTCAGGTGCAAGGTGTTTCTTGTGTGACATATAAGTCCCAGGAAATTGTATGCCCATATATATAACATCTGAATTGGGCAGGAAAGAATGTTGTGATTAGATGGATGGGAGAGGGCTTGTGGGAGTCCAATGGGTGGATTTAGAGACAGACTCCAAGTACAACTCACTAGAACTATAACTAGGGCAAGAGAATCTCCTGGTCGCCTCATCAGCTTGAGGAATGATTCCCTTTACCTCTAAGATCAAATATAAATTCCCCACTTTGTCAATTACAGCTCTTCATAACCTCGTGTCTTCTTACCTTTCCAATTTACTTTACTCCCTTCTCTCTTCAATCCAGAAAAAAAAATGCCTTATTTGCTGTTCTTTAGACTTGGCATGCTGTCTCCTTTCTTCAGTCTTTAGTACTGGCTTTCCTCCATACTTGGAATTCTCTTCTTGCTCACTTTTGCCTCTTGGAAATCTGGAGTTCCTTTGATTCTAACCAATACTATCTATTTTGGGAGACCTTTCCTGGTCCCATCAGCTGCAAGAACCTTCCCTCCACGTCAGGGTTCTCTTTCAGAGTACCTTAACTTTCAGAGTACCTTCTCCAGAACAGAAGAGTCATGGCTCTGAGGTAAAAGCAAAGAAAGTTTATTAAAGTCTCTTACAGCCAAATTTTAAGGCAGGCTTCAAACTACCTCCAAGGCTTAGGTCTTATATTTACCCTAGATCCACATACCACACGTGACAGAGCCCAGCTGAACAGAATTGTGAGAGGGGATGTGCAATCACAAGGGCATGAAGGTCCCAGGGTGTAGAGACACTAATCAGGAACATCAGGTAACCCCACGTAAGAAAATCTTGAGCAATGTCGTATCCCCTGGCCCGGGATGGTGCAATATGCTCTGACCTACATGTGACCCAACTAATTCCCGGGCTTCAAACACTTCCCTGTGCCTCAACACAACCACTTGCAATCTTGCACATATTTTCTAATCCTCACACAGCCCCTTTTTTGTTTTGCACTTCACGCTCACACTGGAGTGTGATCTGGGCCTTGAGCAGACTCAAAGAATTTTTTCAACATGCTAACAGCACGTCTAATACCCATGGGAATACAGAGTAACAAAGCAAGAAAGCAAAAGACTAGCAATCCAAAAACCAACAATCAATTTCCAATCCCAGGCCCACCATGACACACTCTTCAATTTGTTCAACAAGTCAGCACAACATCCTGTGGGGACAAGCCCCCATGGTTGGCATGACCCATGTCCCACATTAATTCACCCAGGTCCATCCTGTCAGCTGACAAACCACCCCATTCCACAAGGCCATGCAGGTGGTGTTCAATGGTTTCCCACTGCAGTCTAGTAGCACAGCAAGGTGTGGGGGTGACACAAATAGATGTCTACTCGACAACCTTAAAAGTCTTGCTGGCTCAGCCTCTGTACCAAAATAGTCCCTTCGTAAAAGTCAGCAACAGTCACAACAACTGAGAAACAGGGCATGGTGGAATGGAAGGCCAAAAGCACGTCCCTGGACAGGAGTCACTGCCATGAGGCTGGCCACTTTGACAAGCCTCGCCCCCAAGAGACAGTACAATCAGCGTGAAACACAGCCGTTGCATGGTCTTAGCTTGGCTTCTCCTCTGCCTTGGTTGCCTCTTGGGTCTCCTTTTCTTCCTCCTCTTCTTTATGTTGATGTTGTGGGAGGACCCGGACCCTTCAGACAGGATACCAGCACAGCCCATGTTCTGTGGAGACATAAACATACCCTTCTCCCCTTATGATTATTTCCTAAGGGCCCATCCACACTTCTCTTTTCTGGACCACAGCTTGTTCCTCAGCATTAGCCTTAACCGGGGGCAGGACAAGTAGCTGTCCTCTCTTGGCACAAAAGATGTCTCATAGCCAGTGTCATTTCCAAATTTTTGTGATAGTGCCAGATCTATAAGTTTCTATCTGACGGGGGCCCTTTTTTGTTTAGCGAGAATCGCTTTTAGTGTGTTGTTAGTACATTCACTATAGGTAAAGGTGTAAATACCTGGTTTTCTATAGGGCATATATACACATTACAAAATGCAAGTGACCTGTTTTTAAACAAATTCTACACCTTTTGATCCCAACAAAATTCAACCTAAAATTTTGCTGATAACACTACTTCTGGCTTTCAATGAATCCCCAATCTTCACTACACTGAATTAAATGACCAGAATAAGTTCAAATTGATACACAAGATTTTTTCTCTAGTAGGTGAATCAGGGAATGGTTAATTACTTATTTGTTTTCCTTTTCAATCCAAGGGAAAAATTCCCATATTATTTCTCATCACCTTTTCTTCATTCCACTTGGCCAGAGTGGAATGAAGGGAAGGAGATTTTTAAACCTTTGAAAGTCTCAGAACTTCTGTTCACACTTTTTTGACAAAATGACAAATGACTCTCACACACTTGCTCACAGAAAGACATAAAGACAAAACAGAGAGACACAAATAGACAAAATGGATCCAAAAGCTTCACATAGAACTTATAGGAGATCTCCTGAAAAAATTTAAAAGTTGCTAGCTCTCCAGATAACAATGGAAGCCAGGTGAAACTTACCTGACAATAGTAGAAACAGCTGTAGCTACTTGCATAATCTATATGTGACAACAAAAGGTCCCTCCAGGGATTTCCCCGAGGCTGCATTTCTGTTTTTCCCTTTAGCTTTCTGGCATTGTGAAGCAAAGTGACCTGGCTTGCCACAATGGAAGCACTCACCTACCCCCAGAGCTCCATCCTTCTCTATAGTTTCTGCTCTACACTGCACATGCAGGTGCTGCTTCTTTCCACAATAAAAGCAAGCCCTATCCTCAAACAGCCTTAAGCCTTTATGCAAAGCAGCAGCAAGCAACTCAGTCTGATACACCTATGAACCCACTCCCTGACATCTATTTAACTTTTGTAGGGGCCTAAGCATTTGCTACTCCACTCTTCCCCATATATCCCTGTCCAAGCCAGTGTTATACAGCCATGGAGAGACCTGTAAAATGTTTTTAACAAATTCATGTGCCCTTTTGGGTGAGATGCTCAAACCTTGCTTTTTAACAAGTGTCTCAACTTGTTTAGCATACACCTCTAAATCCTGAGCCTCCATTACTATATTCCCCATCTTGGGCTCCTGGGCCAAGTCCTCCAGCAACTATTCCCAGGCTCTTCTGTCCTCTCAGAGAGTCCTCTTTGAGAGTCCTTTCCACCGGCCTTCCTATCTTCCCTGCTCCTATTCCACGTCCCTGTTTCAGGCACTACTCTGTCAGGGTTCTCTTTCAAAGTACCCTAACTTGCCTGCAGAGGCAGCCAGTTACTTACCCTAATGGAGAAGGCGCCAGCACCTTCTCCAGAACAGAAGAGTCATGGCTCTGAGGTAAAAGCAAAGAAAGTTTATTAAAGTTTCTCGATGGGGAAGCCTTACAGCCAGATCTTAAGGCAGGCTTCAAACTACCTCCAAGGCTTAGGTCTTATATATACCCCAGATCTACATACCACACATGACAGAGCCCAGCTGAACAGAATTGTGGGAGGGGAAGTAAATTGTGAGAGGTGAAGTGCAATCACAAGGGCATGAAGGCCCCAGGGTGTGGAGACACTAATCAGGAACATCAGGTAACCCCACTGAGCAAAGCAATATCCCCTGGCCAGGGATGGTGCAATATGCTCTGACCTCCACGTGACACAACTAATTCCCAGGCCTCAAACACTTCCCTGTGCCTCAACACAACCGCTTGCAATCTTGCACATATTTTCTAATCCTCACACTTCCACACCCTGAGCCCACCTTGTATTTGATCTGTATGTGTCAAATATACATCTCAATGTGTTCGTGTGGTCTTCCCCATCAGAATGAAAGGTCTTTGAGGATGTATTGAGGGTACATCTTTGTATGCCCAGTACTTACTGCAGCATCTGGCACAGAGTAAGTACTTAACCAACATTGCTGATTGATTGTTTGTACACTAGTAAGGACAAATTTTAGTTCTCAAAGCAGACACAATGGACAGATGGTCCATGATGCTTTGTGTTTAGAACAATTTTTACTTGTAAATTTATTTATGTGACAAAACATACCACATGTCCTCATCTGTTTTTCTCTGTTCTTTTTTCCTCCAATATATACATTGCTTACTCCTCTCTATAATAAATAGCCCCTCCAAAAAAACAAAACAAAACCTTGCAAGCTTCAGAGGGAGTAGGTTCCCTCAATCCAGATTTCCATCCTGAGTAAGCCAGAGGTGACCTCTTGGTTAGTGTTCTACCACATAACCCAGAGACAGCATACCTGATAGTGGGAATGACTATGTAGTTGAGAATGTACCTATTCCTGTCTTGAATTTTCTTGCTTTATGAAATAATTCACTACATTGAAATTCCAGCAGTCAGCACTACTGTGGTTTCTTTTACCAAAATCCTGAAACCTGGGGATGATTATTGAACCATCTCAATAGGTGAGTGGGACATTTTTCTTTCTATTTCTATTTCATTATTCTTTTTATTCTACCTTCTTTATTTCTATTTTCTTTTTTATTTGGGGGAGGTGTTTTGTTTCTATTAGAATTGGGTTTTTTTCCACTTGTACATAATGCAGTGGTTCTCAATGGAGGGAAAGATTCCTTATCCCATATTTTGGGCATTGCCTAAGCTCTCAATATGGTTCTTTAGATACTGACATCCAGTGTTTAAGATGAAAGAAATGATCTGCCTAGCACTTTGAGAGCTGATGATTCTGCCTGATGGCTCACATTCCCTAGGGCAGTAACATGTCTATCTTTTGGGATTATACAAACATCCTCCCAGCTATGAGGTTAAAGATTAATAATTAAATAACATGTGACACCAGGCCAAGAGACTCTGCTCTTAGTTGGAGGGTAAGATCATTATCCCCGCCCATGAACATGCTGTGTTGTTCACCTACTATAAGCACAGAGAAAAGGAAGAAAGGAGAGGAATTGTGATTCACAGTAGAAGCCTGTGCACAAACTAGGAATCATGTTGGAAGAATTCTGCAATTCTACCTTCTGGGTGAGCATTTTGCTTTTTTACACTTGCTGAAGACCCTTCTCTAATGCTCAGGACAAATGTCTGATTAGCCCAAGAGGATCCTCAGAAGGTCTAGAGAAGTTGGCCTTTCAATTAATCTGTGGAGGTTGTTTCTTTGAGTCTAGGAATTGCATCTCCAAGGTATTCCAAATGGAATGATGACAGCGACTTTGGAAAGGGGTAGCACATTCATTCAAATGGGTGGATAGATTAGTTTATCAAAATGAAATCATAGACTCTTGGAAGGGGCTTTAGAGGTCATTGAATCTAATCCCCTCATTGAGATTTTGATAGGAAGAAGAATTGCCTTTGGGGAGATAAAGAGGAGAAGTTTGATTTTAGGCATGTTGAGACTAAAGGGTCAGTGAGAATTTCCAAGTAGAAAGATTCAATTATTAATTGAAGGAATGGGTTTAGAACACTGGAGAAAAGACAGGAGTAGAGAGGTAGATTTGGGAATAACTATGTCAAGGTGATGATAGTTGAATCATGAAAGAAGCTAAATTCTCTTGGGAAGAAGGGGTAGTGAGGGAACAGAGAGGCTGAAGACAAAATCCTGGATAAGCTCAAATTTAAGGGGCGCAATGAGGAAGAGGAGGTAGTGGTCAGAGAAGTAAGATGTAAACCAGGATAATATAGACTTTAATGGAGAAAGGGCGGAATTTTAGAGGAGAGGTGGTCTGTACAGTGTCAAAAGCTGCAGGGAATTAAAAAATAACCACTGAAAGGAATTTATTACAGTGATTAAGCTGTCATTGGTGACTTTCTAGGGAGTAATTTCAGTAGAGTGGAAGTGATTGGTGGGCAGGAGAAGAAATTGTAGGGGTTAGTGAAGGCATGATTGTAAAGGAACCTACAGTTTTTTTCTTTCTATTTTTTCCTTTTCTTTTCTTTCCTTTTTTTCTTTCTTTGTTTTCAGAGGTGGAGTAGAAGCAGATATCCTGACTACTAATAAAAGTAAAAGAATAGTACTTTACGGGGTAACAGTCAAATTAAATCATTTTTCAGAATGAGAAGAGCTGAACACCCAGAGTAGGGAGCCAGTAGGCAGGAAGATGTGGAAATCATTGGAGATGGGGGATAATTTAGAGAGGAGGTAGGAGGAGATTGGGATCAAAAGTATATACAGAGAGATTAACTTTACAAAGGCAAAGGGATGTTTCTCCAAAGGAAGTCAGGGAGATAGAATGCTAATAGAGATAGACATTCATAGATTGGTTAATGGTTTTATCTCAGCGCTGAGAGGCAAAGGAGACTGAATAAAGAATTCATGGTGGGAAAAGTAATTTTGAGATAGCTATTGTGATGAGTGTGCTAAGACATTGGTAAATATGAATAAAAGGCTTACAAAGCATCACTTCGTCATTCTTCTTTTTATGCAAAACTTTTGGCAAGTATAAGTCTAGTAGATGATAATGGCTTAACCCTATAACAGATTTATTACTAAAGGACTTTTGTTTATTTGTTCTTGTGTATCCTGTGCTGTCCTATTTAGGACCCAACTATCCATTTAAAAATTCTGTATTTGATTTTTATTTGGAAAGAAGACTCAGAAAAATCTTAATTCAGGCATGATAGGGAAAGATAGTTCTAATATTTTAAAGAATAGAAAAAAGGCAACCTGGGAGTTTTTTCTTGAATGCTAAAGATACTTGAGCATATCTAGGAAATTGATTCAAAGTTTCCAAAATAAATTCCTAAACTTTTTCATTCCTAAATCTGTATTAAAAACTTTTCAGCATGCCATTTGACAAATAATTATTTCAAAATTAAATGTTGAAGTTTAAGAGGGGGAAATTTTGGGGAGAAAAATGAAAGTTTCTTATGAGTCCACGAAACAGAAAGGCCTACAGACTATAGGAGTGCCCTCTAGAAATTTTTAAAATTAAATTTTATTTTTAATTTCGAGCTCTTAAACAGCAAAAAGAGCATTTCTGTACACATGGCAGAACATGAAAAGAGGATTCTGTATGAAGCCATGAAGCTACATTTCATGCCCATTTCTTTCTTTTTTTTTTTTTAAAGTTTCTTTGTATTCTTGCTGGTTTTTTTTTTTATTCCAAAGTTCCTATTCAGCTCTGGTCTTTTCACCAGAAATGTCTGGAAGTCCTCTGTTCCATTAAAAACCCATTCCCCCCTCACCCCTCCAAAGATCCCAAGGATTGGACTCTGGAGGTTTTCAGAGTAAATTGTTCTAGGCTGTAAGACTATACCTTTTGTCATTTGGAATATTGTATTCTAAGATCTTCTGTGTTCAAGAAGCTTCTATGGCTTGGCCAGTCCTTGGTATTTAAACTACTTCTTTCTGGATGTTTGCAGTATTTTATCTTATATGTAGGAGATCTGGATTTTTGGTTATGGCTTTTCTGGGACTTTTCATTTAGTGGTTCATTTTGGTGGATTAATGCAAATTGCAGGGTTTTGTTGGAATAGGTGCTGGGGGTGGGGGAAGAGGAGGAGGGAGGATGGGCAGCCTGTATCTCCATTGAAGAAATCACCTCTAACCAAGGTTTCAAAGGAAATCTCCTAAAGTTCACAGAAGTCTGTTATAGAGTTTGAAGCAATTTAACTGAATATAAAGAACTCCCAACAAAACCTTTTGGAGAACCTTTTGGCTTTGGATAATTGTTCGATTCATATTACAAAGGTCTAACCTACAGCTTCTGGGGGGAAGATGGGGGAGGATCTAGACCTGTAATTTCAGCTATGCTGGGAACTCCCAGTATGGAAATCCCCTCCACAAATGCAAACAGACAACTCATCTGTCATTTATAGTAATGGAGTGTTTCCTGAAAGTTTAATGACTTACCTGTGGTCACAAAGATCTACCTGACTCCAAGGCTGACTACATAAGTTACATCTTAGGTACCTAAATTTAGTGCTATATAAACATGCCTAGAACATGACGTGGAGGGGAAAAAATTACTAACCTCCAAAATACTAAAAGCGGATATTCACTTTGGAAAGAAATCATGTCTATCCTTCTAAGAGCTGTATTTGGAAGTATTACTTTTCTTAGTTATTCTCAAAAGATAAAGGAGATGGAGGACTGGTGTGATCTTTGCCTCCTCATTGACAAAGCTACGCATCCATGTGGTCCTGGTAAGGAACCACTGCCACCAAGGAACTGATTTCAGACAGAGGTAATGAAATAGCAACCAAAACATGATGTGAAGGAAAAATCTGTGAATCTTCCATTTCATAGTATAGAAGAGATCACAAAGAATAATGAGTACTGAGAAGCAATGAGGCATAGAAAAATGGTTTTTATTTTTATAAATAAAATTTATTATCTTATAAAATAATAAAATTATTATAATTTCATTTATTAATCTAATTAATTAATTAATATGCATTATTTATATAATAATTATTATATATAACAAAATAATAAAATAAACCCATAGAATTTGCACTTATTAGCATTAGACATATCAGCTCAATAAAGAACCATAAACCTAGAGGAATAATAAATTATAAAACCATGACACAGATGAGCAAACCCATGAACTTTGCCTTTGCTGATACTAGACAGGTTGGCATGACAGAAATCCACGTGCAATGAGTAGTAGCTCAGATGTACTCCTTTCCTGGTACTGTTGATCACATGGAAGTCATAGGTCCTGAGGTGAAGTAGCACCCACCAGAAGAGAAAATTTTGCTTGACACTTTCCAGAAAATGGGAAGCGATTTTCTCTGATAGTGGAGTGGCTATTATATAAGCCAGTCCATACTTTTGGCTGTGTTAAATGTAACCTGTTCTAAATTTTAAATAATATTAACCTGACTGCTTTGACAGAAACTAATGGCTCTTTTGGAGAGAAGCATGAACCAAACACTGATATTTCTAGGGTTTCTTTGGGAAAGATTTTCTGAGCAGCTTCCCAAAATTATACTTGGTTTGTTGTGTCCAGTCTCTTAGAATCAGCTATCAGACTTGATTTATCCTCATTTCCTCAGTTACCTTAATTATCAGTTCCGAGGGCCAAATCTGGTCAGTAATGACAGCTGATGTTTCTTTTTTTTTTTTTTTGCTTTTTTTTTTTTGGAGGGGGAAGGTAGGGCAATTGGGGTTAAGTGACTTGCCTAAGGTCACACAGCTAGTTTTGTGTGTGTGTGTTGTGTCTGGGGCTGGATTTGAGCTCAGGTCCTCCTGACTCCAGGGCTGGTACTCTATTCACTGCGCCACCTAGCCACCCCAACAGCTGATATTTTTATAGCACTTTATGGTTCACAAAGCATTCCCTCACAGCAATCCTTTAGACAGGGAAAAGTATCATTATTTCTATTTTACAGGTGAGGAAATTAAAACTAAGAGAATTGAGGTAACTTTCACATAGTCACACCACTACTGAATGGAACAGCCAGGATTCAAACCTTATGACTCCATACCCAATGCCTTTTCCATTATTCCATGCTAGTATTCACTGGGGAAAAGCACAGGAAAACAGAATCCCGTGATACTTGGGCTCTGATTCAGACATTGTATCAGGAGGTAAGGGCCAGTTTAAAAAGTAGGAATCATGGAGAGGCATTCATGGTATTGGCTAGTACAGTTTGGGGGAAGCAGCTGCTAATGGAGCCTGCTTCTGGGTGGCCAAGCCATCTGAGAGACACATGACTTGCTGCTGTGTTTGGAAATGGGACCTTTGGCTAGAGCAAGAAAGAAAGAAATGAATTTGAAAAGCTGAATCTGCAATGACCCTCCTTAACTGAGGAGTCTTAGAAGAATCCTGATGACCTTCAATCCAGTAAGGCAAATGCCTACCGTGAAGAGGCATCTCTAGACCTTCACATTACTCTTAAGACTAAGAGGAGACAAGATAAGACCAACTTTTGCTTCTTCTATCTTCCCATGCAGAGGAGGGATGGTTTTCCATTTAAGGGCTTTCCTGGGAGTTGTTAGTTCCCCACTGGTATCTGTAAGAGGTAGCAATGATTTTTGTATGGGGAGAGAAGAGAGGAGATGAGAATGGTCACCCATGTATTTTCCTATGAGTTACCTTTTCTGTTGCCTTGATTAAATACTTTGATATTTGGTTTGTGGTTTCTGCAAAGTCTATGAAGAAATGGTGATTAGAATGGGTGTTCAAGTAACATTTTCATAATTAAAATTCTACAAAATATGGGAAAGTTCCTTCTAATCTAACAAGCAAAGGAATGAAAACAGGTGAGAGAGAGCCTAGGACACCTTAGTACTGAAGTCCCTTCCTGTCTAGGATTTACTCTCATAAGAATAGACACAGGTTTGGGAATTGTATCCAGAAATTCGAATAGGAGGAAGAGGCAAGTGTTTTGTTGCTTAGTCATTTTCTGATTGTGCCCAACTCTTCATGATCCTTTTCAGGGATTTTCTTGGCAAAGATACTAGAGTGGTTTGCCATCTTTCTCTAGCTCA
Organism: Pseudochirops corinnae; assembly: GCA_028646515.1. Taxonomy (NCBI): domain Eukaryota; kingdom Metazoa; phylum Chordata; class Mammalia; order Diprotodontia; family Pseudocheiridae; genus Pseudochirops; species Pseudochirops corinnae. Next base: position 149,823,503 of record CM053589.1, read on the forward strand.
TTTTATAAATGAAGAAACTGAGTCAAATAAGGTGATTCTTTTTTGGAGTTTTCTTGGCAAGTTCGCTGGAGTGGTTTGCCATTTCCTTCTCCAGCACATTTTACATATGAGGAAACTGAGGCAAACAAGGTTAAGTGACTAGCCCAAGGTCACACAGCTAGTAGGAGGCTAGAATTGAACTTAGATCTTCCTGACCCCAGGTCTGGCACTCTAGCCACTGTGCCACCTAGCTGCCCAAGTATTATATTATATTACTTGCCACCTAAGAGGCAAGTATTCAGTTGAGTTTTGCCTTAGATAACCAAGGAGGAAATCTTTGAAGTAAATATTCCTTTCCCCCATCTTATCTTTCCCAGAGCTCCTTATCCACCTCTCTACCTTGAAGTTCTAATCTTTAGTACGTATGAAGGATTTTTTTATGCCACAGTACCCCATTTTTATGCATGTGAATTATGCCCATCTCTTTAGGCTGTACAATAAGAAGGCTGTGCCAAACCTGGAAAACAGGCCTCTACTTCACCCTGCATCTCCTCCTCTCTGAGTCTGACACCCCTCACCCTCAAGTTGAGCTCTAGGATACAACTCAAGACTGTGATTAGTAAGGACAGGTCTTCTTTCTATTGGACTGCTTGGAGCAAATGAGAAGAGTTTTGTCTTACTAGGATGATTGGGAAACAGGGCTAGAGGTGAGGGACATTTACTTGGGGGTGAGTTAAATTTCAGTTGGAGGAGGACAGCCATGTTGTTTTAAAGAATTGTCTAATGAAAAACTGGAAAATACAGATGTGCCTAATCCAGTTTCTCTCTCCTTTTCACCAGAATGACTCATACCTGGACCGCCCAGATGCCGACTTACCTCTGTGCTTTGAACAAACTGTTCTGGTCTGGATACCTCTGGTCTTCCTTTGGCTTTTGGCCCCTTGGCATTTGTTCAACACATATAAATCCAGAACCAAAAAGTCATCTTTAACCAAGCTCTACCTCACAAAGCAGGTATGGTGCTTTCATCATTTCCCTACCCTCTGTCCTTGGTCCATAGCAAGGAAGTCCAAGTAAAGAAATAAAGAAGGGGGCAGCTAAGTGGTGCAGTGAATAGAGTACTGGCCCCGGAGTCAGGAGGACCTGAGTTGAAATCCAACCTCAGACACTTAACACAAAAACTAGCTGTGTGACCTTGGGCAAGTCACTTAACCCCAATTGCCCTACTGTCCCCCCTCCAAAAAAAAGCAAAAAAAAAGAAAGAAGGAAGCAAATCTCTTTATGTCATTACTCTGGTTCCTGTAACATCCCCACAGGATCCCAGATCTGGAGCTTGAAGGGATTTTACAGGCCATTTAATCCAACTCTCATTTTTTCATCTAAGTCAAGACCTAGCAGATCATTAAGCTCATTCATCTCTTCACATTCCATATCCACATTGTCCCTTTCTCCCATGCGACATTAACCGTGATTAGAAATGGTTGGTCAGTCAAGCTGGTAAAAACTTTTGTTTCATTTAAATATACAGAAACAGGCTCATTTCCACCAAGGGCTTCTGATGGATGAGACTTGTGTGATTCCATAAGCAAGGGAGATGATAGGAATATGGGTTCATATTTCAAACTTATTTGTAGTCTCTAAGGTTCTATATCAGATTCCAACGTTTATGAACCTCCAACAAAAATAATACCAGACATTTCTATTCGAAGGGCTTTAAATATGCAATCTTATTTGATCCTCAGAATAGCTTTATCATGTAGCTTTATCATCAGAGCTTTAGGGTCCAAGACTTATATTGTAAAGCTATTGTAATGCCTGTTATAGATGAGGAAGCAAAAACTTTTCTGGGTTAAGTGACTTGCTGAGTCATACAATTGTTACGTATATGAGGTGAAATTTGAGTCCAAGAATTCTGGACTCCAAGTCCAGTTCTTATCTACAATGCCTTTGATAACATCAATCTGAGTATGGGTTTCCATAATAATGATCTGTTTTATGAAACAGTATTTTTAAATTTTTCATTAGACAGTTCTTCAAAACAACATGTCTGTCCTTCCTCCAACCAGATGAAGGTTAGCTCATTCCCATACTATATAATCTTCGTAAGGACAGGTACTTTATTCTTCCAAAGTCTTGTTAGAAAGGAGTGTGTCCTGATAGCAAAAGCACCTTAGATAATCTGGCAGGGGTGGGCAGACAGGTGTTTCTCTCCTCCTCACTGGGAATATCAGCTAACTCAAGAGAATGAGTTTTTACATCTTCAGCTGTCTGGGAGATTTATCAAGTACGGCTGTGAGTTATAATAATATTTATTTGATTTGACCATCATTCCTCTGTAACCCCTATGTCCAGTCTTCTCCCTCATTCTGTGACCCTTAAAACATTTTCCCTACTTGTACAGGGATCAAAACTGACTTCATAATGTCAGACTGGATTCTTGTGTCCTATGATAAACAAAACCTCTGACAATACAACCTTATTCTTTTGTTTTTGTTTTTGCTTTTTGTAGGGGGAAGACAGGGCAATTGGGGTTAAGTGAGTTGCCCAAGGTCACGTGGCTAGTAAGTGTTAAGTGTCTGAGGCTGGATTTGAACTCGGGTCCTCCTGACTCCAGGGCCGGTGCAGTGCTCTATTCACTGTGCCTCCTAGCCACCCCAATACAATCTTACTCTTAAACGTGGCTGTAGATAGCTGAATAACAATTTCTCACATTTAGATAATATTTTAACATTTACAAAGTACTTTCCTCCAAACGCTTCTTTAAGGCACATGGGAATGATGGTTAAACTTTTAAGTCAATATTGGGGTAGTAATAGAGAGAAGGAAAGATATAGAGTTATCAGAAGGTATCCCCTTGTGGGAAGAGGATTCAACCTTAAAATTTCAATTTGTTACTCTAAAGACAGTTTAGGAGCTGGGGTAGTGGGGGGAATGATGTTACAGTACCCCAAGAGGTATAGGAAGAGATTCTGGGAATTTGGAGCAAGGTGCAAATACTATTCTATGTAAGCTTCAAAAAGATCTTGACAGGCTAGGATACTGGGCTAAATCTAATAAGATGAGATTTGATAGGGATAAATATATCTTTTATTTGGATTTAAAAAATCTACTTCACAGGGGCGGCTAGTTAGTGTAGTGAATAGACCACTGACCCTGGAATCAGGAGGACCTGAGTCCAAATTCAGCCTCAGACACTTAAAACTTACTAGCCACGTGACCTTGGGCAAGTCACTTAACCCCAATTGTCCAGCCTTCCTCCCTCCAAAAAGAAAAAAAAAACTACTTCACAAGTACAAAGTAAAAGAGACACGGTTAGGCAACAGTTTGCCTGAGAATACCTCGGACTTTTAAAAAGTGAGCTATTAACTGAATATGAGTCAACCCTGAACAGCCAAGAAAGCAAACGCAATCTTAGGTTCTACTTAAAGAGAGAGAGCTTCTAGGAGTGGGGAGGTGATTGGCGCCCTTGTACTCTGCCCTCATCACCCTCATGAGGATACTGCTGGAGTATTGTGTTCAGTTATGGGTGACACATTAGAAAGGATGCTGATATGTAGGCAAGTGTCCAGAGGAGGACAACCAGCACAGCGAAGGGCCTTGAGTTAATGTTGTAAGAAACAACAGCAACAATAGTATAGCAATGAAGCCCGTTAAAAATCCAACAAAAAGATTTAAATATGAAAAGCCAACAAGTGAAGGAAGAGAGGTGGAAAGAATTGGAGATAATTAGCCTTGAGAAGGGACGACTTTGGGAGCATGACAGCTGTTGTCAGGTATCTAATGAAGTGTCTCAGAGAAGGAGGGAGGGATTAGACTTCTTGGCTCTGGAGAGCATCGAGGGATCAAAGGGTAGAAGTTGTGAAGAGGCAGATTTCAATTTGACAAGGAGAGCTGTCTGTGAGAGAAAAGAGCTGCTTCAGGACCTCACCGGAGGCCTTCAGACTAAGGATGGAGGACACCTGGTTAAGTTCCTTGCAGAGGGGATCCTTTTTCAGGTATATAGTTTGGAGAAGATGGTCCCTGAAGTTCCCTCCAGCTATGTGATTCTGTGATCATCCTTTTGTGTGTGTGTGTGTGTGTGTGTGTGTGTGTGTGTGTGTGTGTTGGGGTGTGTCTTCAAGGGGCTTGTCAAGTTTTCCTCTGGGCATGACTTCTTCCATTTCACCACCATCAGTGGTAGTTGGTGCTGTTGGGGTAGCACCACCAGCAGGCTACTCCCCCCATTGATCCAGATGGCAATCCTTCCATGGCTTACATAGATTGTCTTTCTAAATTTCTCTGACAAAAAACATCCAACCAAATGACCAACATTTTGGTGACATGGGTCTTTGTGAACTTAGGTTGGCTGGCTATTCTTCAGATGACAGTTACCTATACTGTCACTAGGCTTATACTTGAAGCTACTGTTCCAGGGTCAGGGTCACTTCCATGTCACAATGAGGCATTGTTAGAGGAAAAGCCCACCAGCGGAAGAACCCACAAATGAACATAAATGCTTATTAATAGTAATGAAACTAAGCAGTGCTCTATTTTTAAATTTATTCAAACATCAAACTTGAAGACAAAGGAAAAGGAGACAAAACCTGAGTAGAAGCAATAATACTGTCTTTTCTAAATAATTAGAAACCGCTGAACTTTAACTTAGTGTCACTCTTAACCATGACTAAGTCCTCAAAAATTAATCACATAGTTGATTTAATACTTAAATAGTTGCTATTAAATAAATAAATTATAATTAGATACTTAAATATTTGATAATAAAACCTGAATAGTATTTAATATTAGGTTCTTATTTAATTATTAAATCCATATTCTTATGATATTTTAAGACTTACAAAACACTTTTAAAAAAATAGCAGTCTTATGAGAAAACCTAAGTATTATTGTTACAGGTGAATAAGCCAAGGCTCTGAGTAGTTAAGCATTTTGCCTATGATTACATAGCCAATAAAGTCTTAGGCATGTTCACACTCAGGTCTCCTGACTCCAGGTCCCTGTCTATTACCCCTTCTATCTATGTGAACTCTGCATATCACCTCCTGCCTTTTTCCTGTCCTTACCCCCCATAATATGTTGCCTGAGATAGTTCATTCTCTAGGGGAAATGGAAGTGTCCTGAAGCATCTATAGAAGGCAAAAAGCCATAGCCCTGGGTAAACCTCTTTGTGCACACTATTAAGTATGGCTGAAAATCTAGAACTTAGACAATCTAGAACATAGAAAATGAATAGGCAGAACCATGGGCTCTTTCTCATTGTCCAAGTAGGTTAGGGTTAGGGTTAGAGTTGGAGGGTTAGGGTTAGGCCAAGAATCCCAACCACAGTGTCAATGCATCTGGTTTTCCATAAGTCTTTGCTGTGCTGAGGACAGATACATCTGGACTTTCAATGGAACAAGCAGGGACTTTGGAATAAGAGAACCCTGACAGTTCTGGCAGTCACAAACAGTGGTACCTGGGACAAATCACAACCTTCCTGGACCTGAGTTTCCTCGTCTGAAAAAGAGGGGTTTGGATTAGATGGCCTTGGGCACCCTTTCCAGCCCGAGATACTTTTATCCTTTGAATTGCACTTACTGATGTGGTAACAGGTTTCCCATACTTCTTCCATGGGGAGCTGTCCATCGCTGAGGCTTATTCATCAAGTCCTAGATTTAGAGATTATATTGTCCAACCACTTCGATTTAGAGGTGAGGGAATAGAGATTCAGACCTGTTGTGACTTGGTAGGAAGTACAAGATGTCACAGACTGGGATTTGTAGCCAGATTGAAATGCTCGTTTGACTCCACTGTGCTACAGAAAAGGAATAGTAGTAGGCTAAGCTTCAAAGACCAGGGGTTCAAAAGGCTGTTGAGAGATATTGATAATGCTGAGTGAGTTAGATTTAGAAATCTCTCTTTGTTGCATGGTCAGAGTTGTTTGTGTGATTGGATTCCTGCCTAATGGGAATCCAGCAGGAAATGACTCAGCCTCTCATTTTCCCAGTTTTGCCCTTTGGAGCATGACATTTCCAAACTATCGACTTCTGGATATGCATGATTGATTTAAAGCTTGTAGGGACCTTCAAGATTACTTGATCCAAATCACTTAATTACTCTAGTCCTTCATCTTACATCTTGTGGGCTTTAGCTGCCATTTGCCAGAAATTGTGCTGGCAAAATTCTACCAACCATGGTGCCCAAAGGCAATGTAGTGACTAGGGGAATCTTGAAAGGCTCCCAATGAAGGAGGTGGAAATGAGCCAGAGATTGACTAAGAAGCTGAAGATTCTAAGGTGGAGGTGGAGCATGGTGGAAGAGCTGAGCAAAGACTCATAGGTAGGAGATACAATGCTTAATGGATAGATGTTTATAGATGTACAAATGACAGTTAGTCACTTGCCTCTGGCTCCTATTTGGACTTTACCTGGAGATAATTGACCCTTTTGCCTCAGATGACCATTAGTTTGTCTTGTCCCTCACTATCAGAATTATGTACGATATACTATATACCAGAACTATATACTATGCCATGCCAGACCCAATTACCCTATAAGAATTGCATTCCACTTTATGGAAAGCTCTGGCCACAGGCTCTAGTCCTTTTACCAGAAAAGGTCAGGGAACGGTATAAGAATGAGGTTTCACTATGTTCTAATGTGCTTCTTGTTATAATAGTTATCACTACTCATTTTGATATTTGAATGACTTCCCAATCACTTCAATGTGAATACCCACCCCACAGTTTCAGAGGACAGTCCATCCACATTTTCTCATCCCATAGGACTCTCATCCATGTCCTCCCATAAATCTTCCATAAAGGATCTATCCAACACAATGAATGCTTTTCTCTCAGTCTTCTTGGATTCCATTGTAGCTTTTGAACTGTTCGTGTTCCTTTGATCTTACTCAATGATTGACCTGTTTCCAATTATATGTTTCTTTGATAACATTTTTTTTGCCACTTCTTGCATGCAAATTATCATAGGTAATGTGTTGCAGTTTCTTATATCCATCTCTCTACTAGTCTGTGGGACAATCATAATGTCGACTTGGGAGGAAGATTTATTATTCAGTAAATTCTTTCTAGTTTCATTTTACCTTCTGATTCTGAGCAGTTTTCTTTTACGATTTCTTGGAATGTTGTATTCAGGTTGTGTGTGTGTGTGTGTGTGTGTGTGTGTGTGTGTGTAAGTGTTGTATCATGTTTTTGGTCTTAGTTTTTAGGAGCTTGAAAATTATTAAATTACTCCTGTTTTGACCCATTTTCCATTGTTTTATTTCAATATTTGTCATTGTCTCATTGAATCATTGAGTTATTTGATTCATATTTCCCATCTTCTGTTCTAAGGTACTTATTTTCCTTCCAATTTTCTCCTCAAGAGCTCTAATTTCATTTGATAAAAATCTCTTGCTTCATTTTTTCATCCACTTTTGTGTCTGGCGTAGTCTGCTTGTACTTGTAGATTATGACAATAGCTACAATTTACATCGTGCTTTAAGGTTTTTTCGTTGTCCAACTCTGATATTTTCTTGACGAAGATGCTAGAGTGGTTTACCATTTCCTTCTCTAGCTCATTTTACAGATGAGGAAACTGACTCACCTACGATCACACAGCCAGTAAGTGTCTGTGGTCAGATTTGAACTCAGGAAGATGAGTCTTCCTGACTCTAGACCTGACACTATTCACTGCACCACCCCACTGCTTTAAGGTTTAAAAAATACTTTTACCAATATTTCATTTGATCCTCATAAGAACTCTGGGAGGTAGGTGCTATTAAAATCTCCATTTTGCAGATGAAGAGACTGAGACAGAGATTAAGTGACTTGCCCAGGGTCATATAGCTAGTAAGCATATTTGGCTGGACTTGAACTCAGGTCTTCTTGATGCCAGGTCCAGTGCACTATTCCGTGTACCACCTAATTGCTTTATATGGAGTTATTCTCTTTTTAGAGTTTCACACCTTGGACTTCTTTAACTCATAATATTGCTTTATTGCGTAGGGAGTTTTCTTCTGCTTACTTGTGTCTTCAGTCTCAGTTCCTAGATTGGGACAGTATACTTGGGTCAGATTCTGCCCTCTCTTGCTTGGGGTAATGAGGCCCTAGTACTGTACCTTCTGCAGTTTGGCTGCTGCTGTCTCAGCCTTGCTACTACTCTGGATGGGATGGCTGGGAGTATGTATCTTTCCTTGTGACAGGTGGTTGGAACCACGTCCTACTCTCCGCTTCAATCCCTGGTTTCTGCCTCTATATTTTGGTGGCCCAATCTGAATATTGACCTCAGCCCCATATGTATCTCCTTCACTCAGCACAATCATCAGCTAAGATTTGTCTTTATCTCCTTTTGTGGCCCTGATGGATCCCAGTGATACTGGTGATCGCACTAGTTTCAGGCTTCCTGGAAGATTCCACAGTGCCCATAAGGTACCTCTACTCTCTCTCTATCTCCTTGGGCAGTCACCTAGAGAGAGTCAGTTAGTCTCTTGCTATGACTCTAACAGGCCAGGGCAAAGATCTTGTGGGCTTTAGCTGCCATTTGCCAGAAATTGTGCTGGCAAAATTCCACCAACCATGGTGCCCAAAGGCAATGCAGTGACTAGGGGAATCTTGAAAGGCTCCCAATGAAGGTGGTACTGGAAGTGAGCCAGAGATTGGCTAAGAAGCTGAAGATTCTAAGGTGGAGGTGGAGCACGGTGGAAGAGCTGAGCAAAGACTCACAGGTAGGAGACACAATGCTGAATTCAAGGAACAGCAAATGAGCCAGCTTTGTTGAAACATAGAGTTCGTGAAGGGGAGCAATGTGAAATGTGCCTGGAAATGTATGATAGAACCAGGTGGTGAAAGACTTTAAATGACAAGTTGTATTTTACCCTAGAGTCAATGGAGAGCTGCCAAAAATTCGTGAGGCTTTCTACTTCGTCACTGTTTCATTCTTGACAATCTTTACGATCTCGCTTCTGTTCTGCTGCCCTACTGGGACAGCCCTCTCAAGGGTTATCCTACTCACCAAAAACAATGAGATTTTTCTCATTCCTGATCCTGAATTTGACACTTCTGTCCCCTTTTCTTCTTGAAGCTCTCATTCTTCTCTTTTTCTCTCCCTTCTCTCTCCTTCTCTCTCCTTGTCTCTTCTCTCCCTCTTCCTTTCCCTTCTTCTCTTCGTCTCCCTCCTTGTCTCTCTTTCCCTCCTTCTCATCCTCTCCTTTTCTCCTTCTTCCTCTTCTTCATCTCCATCCTTCTCTCCTTTTCCCTCCTCTCCTTCCTCCTTCTCTCCATCACTCTTCCTCCTTCTCTCTCCTTTCCTTATACTATACTTATATTTGGTTTCATCAAAGTGTACTTAATTATTATAAAGAAATATGCTTCCTTGAAATATGTCTGATGTAGGAAATGGAGGAGCCTCAGAAAATGTATCACTTAAATGTCCACCATGTAAGTCAGTGGCCCATTTTATCAACATTTTCACCTTAGAGTCACTAGGATCTCACCTCTATCTGCCCTCTGGGACGGCCCTCAGTCCTAGGTCAGGAACCAAGGATTGACCTAGAGTTGAGATGACATTAGAGCACTAACACCTTGACCTTTTCAAACCCTCCTGATAGTAATCTTACTAAGTATCCTGTCAGAACCAATGTATGACATTTGTAAATCATTTGTATTAGAAACATTCAGTTCCACAAGAACTCAGAGGGTCACAGATTTAGAGTGAGATTTGAAGGAATTTAGAGAACCTTAGTTCAAATCAGGGATTCTTAACCTTTTGGGTATCATGGACCCGTTAGCAGTATGGTTAAGCCTTATGGACCTCTTCTCAGAATAATGTTTTTAAAAAAAATATAAATTTTAAAATATACGTACAATACAAACTAAAATATGCATAAATAAAATTGAGTGACAAAGGAAACAGATTATATTGAAATACTGTTATAAAATTCTTTTTTTAAGTTCATAGACCCCAGGTTAAAACCTCCTGATTTAGTCCAATCCCCTGGCTCTATACTTCTGTAGAGTCTAGACGGAGAGTGACCTCTTACTAAGATTTGCTTTTTTTTTCTCTTCCCAGGTGCTTGTTGTGTTACTCCTAATTATATCAGTCATAGAATTGGTCTTCACCATCGTTGAAGGCTGGGGTCAGACCCCTGGTCCTGCCGTTCAGTACACTAATCCATGTCTTTGCATAGTCACCTGGGTAAGACGCATTACAAGCCTCTGAGCTTGAAATTCATTCTCTTGGGATGAAATGAGAACAATCCAGATCTAAGAGTCAAAGCATCATACTTGTCTTAGATCTAGAAGAGGCCTTTAGTCCAGTCTCTTCATTTTCTTTATGAGGGAACTGACTTGAACAGAGAATATGTGACCAGCAAGTTACTGGCTGAGCTGGGATTAGAACTCAAGTCTCCTAATACCCAGTCCAATGGACTTTCCACCCTCACTTGAATATTGCTTCTAAGGGAGTTGCTGGTATGATAAGAGGAAGTAGATTATAAAAAGGATAAAACTGGAAAACAGATAATTTTAGGTTTTTAGCTTTCTGGTAGGCATTAATTTGTGGAGTCATTTCCCCAAGTGAAATGTGAGCTTTAAGGATTCAGATAAGAGAATTATATAACATAATACAATTCACCATTATTAAGTAGATAACTATAACTAGATATCTAGGTTCTAGGGCCATTACAAAGTTTAGAGAAGAAATGGCCCCTGCCCCAACACTGGATGAAGGTCTTAAGCACAGATAATTGGAACATGCAATAATTTGTGATAAGGAGCCAAACCAAGCTTCATTTGAGGCAGAATGTCCTCTCCAATAGGACAGATGGGGAAACTGAAGCCCAGTAGTTAAATGCTCCAGATTACTGTTAGTGGCAAAGCCAAGAGTGGGACCTAGGTCTTCTTTCTGCAGCAGCACACTGCTTCTTGGAGTGTGAGCTGGATTTCCTTACATCCTCCCGTCTAAGTACTGAGAATGACGTGTGAGTTTCTTGATTTAAGCACAGAGAGAATTTAAACTCATATGAATGTAAAAATAATCACCCAAAACTAAATCTGATCCTAGGTAGCCAGAGACAGTAGAAAGCTGTCTAGTATTATTTGTGTAAAACTCCCAAAGGAGGTTGTGGAGAAACCACCAGAATTAGATTCCTTTTTTCCCCTGGAGCATCTAGATACAGAAGTAGGTGGAAGAGATGAGGCAGCTAGCTTGCTTTGATTTGCTTTGGCTAATATTAATAGGATACATAGGCACAGAGATCTTACATCTTTTCATCTTTAGTCTGTCTTTAATCTCACTCTTATAGATTCATTTTGGTGGGTTTAGAAATCTTTTTTTTTTTTTGACTCCCCACAGTTCCTCATTAAAATAGAGAGGGTATCACATCTTCAGTGTTTTTAAGCATAGTTTGCTGCTAGTTGATAACCAGAGGGGTGACTGGAGGGTTGCTTCCCAGGTCTAGGGGTGGCATTCATTGCCAGGGAAAGGGAAAGAAAAATCCCTGGCTATCATTTTTCCTTGGGTTTGTCTTTCCCCACCTCCATCACTGATTTCATCATTCCGTTAGTGAACAATGTTCTTACAAAACATGACTTCCTTCCCCTTCAGCTCCTGGTTTTGGTGATTCAGCACTGCAGGAGATGGTGCATGAAGAAGGACTCTTGGCTTCTCTCTGTATTCTGGGTTCTCTTTCTGGTCTGTGGGGTTTTCCAGTTACAGACTCTTATCCGGATCCTCTTAAAGGTTAGAGAAGGGAGAAGGGAGAAGGGGAGTAAGAGAAGAGAGGAACAAGAATACTTTAAGTTTAAGGAAATTGGGTTCCAGCTAGAGTTGTGATTGTGGGACCATCAAGTTTTGGGTTCTATTTTTTTATTTTTTTCAAATACATTAACAATGAAAATAACAATAACATATGAATAATAAAATATATTTATTGGTTCTAATCATTGGGAAAAGATCTGGTCAATCTTGAGCAGGGGTTCTTAGCCTTTTTGTGTGTCATCACCCACTTTGGCAATGTCTTTGAACTCTATGGACCCCTCCTCAAAATAATGCTTATAAGTACATAAAATAAAATATATGGGATTATAGGAAACCAATCATATTCAAACATAGTTGTCAAAATAATTAAAAAAAAAAAAAAAACAAGCTCATGGATCCCAGCTTAATAACCCTTGGTCTAGAATCACCTTGGAGGCACAAGCTATGATGTTCTGGGATTTTTTTGATGTTTTTTTTTTCTCTTTAGGGAAGCAATTCCAATATAGCTGGATTCTGCCTATATTTCATCTCCTATGGTATTCAGGTTCTTATTGCAATAATGTCATCCTTTTCAGAGAGGACTCCAGAAACCAAAGCATCATCAAATGTGAGTTTTTGAAATTTTGGCTCCCTATGTCATAGGATAGTCAGCCATTCACTTAACACATTCATTAATTGATTAGTATGTTATGCTCGGTGTTGGAGATACAAAACCAAAAGTGAAACAGTTCCTGTCCTCAAAAGCTCATATTTCTTTTAGTCTTTCAAGAAATGGCAGTCTTAGTGGTCCCATAGAGGGATACAGGAAACCCAGGATAGGTTGGTAAAGACCCTTTCAAGGGCTTTAAAAAACAGGAGGTGACTGTAAGCATTGACTTGTTGCCTTTAGAAGGATCTGCTAGTCTTCATCCTGGGACATTTATATAACAGTCAGTTATTTTGTAGGAAACTCCTGATGTACCAGCATATTGAGAACTTCAAACATGTTCAACAAACACTTTTGATTGACAGATTCCCAAGCCACAGATTAATCCTGGGGTAATGTCTGCCCTGGGGGAGAATGAGCTGTTTCTAATCTCAGAATTTCTTGTCGTGTTTATATCTAATTTTTTTTTTCTTTTCTATGTGTCTTGCAGAATCCATCAGCCACGGCCTCATTTTTTAGTTCCATTACCTTTAGTTGGTTTGACAGGTAGGACATACCTTGGGTATGGGCTTGGTCCTTTGGCATCAACTTGTTGCACAAGAACTGATAGCAGCCAGAAGAGGTTCTGAGTGACTGTAGGCACAGGACTAAAGATGGGTTCCAGACAGTTATTGTCCAATGGGCAGCTAGGTGGTGTAATGGATAGAGTCAGGTCTGGAGTCAGGAAGACCTGAGTTCAGATCTGGCCTCAGACACTTACTAGCTATGTGACCCTGGGCAAGTCACTTAATCCTATTTGCGTCAGTGAGTTGGAGAAGGAAATAGCAAACCACTCAAGCATCTTTACCAAGAAAACCCCGAATGGGGTCACAGAAAATCAGACACACCAGCCAAGTTAGCTTCCCCCTCCTAGGTCAAAACTGTTGATGTTCCCTGGAAGTTTGTCCCAAAATACACCATGATTAATTTCAACATGTATTTATCAGGTAAAGCCCTGTAGTAGATATCCTGGGAGATAAAGAAGAAAAGATACAATCCCTGCCCTAGAGAGCTTATAGTCTAATAGCAGACACGTTTTTGTTCAGTTATTTCAGTCTTGTCCAATACTTAGTGACCACATTTGGGGTTTTCTTGGCAGAGATGCTGGGGTGGTTTACTATTTCCTTCTCCATTTTATTTTTCAGATGAAGAAACTGAGGCAAACAAAGTTAAGTGACTTGCCCAGGGTCACATAGCTGGTAAGTGTCTGAGGTCAGTTTTGAACTCAGGGACTCGAGTCTTCCTGACTACAGGCTAAGCACTCTGTTCACTATGGCGCCACCTAGCCACAATAGCAGAAATAACAAACTTCTATGTGACAAAGGCCTTATATATAATATAGATGGTCCTTCCACACTTCTGAGAAGGAAGAGATCAGTTTCAGCTGGGCTTTTCTTAAAGGACTTCATAGAGACAGTTGTGATGGATAGATAGACTTTGGATAGTCAGAGGTGTGGCTAGGGCACTGGGCTTAGAGTCAGGCAGACCTGTTTTGATTCCTGCCTCAGATACAAGCTGTGTAATCCTGGTCAGGTGAGTTTCCTCATCTGTGAAATGGGAATCATAATCGCACCCACCTCACAGGCTGTTATGAGGACCAAATGAGACAACACGTGTAAAGTGCTTTGCAAACCACAAAGTGAATATGTAAATGCTAGCTGCTATTATCAAGCTTGTGGTGAAGAGTCATTCTGGCTAGAGGGAAAACCATGAGTGAAGATACTGAGGCAAAAAAGAGCAAAAAGCCAGTTCAGAAAATTATGAGTAGTACAGTATGGATAGGGAGGGGCAGGAGATACAATTGGAAAAGCTGAGCAAGATTGTGGAAGTCCTTGAATGCCAAGTTAAGAAGTCTAGGACTGGAGACTCACTGAACAGGGGAGGTCACCTAATCCCCTCAGTACTCTGGGAAGATTGATCTGATGGCATTTTGTTGTGCTGGAGGGATTAGATACAAGGGTAGGGAACCTGTGACCTCGAGGCCACATGTGACCCTCCAGGTCCTCAAGGCCCCTTAATAAAAGGATTTGTTCTGTGAAATTTGGACTCAGTCAAAAGGCTACACCCAAGGACCTAGAGGGCCACATGTGGCCTTGAGGCTGCAGTTTACCCACCCCTGGATTAGAAGCTGAGAGAGCCTATAGAAAGGGAGGCCACTTAGGATGCCATTTCAATACTTCAGGTGAGAAGAAATGAGAACTAAGGTAACAACTCCTCATCTCAAGACTTCTTAGTCTGTCACAAAATGCCCCCCATAATCTCACTCAACCCTTCCTGGGTTGTTCCCTGCCACTTACACTCACTACTTTCTGTACTTTTTTAACTTTTTTTTACACTTTTTTTGCCTCCATATCTTTAGCCAGATGATTCACTCTAGCTAGAATGCCTCTTCCACTAGCACCTCATAACACCCCTCTGGCTACCCTAATTCTGTCTGTCCACACTGGCCATCTCTGCGAAGCCTTCTAGGAAAAGTCCAGCTAAAAATGACCTCTCTTTCTGTGAAGTTTGGCAGCACTCTGCTTATATCATAGAATTGGCATGTAAAGCTGTGTATTCTATGCACATCATCATTTATTGCCACAACTAGTAAGTGCTTGAGGACAAAAATTACATTTTTTTCCATTTTAAAAAGTCTCTCAGGGTGCTTAGTAGAAGGCTTAATAGATATTTATTGAAGGAATTGGATGAGAGAGAGATTGTGGAGAGAGAAACAAGAAAGTTTTTGAAGAACAAGGGACTGGTCAATAGAAATGTGTCTTAAAAAAAAAAAGAGGGGTGGATAGGTGGCGCAGTGAATAGAGGACCAGCTCTGGAGTCAAGAGGACCTGAGTTCAAATTTGACCTCAGATACTTAACACTTACTAGCCGTGTGACTTTGGGCAAGTCACTTAACCCCAATTACCCTGCTCTCCCCCCTCCAAAAAGCAAAAAAGAAAGAAAGAAACAAAAAAGGGAAGAGTCAACAATGTTAAATGCTGCAGAGAGATCCAGGAGGATTTAGTGGTTGCTGGTGACTCTTGAGCTGTTTCCAGTAGAATGTTGGAATAGGAGACAGATAATAGGGAGATGATGAGCAGGTGATAAGGAGGTGGTTGTGGTAAAATGAATAATTTAGGAAATTAGCCAAGGAAAAAATAAAGGAAATAGGAGGATGGAGAAGGCTGCAGGGTCAAGTGAAGGTGACATGTTTGGGTTTGGGTTTGTTTTTCAGAAGGCAAGAGAAACGTTGAGAGGGGAAGGCTATGGTGGAGAAAGTGAGACTGGAAGGTCTTTTCTGGCTCTAGCTCAATAATCCTGTAAACTTTCTTTTCCAGTATCATTGTGAAAGGCTATAAACACCCCTTAACCTTGGATGATGTCTGGGATTTGAATGCAGAAGAGAAAACCCAAGAAATCTCCAAGAAATTTGCAAAGTACATGGAGGTAGAGGTAAAGAAGGCCAGGCAGGCGCTGCAGAAACGGCAGCAGAAGAGGAAATCCCGGGAGATGTCTGAAAGCAGGATGAATGGCCCGAGCACTAGTCAGAGCCAAGACAACCTCGTGTTGGTAACTTTCTCAGAGCGCTGGTGAACACACGTGCATGTGCATGTGTGTGTACGTGTGAGTGTGTGTGTGCCCATATGCTTCCCTATCGTAGGTGGGGCACGTGACAATAGCAGGGAGGACCATGCCCTATGTCTGTAAAGCGCTTTACAATTTTCAACATGCTTTCAGATAGATTATTTCACTGGACCCTCACCATGATGCCAACGGTACATGGAAAAGGTATCATCATCCTCATGGGCAGATGGGGACTCTGAGACTCAGAGAGATTCACGTGACACAGCATGAGGCTGAATTAAGGCCAGAAATCTAGAGTTCTTTAATTGAGAGCAATACAAGAAGGCACAAAGCTAAGTACCAATACATTCTTAGTCCAAGACCTCTTGCCCAAACTTATCTTGTCCCCACAATTGAATCTCTCTTGAATCTCTCCTCCACACCATCACCAGGATGATCTTCTTAATGTATCCTGATGACTATCAGGCTACCTCCCAAACACCTGTAACTCCTAACTTCTGCAGTATATTGGAACACAGTCCTTCCTAGAGAGGTGTTGCATGATACTGTTTGATGCTGGGTGACCACCACTATATTCTAAATATTATAGAATGGAAGTTCCTTGAAGGCAAGGAATATTTTTCATTTTGTCTTTGTATTTCCAGTACTTTGTGTATAGTAAGTGCTTAATAAATATATAATCAGATCATAGTAAAGAGAAAGGACAACTAGGTGACCCAGCACTGGGCTTGGAATCAAGAAATACTCATCTTCCTGAGTTCAAGTCCAGCCTCAGACACTTGCTAGCTGTGTGACTCTGGGCAAGTCACTTAACCTTCTTTGCCTCAGTTTCCTCATCTGTAAAATAAACTGGAGAATGAAATGGCAAACCATTCCAGTATCTCTGTCAAGAAAACCCCTAAAAAGGGGTCACAAATAATTGGACGTGACTGAAACAACCGAACAAAGAGAAAAGAGAGTCCTCAGAGATGGTTTTGTAAAAGAAGTTGGGATTTCAGTGAGCCTTAAATGTCTAGATGTAGTTGTTCTCCATGATTCTGCCCTTGAACCACTCTCTTCACCCTCTCCGCTGACCATCTCTTAGTGCTTTAGCTAAAACAGAGGTAAAACTCAGGTCCACCAGTTGGACCTGCCCTCTAGTTGGCCTCTTCAGCTGGATTTCCCACTGGCTTCTCAAGTTTGGCACATCCAATGCTGAAGTCATTCTTCCTCCCACAATAATCTCTTCCCCCTCATCTTTCATTTTTCTGCTAATGGCACTGGCATTCTTTATGTCCTCCAAGCTCAAAGCCTGAGAATCAGCCATGGTTCTTATTTCTCCCCCTGCTCCCCACCCAGACACACTCATGTCACCAAATCATGGTGAATCTCTCCTGCATTGTCTTCTCATGGTCCTCTCCTTTTCATTTCATTTCCATGAAAGGCAGAGCAGTCTACTGAAAAAAAGCAGAGGAGTCAGAGGAGAGCTGGCTTCAATCCTGCCTCTGACATTTACTGTATGCCCCTGGATGAGTCACTTAACTTCTCTGAGATCTCCCAGGGTTGTTGTAAAGATCAAATAAGCTAGCGTGGAAGGTACAATGAAAACCTTAGGGCACTGCACAAATGTTAGTTATTTCCACTTCCAATACACTAGTACGAGATCTCGTTACCTCTCACCCAAACTTGTCTTGTCCCCAGTCTGGTCTCCTGGCTGCCAGTTTCTCCCAGAATCTCTCCTCCACAACATCACCAGGATGATCTTCTTTTTTTTTCCCCTTTAATTAATTTATTTACTTTTAGCTTACAACATTCAGTTCCACAATCCCTTGAGTTTCAAATTTTCTCTCCCTCTCTCTCCTCCCTCCTCTCTCCTCCCCCCATATCAGCATGCAATCAAATATAGTTCCACAAATACCTTCACATTAAACAAGAGTCAAGTTGTAAAGAAGCATTATAACCAATGGAGTGAACAATGAGAAAGAGGAAACAAAGTAAACACAAAAGAGAAAGAGCAAGTAGTTCGCTTCAATCTGCATTCAGACTCTGTGGCTCTTTCTCTGGATGTGGATATATAACCCTTTACATTATGAGTCTTTTGTAATTGTCTTCTAAACTTAAATAAAAATATTTATTGCAGCTCTCTTTGTGGTGGCAAAAAGCTGGAAAATAGGGGATGCTCATCAATTGGGGAATAGCTAAACAAGTTGTGGTATATGAATATAATACAATACTATTGTGCTATAAGAAATGGGGAGGAGATGGTCTTCACATTCACCTGGAGAGGCTTATACAAACTGACGCTAAGTGAGAAGAACAGAACCAGGAGAAATTTGTACACAACCATAGACACATCATATGTGTGATGACCAATTTTGATAAATTAGACTCTTCTCAGCAATGGATAGTTATAAGACAACTCTACAAGTCTCAGGATGGAGGGAGATATCTATATTCAGAGGAAGATCTAGAAAGAACAGAATTTAAATGGAGACTGAAGCAATCTATATGCTATAGTTCTTTTTCATGTTTGGTTCTCTTTCTTTTTTCCCATTGTTCACTTCATTGGTTACAACCCTTCTATACAACCAGACTATTGTCCAATTTGAAAATATTTGCAGATCCGCTACTTGATTGCATGCCGCCATGAGTGGAGGCGCAGAGGGAGGGGAGAAAATTTGAAATTCAAGAGATTATGGAACTGAATCTTGTAAATTAAAAGTAAATAAACAAATCAAATTCAAATTAAAAAAAAAAGGATTTGTTCTGTAAAAATAAATAAATAAATAAATAAAATAAAAAATTTGTATTGCTGAGAGGAGCCCAGTCTATCAAAGTTAGTTGTCACACATACAATGTGTCTGTAATTGTGTGCAAAGTTCTCCTGGTTCTGCTCTCCTCATTCAGCATCAGTTTATACAAGTCTCTCCAGGTTATTGTGAAGTCTATCTGCTCCTCATTTCTTATATCACAGTAGAATTCCATTATATTCATATACCACAACTTGTTTAGCCATTCCCCATTTGATGGGCATTCCCTAGATTTCCAATTCCTTGCCACCACAAAAAGAATTGCTATAAATATTTTTGTACATATGGGTCCTTTTCCCACTTCCATGATCTCTTTGGGATACAGCCCTAGAAGTGGTTTTGCTAGGTCAAAGGGTATGCACTTTTTTATAGCCCTTTTGGCATAGTTCAGGATGATCTTCTTAATGTATCACGATGACCATCAGTCTACTTCCCAAACACCTGTAACCCCTAACTTTTGCAGTTCATTGTAATACAGACCTCCCTGCCCCAGGTGTTGCATGATACTATTCAATGTTGGGTGACCACGGGCTTCAGATCTTAGAGTTTAGGGGTGAAGACAATGACACGATTAACATTTGTTGAATTAAACGATCTTGAAATAGGTAGAAAGGAGTGAGGAGGGCAGGTTATGAACAGGATACAGCATAAGCAAAGGGAGAGAGGGAAGGAATTAGCACAGTGGTTCCAGGTGATGGTGAGGAGAATGGCTAGGAAGGAGCAGTGTGACAGACAAATCCCATCAGCCATGACTGAGCAAGGGTTAACCATTAATGCACACACACTGAAGAAGTAGCAGCAGCCTACATGAAGGTTGCAGGTGCTGAGGTTCAGAGGCCAGAGTAGAAAGGAGCAGTGGAGTGGCTGGATGTTGAACCAAGAACGAAACAAGGAGCTGGAAAGCGCAGAGAGTCTACCCAAAGAAGGTAGGAGGTACAGAATTAGAAAACTGGAAAAAGTGCTTCCAAAGGCAAGAATGCCTACCAATCATTTCAAATATAGGGAAATTGAGCTCTATGTCTTTGTTCCTGGGCTTTCAAATTTCCTATATCACATGTGATGCAAAAGACACATAAGATCTTGGATACTCATTTGTAAGACTGATAGTCAACTATTCATGGTTCTTCTATTCTTTCTCAATGATTTATTTTTGCTATAGGAAGACGTGAAACAGAAAAAAAAGAAGAAAAAGTCAACATCTGGAACCACGAATGACTTTGCCAGGTCCTGGTTGATCAAAGCTCTGTTTAAAACTTTTCGTGGTATTTTGGCGAAGTCCTTCATATTCAAGCTGATTCAAGACATCTTGGGGTTTCTGAGTCCTCAGCTCCTAAAGTAAGTTGTCGAGAATTGTGCTGGCATTGTGGGGCATAGAGGGCTGGTCTACCTAGTCAGAAGGCTGGACACTATCAGCCCACTGCATTTTTCACTGCAAACTAATGCATTTAGTTGATTGAAAACAAAGAAATAATTTTCAAAACCTAAGGTGATGGAAAGAATAGTGAGTACCTTTCACTTCCCTCCACCAGCTCCAAACTGTTCTTATATCTAACCCCATTTTCCTTTTTTCCATTCATATGGTTGTTGTCCTAGTTTCTGCCCACATTGCCTCTTATCTGATCTAGCACAATAGACTCATAGTAAGTCTCTCTTCTTCCAATCTGTCCCCTCTCTAATCCATCCTTCAAGCAGTTGCCAAAATGATCTTCGTAAAGCACTATTATTATTACTCTTTTAAACAAGAGCCCTCAGTGGCTCCCTGTTGCTTCCCTGATGTCATACAAGTTGCTCAGCTTGCTATTTAAAGCCTTTTACAATCTGGCTCCTATCTACTTTTCCAAGCCTGTTTCCCATTGTTCTCCTTCACACACTCTGAATTCTGGCCAAACTGGTCCTATTATCCCCTGAATTCGATATTCCATCTTTCAAACCCTGTGTGGTAACCATACCACCCTAGTGGCTGTTCCTCAAATTGAGTGTTCCAGCTCTGGCTTCCATGCCTTTGAGCAGCCTGGCCTCCAATCAATGGCCTTCCTCACCTCTGCCTCTTGGAATCATTGGCTCTGTCAGGACTCATGGCTCATGCATCACTGCTCATGAAAAGCCTTCATCCTTCTAATTGTTAGCGCTCTCTGCATTTAAGCTGTGTATCTGTTATGTATTATGTTTACATATCTGTTACATATTATGTTTATGTATCTGTTACGTATTATGTTTTACACACACACACACACACACACACACACACATATATATACATATTACACTTATCTATTTGCTTGTGGCATTTTCCCAGTAGAAAGAAAACTCCTTGAAGGCAGATTTTTCACTTAGTCTTTAGTCTATTGGAGCCTATAAGACAGCTTGTACGTAGTAGGTGCTTAATAAATGCTTATTGGATTAGATCAGGCTTTTAGAGAAAGCTAAGGGAGATCCTATTTCCTGCACAATAGAATTGTTGTTGACTAAATGAAGTGCATTTGGTAGCCTGCATTGCCAGGGGACTACCCCCGTGTCGCTTTTGGCAAGTGCCTTCTGTTGAACTGTGGCCTTCCATGGGGGTTTAGGTGTAATGACCTGCGCAAAACTAGAGGTCTTAGAACCTGGGTTCTGGTCCTGTCTTTAGCCGTGTAACCTGGAGAACTTCTCTAGGACTCGGCTGGCTCCACTGTAAAAAGAGAGGGCTGGATTAGTTGCTCTTTAGCACTTTACAAACCTATTCTTTCCTGTGATCTGTTGCAAGGAGTGTCCTAGAGGAGAAACCTTTTCAATTTACATCAGAGGCATGGCATCTCCTGCTTGCTTAGCAAGCCTGCATTTCCAACTGGGCAAGGGCAGGCAGCCGTAATCCCCTTGATCTACGTGACTTAGAGTCAGGACAGACTGATTCACAGGAAAAGAGGAGAAATAAGACTAAGAAATGGGAATGCTAGTGCCTCTCGGTGCCTTATATTGTCTACTCCACTTTTGCTGTTCTGCGTAGGATATAGACTTGGAGCTGGAAGGGACCTTGAAGATCATTAAGTATAATCTCCTCATTTCATAGATGAGGAAACTGTTGGGGATAGAGGACCCGAGGTCATAAAGTCAGTAAGTGGCAGATGCAGGATTTGAAATCAGATCCTTCAATTCCAAATCTGGCCTGACTCTCAGCAGTCAGGGTACAGAGTGGAAGAAAAGGAGCATATCTGTTAAGCCAGGAAGCTGATTAGCACACCAGTAATTCTAGTATCCAGAGATCTAACCTATCTGTCCTATCTGTCTGTCAAAGTGAGGGGTTCATGGTCATTGGAGGTCTGGATGGTGTTGTTTACTTGGCTTTTCTCCGGCAGGCTGATGATCTCGTTTGCTAGTGACCCCTCAGCATATGTGTGGAAAGGCTATGGGTACTCTGCCCTCTTCTTTGTGTTGGCCCTCATCCAGTCCTTCTCCCTTCAGTGGTACTTTCAGTCTTGTTTCATCCTGGGCATGACTGTGCGGACAACCCTCATGGCTTCTGTTTATAGGAAGGTAAGCAGAATCCCGAGCCTCCTTCAGAAAACAACCCCTGCTCCCAAATAGCTGCTATGATTGGAGCTATCATAAGAAAACAAAAGGAGAACACTCTGGGGCCATTCTTTCCCATCATCATTTATAGTTGGAGAGCTTCAGAAGGTAAGTGGACCTTTGTCCAGTGGCAGAATAATAAAAGGCAATTGACTTGACCTCAAATGTGGATGCCCTGGTTCTCTCCACTCTAAAAGGCCTTCACTTGCTGTAAGTGGTCACAACTTCCCATGGGGGATGACTCAGAAACATGTTCCTCCATCCATTTTGTTCAATGGGTTTATAACAATAAGGCTCAGTCCCTAGAAATAATGAATTGTATCTAGTGAAAGGCAAGTCCCTTAACGTCAAGTGTGAATTCCATGGTTCTCTCCACTCCAAAAGTTCTTCACTTGCTAGAAGTAGCCAGATTGCCCCAATGGGGAGATGGTTCAAGATGACATTCCTTCATCCACTATGTCCAAGGCCAGAACCAATCACTCAATAAATTACTTGTTAATTAATTATTTTCTCCTTGCTCTCCTACTTTCTTGAACAAAGGGCTGCCTTTAAGCCCCTCTTCTCCAGCTCCAAAGTGATGGTAATCTAGGGTACTAATCTAAGATTTTCTCTTTAGACGCTGACCATCTCCAGCAATGCTCGGAAGCAGTACACTATTGGGGAAACAGTGAACCTGATGTCTGTGGATGCACAGCGATTTATGGATATGACCAACTATATTCACCTGCTATGGTCGTGCCCTTTTCAAATTGTATTATCCATTATCTTTTTGTGGATGGAGCTAGGACCCTCTATCCTGGCAGGTCTAGGGGTGATGATACTGCTTCTCCCCACTAATGCAGTGCTGGCCACCAAAAGCAGAGCAATTCAGGTAAGAATGTAAGGAAATGACTTAATTCCTTTAGCACATGGACATACAATCTGAAACCTTTCTTTCTTGTTTGTAACTTCTGGAAATGAAAGTTTGGGTTTATAGCTTGGGCGAAGGTAAGAAATGGTAAGACTTAGATGAAATGACAGGAAATGAAGTAAGCAAGACCAGGAGAATAATATTATAGTACACCAATCAGATATTCAATCCATTGAGTACTTACTATGTGCTCAATATGCTTACACTGTGCTGAATTCTGGGGGTTCAAAGTTCCCTAAGAGATCTTACATTTCAGCTGTAGAAACAACATGAACATAGTTTATACAAGATATGTATAGAGTAGATGGAAGGTGACCTTAAAGGGAAAGAGAGGGCAGCTGGAGGCGGGGGCAGAAGTGGTAATGAGAAAAACCTCTGGCAAAAAGTAGCATATGAGCTGAATCTTTTGAAAAAATTTTTTATTTACATTTTATGATTGGGGAGACAATTGGGGTTAAGTGAATCGCCCAGGGTCACGTAACTAGTGAATGTCTGAGGTCAGATTTGAACTCAGGTTCTCTCGACTCCAGGGCCAGTGCTCTGTCCACTGTACCACCTAGCTGCCCCCTTTTCATCATCATTGTTGCTGTTGTTGTTGTGTGAGCTGAATCTTCAAGGAAGTCAGAGATTCCAAGAGGCAGAGGTGAGGGAGGAGAATATTATAGGCATGGAGGACACCTAGTAAAAAGGGACAGAGAAGATGAAGGGTCAAGTATATAGGACAGTGCATAGTAAGCCAATATAGCTGGAGTGTATGGAATATGGAGAGAAATAGAGTAAGAAGGGGTGGCTAGGTGGCACAGTAAATAGAGCACCGGCCTTGGAGTCAGGAAGACCTGAGTTCAAATGTGGTCTCAGACACTTAACACTTACTAGCCATGTGACCTTGGGCAAGTCACTTAACCTCAACTGCCCAGACTTCACCCCCTCCAAAAAGCCAAGAAAAAAAGTAAGAAAACTGGAAAGAGGAAGGGTCCAGGTCACAAAGAGCATTAAATGCCAAACAGTGGAGTTTATATTTGCTCTGAGAAGGGACTAGGAACCACTAGGGTTTCCTGAGGAGGTGGGTGACACTTTAAAAAACTTAACTTTGGCAGTTGCATAGAGGCTGAAATGGACAGGAAAACCAATGAGGTGGGGAGACCAGTAATTGATTGACTATAAAGGATAAGTGAGACCGAAGAGTAAAGGATGATACCAAGATTGGGAACCTGGAGGACTGGAAGAACCCTAGACCAGAGTGGGGATTCCCAATGATAGAAAACTGCAGAAAATGGAATGGATTTGGGGAGGGACAGGTAATAAGATAATAAGTTCTGTTTTGGACATGTTGAGTTTGGGATGCCAAAGTACAACCAGTTTGAAATGTTTAGTAGGCAGTTACTGATTCAGACTGAATCTCAGGAAAGAGACTAGGGATGGATACATAGATCTGGGAATCAGCTGATAGTGAAATGATCATTCAATTCATTCTAGCTGATGAAGGTACCAAATGAGAGGATATAAAGAAGAAACAGAAGAGGGGTCAGGGCAAAGCTGTGTGGTACACCCACAGTGAGTGGGCAAGACATAGATGAAAATCTAGCGAAAAGAGCTGAGAATAAGTGATTAGATTCATAGTAGGAAAACCAAGAGGGAGAGCAGAGTCCAGGAAAATCCAGAGAAGAGAGAGTATCTAGAAGAAGAAGGTAGTTCATGGTTTCAGGCTCTGCAGAGAGATCAAGAAGAGTGAGGATTGAGAAAAGACCATTCGATTTGTCAGTTAGATCTTGGTAACTTTGGGAAAAGCAGTTTCAGTTGAACAATGAAATTGAAAGTCAGATGGCAGAAGATTTAAAAGAGAGAGGAAAGAAAATGGAGGCATTGAGTGTAGATAGCTTTTTTCCAAGGAGAGATACCTGATGGAAGCTACTGTGAATGGAGGTTCCAGTACAGGTTTTTTTGTGGATGAGAGAGAGTCGGCTTGCTTGTGGATAGGGAGAAATTGAAAACTAGAGAAGACAGGGATGATAGCAGGGGAGATCTTCCAGAGAAGATGGAAAGGGACCATATCTGAAGTGGAATGTACACAATGCAACTTACATATACACATGTATATCGTATACATGTGCGATTCTATACACATAATACATTTTCAACATATTCATGTAGACATAGATGTTTATAAGGAGTAGTTCTTGTTCAATTGTTCATTTATGTCCTACTTTTTGTGACTTTGTGGGCCATAGAACACCAGTGCTATCTATGGGGTTCTCTTGGTGAAGATATTGGAGTGGTTTTCCATTTCCTCTTCCAGTAGATTAAGGCAAACACAAGTTAAATGACTTAGCCAGGGTCACAGAGCTAGTAAGTGTCTGAGGCTTGATTTAAATTTGGGTCTTCCTGACACCAGGCCCAGTACTCTATCCACTGGGCCACCTAGCTGCCTCATATATAAGTATATACGTGTGAGTGTGCACAGATATATATTTGTGTATATGTATGTATATATATACATAGGTATGCATGTATATGATATATATTCATATGTAGATACATACATATATTCCTTTCTCTCTGGCAGGTTGAGAATATGAAGAACAAGGACAAGCGTCTGAAACTAATGAATGAGATTCTGAGCGGAATAAAGGTGAGAAGCAGAGCCTGGGGCTCCCCCCATCCCAGTGGGGTCACAGGCACTAATTAACTTTCTGACTTTCATGAACACTTCGGACACCTGAGATTCTGTCCCCTTTGTCCTGGTGAGAGTCATGGTCCAGATGATAACCTGCAGAATCTCATCTTCCAGATCTTACTGCCCCTTATTCCTCCATTAAATTTATCTATCCCCCAATGCCCCTTTGTGGTATAGTGGTGACCTAGGGTTTCCCAAGGCCATGTTGGTGGAACGAGAGTTCTGACAGTCACTACCAAGCTGGAAAGACTTTGAGTAGAGACCTGGGGACGGATTGCTGTTATCTGAGGTTAGAGTTCAAAGTTCAGAGAGTTTTATTACCTACTTGTCACCAGAGTGATGAGTTCTTCAGTCACTGTTACTCTTGAAGTAATCTAATAAGTTATATTGAAGTTGTGATTTATATTGTTGGAGGGACTGTTCACACAGTGAAATCACAGAGTCTTGAATGTTGAAGTACTTCCCTTTTCAGCTTCTGAATTTACTCAAAGATTTGGGGTTCTTGACTTTGAGGGCCCTTTCATTGACAGGATGTACAACTCAAATGCCCCTCTCCCAAAGCTTTCCATTTCCCTGTAGAGACCTTATTCTAGCTTTTGTCCAAGACATTGTGTCCTGAGATCCTGACGGATGATACTTTCTAAAGTGTATGTGTCAGTGATCAGCCAGACACCCTGAAAAAAGGCAAAGAACTAGGAATCAGGAAATCTTACCTGAACTTGCTGCATAGCTTTGGACAAGTCACTTCATCTTACACATGCTAATCTGTGCTATAAGACCTTTGAACTAGTGGACCCCCAAGTTTCCTCCCAGCTCTAAAATTCAGTGGCCTTCTGACTTTGCTAGATCCTGAAATACTTCACCTGGGAGCCTTCCTTTATAGAGCAGATCCAGGGGATTCGGAAGAAGGAGCTGAAGAACCTGAAGGCATTTGCTTTGCTTCAGTGCGTTGTTGTATTCCTCTTCAACCTGGCCCCTGTTCTTGTAAGTGTGACGGACCGAACGGGGTCAGTGAAATGAGTGTTGTTGGTGCTTTGGGGCAATTTCCTGGAGGGAACAGACTGACCCCCCCCCCCCCCAAACAACCCTAGAAGTTCTGAATTTGGTTCATGTCATGACATGGCAGTCAGTCAATCAACAGGCATTTATGAAGGGTTTACTACGTATCAGGCGTTGCGCTAAGGGCTGGGGATACAAAGAAAAGGCAGTCTCTAATACCCTGGGTGTAGTTTCCTCTGATGAGTTTTCTGTTTACTCTGATGTAATGCAGCAAATGGGATGCTGTGGGGCCTACAGGCAAAGTAGGGTATAGTCAGAAGTGTACTGGTAAAAATGTTTAACAATGGGGCAGCTAGGTGGTGCAGTGAAAAGAGCAACTGCCCTGAAGTCTGGAGGATCTGAGATCAAATCCAGCCTCAGACACTTAACACTTATTAGCCCTGTGACCTTGGGCAAGTCACTTATCCCCAACTACCCTACTTTCCCTCACTCAAAAAGCAAAAAAATAAAACAAAAAAAATTTTTTAACAATAAGTTCTTGGGGGGGGGAGGAGTAGCCCAACAAGCTTAATTTTAATTGTTAGACAACAATAAATCAAGCCATGATTTGTAGATTTTGCAGATTTCTGGAGTGTAGATGCTCACACTGAAAATTAACAATCCACTCATATGGGCTGGTTCCAGCACACCTTGTCTAAACTGTATATTGGTGAAAGCCTTTTGTTAAATGTTTGGTGTGAGCCAACCAGACAGCAGCACTTCCTCTCCAGGATATCAAAAGAGCTACAAAGCCCCCTCTCCCTTTCCTCCTTCAGCCAGAGGCGGCAGCAGAGAGCAACAAACCCTTATGAAAAGTTTCTCCTTTGTCTACCTCCAGGTGGCGCTGAAGGGCAATAGATATCACCGACACTCGCGGCCAATAAAGTTAGTTCCCCATTAGGGAATCACTGTGCTGAAGCCTTCCATCTCCGCACTGCCCTAGCAGCCCCACCTGGGCTGAGCAGCTGTTGTTCAGCCGCTCCCCTTCATCTCAGCCCTGTCTTACTTGGTCTGGTGCTTTTTCCACTCTACCTGCGCATACACCTGCACCTCTTGTCCTGCAGTGTGCCCTGGCTTAAACCAGAACCTCCTGACTCAGAGTGACTCAACTTTTACCTAAAAAGTTGCAACTACCCAAATTTCCCCTAACAAATCAGTCCTTTAAAAATCCTGCTTCAGCCTTTGAATGTATATATGTGCAACTGGGCTTTGCCTGGATCAGCTAAGATGAAGGCAGCCATGCGGGAAATGGAAGGAAGTGTGGGCCACTGGGAGCTCTAGAATATAATAAGCTGTTGGAGGTCAGAGACTCTTTCATTTTTGTCTTTGAATCCCCAGCACCCAGACTAGTGCCTGGCATAATCAATAAACATTGATTATGCACCTCCTGTGTTCCAGGCACTGCAATAGACAGGGATAGACTGAAGATGAGTGAAAAAGGCAGTGGCAGAAGGGGCAATCTGCTGGAGGAGGTGGGATGGAATGAGATGGTGCTGATAAAGGGTTTTGCCTTGGTAAGAAGTAAGGCCCCTTCATCTTGTGAGAAAGCAGTCATGGAGATGATCATCAGAAGGTATTTAAGTGATATGAGATGAGGCAGTGAAAAAGAGAAGTATTTCATGGCAAATGACCTTAGTTTTTTCTTTAAAATGCAAAGCAAGGTTCTCAACATTTCATGGGTTGGGGTGAGTGCTCAATAAATGCTCCTTGACTGATTGACCCCCAAATGATATGTTTTGAGTGTATATATTTGAGGGTTAGAGTTAGGCAGTTATTTCCCTTTAAAAGCACTCAGTTTTCTCTGTGACCTTATGATCCTCAGGTATCAGTGATCACTTTTACTGTCTATGTTCTGGTGGATGAGAATAATGTTTTGGATGCACAAAAGGCCTTCACTTCTATTACTCTTTTCAACATCCTCCGCTTCCCCCTCGCCATGATCCCAATGATGATTTCTACTATGCTCCAGGTAAGTAGCAGCAGCAGAGGTAGTAATGATAATGATAAAAATAATGAGTGTAGTAGTAGTAGTAGTAGTAGTAGTAGTAGTAGTAGTAGTAGTAGTGATTGTGATAATAATAATAGGGAGGAAGAGTAATAGCAGTATTAATGACAATGGTAGTGTTGATGACAGGTATACAAAGCATTCTGCATACATTATCATTTTGTCTTCATTACATCCCTATAAGGTAGGTGATTTCAGTTTTACAGATTAAGAAACTGAGGCTGAGAAAGATTAAGTGACTTTCTCAGGATCGTACAACAAGTAAGTATCTGAGGCAGGATTCCGATTCAGGTCATCCTCTTGACTCTACTGTTTTACCTTACTGCTAAGAGTATATAGTATGATAAGGCGTATAGCGTAGGTCTATAATTTCAAAGTGAATGAGGATGATCCATCGTATAAAGCAGAATATAGGATAATAGAATTGGAAGGGACTTCAGAGATCTTCCTCTTCTGATTCCTCAGTTTATAGATGAAGAAACCATGGTCCCGAGAGCTAAAGTTATTTGCTCAAAGTATTGAGTGTTCTTTGGATACTTTGGTGCATTTCCAGGTAGACAAGGGGCCTTTCCCAACAGCCCTGCCATTCTAGGGACTTATTGGTTTTCTAGAGTTGTCTGGTATGACTTTTGTTAAGTCACTTAATAGTTCTGAGCCTTAGTTTCACCCTCTTTAAAATGTAGATAATATCTATTATACCTGAATCACTGGAAAGTAACAGGTAAAAATATTCTTTTGGATGTATAAGCATTTCTTGACTTGACTTATTTTCCCTCCTGGGGTTTGGAATGGTCCTATGCTGCTCCAGGTGAGTTAAAGAGTCTCTTCTCGCAGTTTTGGTGACTTCTTCCGTATAAGTCTCCAGCCTCCACAACCATGCATGCTTTCAGTGACTTCTTCAGCATTCCATCCCTTTCTGTTCTCTCAGAGGGCCCTACCATAGGTAGGAAACTCAGTGACACAGAGAAAGGGAAAAATCTCTTACATAATATCACATAGGGATGGAACTGAGGCATAACTAGGGATCATTAAGACTGAGGAGCCCAGGTTTGTTGGGTGGTTTTTAATTCTTAAGAATGCTTTGTACTTTCTTTTAGGTTAGTGTTTCCACTGACCGTCTGGAAAAGTACTTGACTGGAAATGACTTGGATACATCCAACATTGGACAGGATGTCCATTCTGGTAATTGATAGCCTTTGGAAATTGGGTCAAATTTACCCACAGATAGCATGCAGAGCAGGGATTTTTAAATCTTCCCATTGAGGGGAGCAAGGAGAAATGGGTAGGGTCAGTGTCACCAAATTCTCAAAACAAAACTATTTTGCATTTAAATATTAAAGATACATATACCATATAAT
The DNA here is from genome assembly GCA_028646515.1 of Pseudochirops corinnae. Lineage (NCBI taxonomy): Eukaryota > Metazoa > Chordata > Mammalia > Diprotodontia > Pseudocheiridae > Pseudochirops > Pseudochirops corinnae. Next base: position 149,853,783 of record CM053589.1, read on the forward strand.
ATATTGAGCAACCATTGGGCACCACAGACCTAGAAGATAAATTGCTGAATTGAGAATAAAGAGACATATTTTGTAGCCATAGATCATCCATGAATTTATCATGCAACCTGGGCCACATATGTTAGGTGTGCCGCCATAGTAGGCATGAGGGCAGAGTGAAGTGGATCCAGGGGAACTGACATGAATGCAGATAAAGGAGAGATATTGATGTAGGCAGATCTTCAGAAGAGCCTAGAAACTGGAAATCAGAGAAGTGAAGACCAGCCATCAATCAACTGACAAGCATCTATTTAGTGCCTACCATGAGCCGGGCACTGTCCTAGGTGCTGGGCATGAGAATACAAAGGATGAGACCATCTCTACTCTCATTGTGCTCATATTCAAATAGTGGAGTGGTGACAAGTACATACATAAGTGTAAAGACCATAAATATAAAGGGAATAAACACAAGGCAGTTTGGAGATTGGCCACTAGCACATGGCAGGAGTAGAAGAGCATTCTGAAGAGGGAGGGGCCTTTAAGAAATGAAGGTCAGGGGTGGACAATGACTGATCAAGACCAGTAACTAAAGAAGAACTTCAAAGATTATGGCTGGTATTGGGGGAGATAGTCTGGGCAGAAAGACTCCAGCCAAGGAGACTGGACAGGGTCTGAGACACCCACCACAGGAAAGACCTCAGACGGTCCTTGTCTCATCCTACTACTTTCTGTTGAGACAGGAACCAATCTCTAAAAGTGGATAGTCTGGGACAAGGGGGATCCATCTTATTGGAAAAGAAACTGAGGGGCAGTTCAAACAATAGTTCTGTCCACATTTTCTGCCTTGTCTCTAGCTGAAAGAGATTACATTTCTCTCAACAGGTAAAGCTATTCAGTTCCGTGAGGCCTCCTTCACCTGGGAGCAAAGTATGGAACCAGCTGTTAAAAAGTGAGTCATTAACTTCTCCACCATTTTCTACAAAGTTCTCATTACTGTTCCCAGCTTATAATGAAGCATTGTTCTGTATAAATTCTCTGAATTAAACAGACAAAAAAAATCCATGAGATAGAGGATTTTTTTAAGATAGAGGAAGTGAAGAAAAAAGCTACAGATTCATGGTCAGATGACTTCCTTAAGATAAAAGCAGAGAGGAATTTGATAGCACCAAGTAACTGAAATCTCTTTTCCCTATGACTAGATGATTGGTATTGAACTATACAGATGTAAATCAGGTCCCACCATAGTCTTGAATTCTACCTTTATTGGAATATTCTCTGTTAAGGTCTTACTCTGTAGCTTCTTTATTATTTAGAGAAATTCTGGGTTATCAAAGCCAATGCCAGTGGAACACAAAGACTTCCAGAACAGGGCATTGGTCTCAAACTCAAAATTAAATTTGCTTTAAAGTTTAAAAGTTCTTTTTTATTATTTTATTTTTTTGCTTTTTTGGAGTGAGGGAAGCCAGGGCAGTGGGGTTAAGTGACTTGCCCAAGGTCACACGGCTAGTAAGTGTTAAGTGTCTGAGGCCAAATTTGAACTCAGGTCCTCCTCACTCCAGGGGTTAGAGAAGGCATCCAGAGATTAAATGACTTGCCCAGGGTCACACAGCCACCATCTGCCCAAGGCAGGACTTGAACCCACATCTTCTTGACTCTAGGACCTCTCTTTACTGCCTCTTGACTCACATATTCCACCATTTAAATCTTTGTCTTCTTCACACAGGATAGTATTTTTTCTGAACAAAGAGACCTGTTGATGGGTTACCATGTCTTAGGTTTCTTGAGTACATTGGAAAGAGCACTGGATTTAAAAATCAGAGGAACTGAGATTGGTTCCCATCTTTACCATTTACAAGTCACTTAACCTCTCCAGGCCTCAGTGTTCTTTTTTGTCAAATGAGATTAGATCAGATCTCTGAATTTATGACCCTAGATCCTAACTTCTCCTGTACCAATTTTTTATTAGGAGGTTATAAAGTAGAGGCCTTGATGACCATTGCAGAGAACATGGGTGTGTGTGTGTGTGTGTGTGTGTGTGTGTGTGTGTGTGTGCATTTCTCTATTTTTATAAATTAAATATGGTTGAAAGTATGAGGTATGCATGGAAAAAGTGTTAGACTGGGGGTTGACTCAATGAGAATGAGGATTAAGACTCTTTTGCTTGGGGTGGCCATGTGGCACAGTGAATAGAGCACCGGCCCTGGAGTCAGGAGGACCTGAATTCAAATCCAGCCTCACACAATTAACACTTCCTAGCTGTGTGACCTTGGGCAAGTCACTTAACCCCAATTGCCCTGCCCTTTCCCTCCCCCCCCTGCCCCCCCACCAAAAAAAAAAAGCCATAAATAAAAGACTCTTTTGCTCCTCCTCGTTGCTGGCTAGTAAGTGTGTTGTAGACTGGAAAAGACTGGGAGACGTTGCCTATGGGTTTAAATGTGGTGACTAAAGGTAGAAAGTGGAGGGTTAAGAAATTTGTCTTGTCTGGAATTCAGGAATCCATGAAAACATATTGGGTCCCTTCCTTTAGTAGAAAGTAAGCTCCTTGAAAGCAAGGACTATTTAATTTTCATTTTTGTATCCCCCTTGCCTGGCACAGTATCTTGAGGCTTTTCTTCCCCTTATTTTTTGGACCGGACCTGTAATGAAATTTCTTTTACCAATGCAGATTGGCAATTTATAGTTTTAGGGTATTACCTAAGAAATTAAGTGACTTGCCTGTTCATGTCAGAGACAGGACTTGGTCCTAGGTTTTCATGACTCTTAAGTCTGGCTTTCTCTCCACTGCCTGTGCTGCCTCTTCCCTTGAACATATGTAACAAGTATTTAATAAAAGCTTGCTTAATTGAAAACTTGGACATATCTGGTAGACATGATGGAGGGAGAAACTAAGTCATGGTTTTGGGAGGACACAATCTTCAATTCTGAAGGATAAGAACGTCCCACTACCAGACTCCCCCTGAAGACTCTGGGCTTTGACCTCTGTATGATTCTCTCTGTGTCTCTGTTCTGTCTCTGTCTAACTCTGTCTCTCTTTTTCCCTCCTTTGTTCCCCTAAATGGCCTCTTTTCTCTTTTAGTGTGACTCTGGACATTAAGACAGGCCAACTGGTAGCTGTGGTGGGGACTGTTGGCTCTGGAAAATCCTCCCTAATGCTGACCATGTTGGGAGAAATGGAGCCCATCGATGGGCACATCGATATCCAGGTGAGGGGAAACAGCTGGGCGATGCACCTCTGACATGTGATCATAGAGACAGGAGTAAATGTCTTAATGAAATTGAAAAATTACGTCTCTTAATGAAATTAAGGAAATATTTGGGTCTGAAAACTAGAAGTCTTTTATCTTATCTTTTTATTTTTTATCATCTTTTTTATCTTTTATCCCTTTTATCTCATTTGAAAACATGCACTGGAGCTGAAATCCTAATTATAATTTCAGCTCTGGATCACTCTCCAACTAGAAATAAAAGAATGAATGAATGAAAAAATATTTATTAACCCTTTACTATTGGCAAAGTACTGTGTAAAGTGATAAAGCTACAAGTAGAAAAGTATGACCATTCCTGCCCTCAAGGATCTCCCATTCTAATGAAGGAGAGAGCATATATATGGGAGGTTTTAGCTGCAAGCAGATGGAAACGTACCATGCTATTTAGGATGCCATGGCAAAGCAGAGGGTAATGAATGCCTCTTCCTACGTTACCTCACTGTGACTGGAAAGGCTTCCCTTTCTGTTCTATGTCTTGGCTTCTCCTTCAAAGTCAGTCAGTCCAACTAGGTCAGATTCTACTCCTAGACTATGTTAGCTTGGATATATGTAACCTTTGAGCCAAAGGACCATTTGTATAAAATTAGCTTCATTTATTCATTCATTCAATAAACACTTATTTAGTGCCTACCATGTGCCTGGCTCTGTGCTATGTGTTTCATTAGCAGAGATTGATTACTGAGGGCTTTGTGCCTGCAGAGGAGGAATTGGTGAAAGCTACATAGAAGAGAGATCCTGGTCTTCTGACTTCCAACTTTGAGAGAATTTATCAAACCCTTTGAGACTCTCTTCAGGTCCACGAAGGGAGAGAAAGACTTTGGGAAGAAGCTAACACATACTGGCCCTTTGGGCCAAGGGTTACATATGACTATCTAGAAATGTCCTGCTCTCAGAGCAATCCCATTCTGCCACTCATGGGCCCTGTTGTGAGGGACAATTCTAAACGGATCTTCTTTTGAGAATATGCAAAGCAGTTCTCTGCTGGCCCAGAAAGTTATTCCCTGGCATCTAATTTCTACCCCTTTGCTGTCTTTGCTGCAGTACTTCTTACCTCTGCCATCAATGGCATATCTGTGTTCATCCTAATCATTCAGGCTTGACTAGCACCTGGGTATCTACAAATATATGCCCTCACCCCCTGAACCTGAAATCTTACTTTTCTTTATCCTTGGGGATCACACAGAGAAGACAAAATTCCCCCCCCCAAAAAAACCCATGGACTATCAAATGGTGAATGGAATGGTTGTTTTTGTCTCCATGGTCAGTACAGTGGGTGCTGGCCATGTTTCTAGATCCTGGGTGCCCAAGTGACCTCATCCTATTTCTATTTCTTGAAATGAAAACTCTAGAAATATCATTCTTTTTTTTTTTAATCTAATAATGCTTTTTTATTAATTAGAGCATCTCTAACATTTTAGAAGTAGAATTCCTACATGTTTGAAATGCATAATTTATAGAGTCTACAGAAAGTATGTTTGCATACTTACTAATTATAACACAGATTCATGAGTCCCTTTCAAATAATCCTATTACTGCCATATTGGCATTTCACCCATTGATCAGAAACAATTATTCTAGACACTTGAGTTAGTTTTTCTTCTGCTCAACGGGAGGAAGCCTTAATCATTTAGGTCACTAG
>CM053589.1:149859166-149880658 GCA_028646515.1 Pseudochirops corinnae
AATGTGTTAATATATTAAATGTTTGAGGTGATACTTAATATTATTTCCAATCAAATGTTTAATTAAAAACAGAAAGAGTCATCCTCTTTCTATCTTCCCCTCTTTCCCTGCCCTGTGTTACCTCCCCTAAACCAGTAAATGATATCCTTTCCAGCCTTGGGTAGGTAGGGTTTAGAATCTCAAGGTAATTTTCTGGTCACCAGTAAGTTGGGATGGTTCCATAAGTTATCCTGGAAATTTTAGGCCTGGGCCATTTAAGACTCCTTCCAGGTTCATGACTCTATGATTCAAAATATCTCTTTGACATATTAGCCTGAGTTATGAAACAGAACAGAGCTAAGAGGAAGTAAGAATGGAAAGAGAGAAAAAAGAGCAGAGAGAGTGGAAATGACCAATGGATTGAAGGAGAGACAAAAAGACCAAAGTTCCTACTTAAGATTTTCCATGTATTCTAGAAGATGCTTCTGAATCTTCTCCTCTTTTTCATAGATCTCCAGCAGTGCAATGGCCTCATCATGATTCTGGCAGTATACTTTGTATACCCCCTCAAGTTCATCCCGATGCTCCAAGAATACAGGTCCTTTAAAACAGAGGGATATTAAGTAATCCAAGTGTAAATAGCTTCCTTCTTCTTGATCAAATTCACTTTGAGATACTTAAGATATGTCATGCACAATATGCTAACTTGAAAGTATTACATAAATAGGAGTTTGGTTAAAAATTGATACCCTTTATTACCAAGTTCATTATTAGTCTACTGCCCCTAATTAAAAGAGTAAGAATACTGAAAAAAATTAAAGAAGTGAGGTATGGTGTTTTTTAAAACAAAAACACTGAGAACTATATTAAAAAGAAATTCTCAGTCTATATTTGTTTTTACTTCCCATTAAGTACTAAATCAGCAGTTCTCAACCTGTGGGTTATGTTCAATTTGTAACAATGAAAATACATCCTGCATATCAGATATTTACATTACGAATCATAACAGTAGCAAAATTACAGTTATGAAGTAGCAACAAAAATAATTTTATGGTTGGGAGTCACTACAACATGAGAAACTGTATTAAAGGGTCATGGCATTAGGAAGGTTGAGAACCACTGTACTAAATAAACCTTTAAAGCACAGCAATTTCTCTCAATGACTAGATAGAACTGAGAACATCGAGGCCATCTGATGAGAGCTCTCAACTCTCTTTGGCCAGTTTGCTAAAATTTTCAATGCTGGGGCAGCTAGGTGGCGCAGTGAATAGAGCACTGGCCCTGGAGTCAGAACGACCTGAGTTCAAATTTGACCTCAGACACTTAACACTTACTAGCTGTGTGACCTTAGGCAAGTCACTTAACCCCAATTGCCCTATCTTCCCCTCTGCAAAAAAATAAAGTGCATACTAAAATTCTCAATGCCTTTGCCCATCTTTTTCTTTATCCTCCATTCTCAAAAAAAAGAGATGGCTCTCTTCCTTGCCAAGGTTAACTATTATTTTACCTAATACCTCAATCCCATTCCCTCCAACATCTTCTGGGATCTTGACCTATGAAACATTGTTTGTGTGTGTATGGATACACACATACATACATACACACACACACACACACACACTCCCACCCACGTATGTCTCCCTTAGCTAAAACAAAAAATCATCACTTGAATCTCCTACTATGCAACTTCTATCACCCTTTGCATAGTCAAATTTTTTGCATAAATGATTCCACCACCACACTTCCTCAGCATTCATTACCTCCTTTGACTTCTTTCCCCACAATTATAATAATTGCTATTTCTAAAGGTAATGCTGATAACCTCCCTTTTAGGTAAATCCAATGCCCTCTTCTCAATCCTCGTTTTTCTTCACTCTCCTACATTTGAAACCACTGGACCAATCCTTCTTTAAAATGTCTAATAGGCTTCTCAAATCCTATATAACAGATTCTTTACCTGCCCCTTTTCTATCTGCTTCACTGGTATTCTGTGCTACTCAGAGGAGGAAGTATCAGTTTCCCCAAGGCAAAATTCTTCCTTGGTTCTCTCTAAATTCATTCCCTCAAAATGACTGGCTCTGCATTTTCACATGATTTTCAGTCTTGTAATTTCAACTACTTTAAGGATATTTTTGCTTTGATTTCCTTCCAATTAATTTATTTCTTATTTTAAAGTTTTATTTGTTGCCTTATTTAGGGTACTAATCATTTCCCCTTAAGCTACCCATTCCCATCAAATCCTTCCTTGTAATGCAGAAAAACATTTAAATAAAGCTAACAGACACAATAAGTAACCACATTTGACAAGAGACAGCACCTTCTACATCCATCATATTCTACTGAAGGGAGGGAGTACCTAAGTCACTTATTTCTGTAAATGACACAATCATTCCCCAAGTTACCCAGGTACAGTCTTAAGAGTCATCTTTGCTTTTCCCCTTAACTTCACACCCTACATTTCTTCCTTAGCACTGTCTCAGAGGGTCTCCTTCTTCTCCATTCCCATTGCCACCATTCTAATACAAGCCTTAACAACTCATTCTTCATTATTGCAAAAGTCTCTTAACTGGTCGCTGTCAAAGAGACCTTTCCAAACTAACTAGAATACTGCTGCCTGAGCAATCTTCCTAAAAAACAGTATTTCATGTCATTCTTTAAAAAAGGACATTCAAACCATTTAGCAAACTACCTCTAAGCTAGCTTTCTAACCTTATTATAGATTATTTTCCCTTTAGGCATTTCTCTGTGTAGTCAAACTAGCCTTCTTGTTGTCCCTCAAACATGATATGCCTTCTCTTGTATCTGGAAATCTTTTATTTCTGGCATTTACTCTCTCCTCACTTTTCTCTTGAAACCTCTAGTTTCCTTCAAAGTTCAGCTCAAACACCCATTCTTACAGGAGGCCTTTCCTAAATTTCCCTGGTAGGTCCTCCACCTTCAACTAACTTTATATGTATTTTGCATATGTTTATATGTATTATTACATTCTCCTTATATAATATAAGCTCCTTGAGAGCGGGACTTTTGTTCTGTCTTTGTATTTCCAGCATCTAGCACACAACTTGCTGACGGAATAAAAAAGTTACAAAGGTTCCTTAATGCCTATGAATTACATCTAAACTCCTTTGCCTGGCTTTTTCAAGTCCCTCCAAAATCTGGTCATTTATTCTGTCCTTACTTTCCCCTATTCTAATATTAATTCTCTGCTCCATTCAGGTAGGTTTTCCAATTGTCTCTCACTGCATAAAAATCCTTTCTGTTCTCCAAAGCCTAACTGCCCTCATCTCCATATTTTTGATTTATATTTTAAAATTTATATTTATAAACCACACTTAAAACGTCCTTTCTCTAAACTCTGTTATCAGATATAATTACTTGTCTAGACTCTGAGCACTTTATGAGTAAGAAGTGTTTTATGCTTCTGCTATATCTGAACAAAGTGTCAATAGTCACTTAAATATTCTGTTGATTTTCTTAAAGAAGTTATCTGATTTTCTGTGTATTTATTTGGTTTTATTTTGTATTGTTTTTTTCTAATGTACCTGCTTATTACAAGCTATACAATGATCGTCAATCAGATATTCAGGACATATGTGAACCAGCTCCTAATCCATTCCTCTACTCAGAGAATTAAATGTCGGCTTGTGTCCCTCAAGTACCATTATAAGGCTTTAAAAGAATTTTGTAAAAGACTTCTACAGAGATCCCTGACATATAAAAACAGAAGTCTGAAATTCTAGGGCCTCTATTCTAGCTCTGGCACAGACTCTATTTTTTAAAAAGTTCATTTTTTTTTTTAAAAACATTGGACTGCTACATCAACTTTTGGGATGACAACATTAATATCTTAACATAATCAACTATACAGAAATGAAGAAAGAAAAATGGTTCTGTGATCATCTCACTGATTTAGGAATCCTCTCCAGTGATGCAGACTATAATCCGTTAATGCTTGTCTCTGCTGTGCAACTCTTTTCCAGACCTCCAAAAATAGGGAACGGGGTACATCCAACATTTTGGAGGTCTTTCTCAATTTTTTCTGATATTACAAGGTACCAATGGGATCACTATGAGAGCACTTATCTCTCAACCTTGTCATTTAACTAGCCCATCTTTTCTTCCTATCATATAATTATTCAAAAATGTCCTTTACTCCTATTCTATGGAATGATTCCCTGGTCATGATATAGCCATCTCACATCCACCACATACCTTCCCAATGCTCTGTGAATGATATTCATCTTTAGCTCTTCAGAATCAGTGAGTGCTGTGCTACATTTCACTGCCATCTAACAACATCAATAAAATGTTAGGTACTGAAAAGACGGACCTTTGCTTTCATGGATAGCATGGAGTCAGTAAAATAGTTTAGCAATTTGCCTGAAACAACAGAAGCAATGCCTTCTCTCTTCCTCCTTTTCAGCTCTGGGTCCAGTTATCGTCCATTTATGCTGTTTCAGAAATACCCATTGTTAGCAAAATTCTATATGGTGTCCATCCAAATGCATGTCAAAATCTGGGCAACAGATATTCTTTATCCACTACCTTTTCTTGTATGGACACAAGTCAAACCCTTTTGAGTCGACACTGATTTTTACCAGAAGGATCTGCAGTGTGCTAAGGTTTAATGCAGTCAGAACAATGTCCAGAAGACCTTGCTATTCACAAGGAATCCTTCCTTGACTCCATATTCTTCACTGGAATTCCTCTATTACAGCGGCAAATACCTTTGATTAGAATACTCCTGTCTTAAGCCTTACCAGATGTTTATGAGAATCACTGAAACAGAGTTATTTCTGTCATTCCATCTTCCAAGTAATACTGAATCATTTTAACAGGAGACTCTTTGCTCTAAAAGGGCCTAGTTTGTTTTTTTTCTATTCAAGCAAATGCTTTTTTGTAGTCAACAAAGAATAAGCAAAATGAGATCTTAAAATTCTGTTTTTTCAGGCCACTGTGATATGAAAAAGATATAACATATTAATTAATATCACTTGTGAAAAGTCTTGCTTGTTCTGATACCCTCCTTCATTGAGTATACCCTTAGTTCATGGGTAGATAATTATTGTAAAGATTTTGTATAGATGAGAGTGGGCGTATAGATCTGTACTTACTCATGTCCTCTTGGTCACCTTTTTTTAGTATTAATAAGGTCCAAGATTTTTTTCCACACCTCTCATGTCTTCTTCTCCTTCAAATACCTTGCATGTTGGTCCCTTAATCCCTTTACAATAGTTTTGGAGCTACTACTGATCTCTATGGATTCCTGGTCTAATCCAGTGGTTTCTGCTATCTTTGTTCTCTTTAATAGCATTTTTATCTCTTCTGTAAGTACCTTAAGGATTGTGATGCTGGATCATGGTCTTCAATGGCAAAAACCATTAAAATGGTTTTTAAAAATTGTTTTCATTTTTTCTGTTTGTAGTCATTCTTCTATTTTCATCTCGAATGCCCTTAGGATTATTTTGCCTAGTTGCTTATCTTACCTAGATTTCTCTAAAATGGTTTTATCCTCCATTGGTTCTCTCTGATTTATGAGACAATACTACTCATAATCATCCAATATGCTTCTTCATAGGAGTTTACAGATGAGTTTATATTCTAACCTCATGTTGCCTTTGACAGCCATCTCTCTCTGTGTGGCAGTAATTTAAGTATATGCTGAGCCAGGTGCTTTCTTGGTTCTTTTGGTTTCCTTGTTGTGGCGATTAATTTACATTGGTTAACCTTCTGGATGAAATTATTATAGTAAGATGGATAAAACATACCAGGTAGAAGGTTGCTGCAATCTAGGTACGAACTGATGATAGCTAGGAACAAGGTGGTAGCAGTGAAAAAATGTTTTTAATAAAGAAATGACAAAATATGGTATATACTGGATATAGGGGATGAAGAGTCAAAGGCCACTTCAAGGTTTCTAGCCTGAGAGATTGGAATAATGGAGAAACCACTAACAGATATGAAAATAGCTGTGTGGAGGCTTTTTTTTTTTAATGGGGCAGAAGATGGAAGATAACTAGTTCAGATAAAGCATTTATTTAATGATGACTATCTAGAGGAAGGTACTATAATGTTACTATACAAATAAGATCCTGAAAGAGGCAAGACTTTCATTCACTGAAGAATGGGGAAGATTTGCACAGGCAGCTTTAGAGGCTTGGAAATCATTCTTTGGACATGTAGATTTTTCCAAAATTCTCGAGTTACCAATTATATTGGGAATACTTTAATCAACTATTACTCTACTAAAATTGCTAAATTAGAGTGGCATTTCCTTTTACTTCCTCTGTTCATCCTCTGGGGAGTAACTAATTGGTATCAATGACTTGGGAAAGACCTAGATTGTAATCCTGACTCTTCACCAACTAAGCAATATGGCTTTGGACAAATTATTTAACTATTCATGGCTTAAGTTTTCTTCTATGTTAAATTATACGGTTGACCTAGATGCACATTAGGAAGACCTCTTCCCCTCTAAGATTTTATGATTCTAATGAGCTCAAATCAGGTGGCTTAAGAGAAGCAAAAAAAGTGAATAATCCATAAAATGAATAACCTAGACCTTATTTTGTTTGCATAACTATACTCAACATCAAGACAGAAATATCACTCTTACTCTATGGCCTTTCTAGGACTAAGTCCAGAAAAAGCTGGTTTAGGGAAAAGTAACACTTGGCGTCCATACCTACAATATCAGCGGTTTCTAAAGCAGCCAGCAATTGCTTTGAGACATTGACCACCATCTGGATGTTTCCAAAAAGTGCCTCAAAATCCACGTTCTGCACCTGGGGGACAAAAGGGACAAATATATATAACAATACATAAAGATGAGTTTACCAGAGACGATGTTGAAAATACATCCCTCTACATCCCAGAACTTCCTGTCATGAGCTCTTTCTTCAGCAATCACTGCTGCCAGAATCAAAAGTCTAGTAACAGTATAACTTACACAAGGTTCAACACCATTATATGCTATCATCACTCATGAAATATTTACCCACCCTTTAACCCATGGTAAATCTGACCATGGACAAATTCGGCCTAATCTGTAATAATGAAAATGTGATAATGATAAGGAACTCCAGGGCACAAGTATTTACACTAGCACGTAGCAGGACCATGCTACTTTCAACAGAAAGCATTTAGGAATACCCATCATAGTAGCTAGGAATCTGGGTGCCACTTCACTAAGGACTCCACATATCTGGAAGAACTCTAACTCAACAGGGTAGCCCACTGATATCCCCAAGGACACCCCACTGATATCCCCAAGGACATTTCTCAGCATAAGTTTAGTCAGGGCCTCTACGAGTTGCTGCCACTTTTAGAGTCCTAAGGATCAAGATTAACAGGGAACTCCAGAGAAATAGCAGCAAGGTTTTGGAGATAGTAGATGACTCAAGTACTATTAGGACAACTGAGCTTTAAGCTGGTAACAATTTATCTGCAAGGGCCCTAGAATTCTATCAGTAGAAGTCACTGCCTGATGTTTTCACCTAATTAAGTCCTTATAGTAAAGCTTCACTATTCTAATACATCAGGATGCTAGCATCTCACTCCATTTGTCTCACCTGTGCCTGCTGCAGGGGTAGCATGATCTGTTCAATGCACATCTCAAGATCCCGCACATAGTCCTTTTCAGTTTGGAGGAGTTCTTCTACCACCTTGGCTCGTTTCTCTAGCATTCTCTGCTCTGGGTCATCAGAGGCCACAGACACAGAGGGTGACTCCAGGGATGCAGACTGAGAGGAGAGGAGAGTCATTTCTAGAAAGAAAAAACAGTTGCCTTACCTAGAGTTCCTTACACCAATGAAATCACAGACTTAATGTTCCCAGTACTCCACTCCCCAAAAAAGATACAGCATGCTAGGAATCTAAAGCATGAATTAAGGCACAAAAATTTTGTCAAAGAAATGATTCTGAAAGCCCAAAGGGAAGACAAAGATCTTGATAACTCTCAGTAGGGCCTGTTCACCTGAGATTTACATATTTACATAGCACTGAATATATAATGTTCATAAGAGATTAGTTCTAAATGAGCCATCTATGATGAGCCCTACAAGTTTCAGTAAGATTCTAGGTGTGACACTGCTTCTCCTAATACCTAACTTTCTCCACTGGTAACAAGTTAGGCTATGTGATCACTCATCCATGAAAAGACACATTTCACAGCATTCTCCTTCCTTACAGGTGGCTCCTCAATCTGCTCCACAGTCTATGAGGCCCCCCTCCCTAGCCAGCCCAGAGAAGTTTTTGGTAAGGGGGAGAGGGGAGGGCAGGTGAGAGAGGGGAAAAGGAGGGTGAATGGTACAGGTTCAGTATCAGGGAGAAACAACGAACAACTATTGCTTCCAGGAAGAGCCAAAACAAGCCTGGGAAGGGTTAATAGTGAATGAGGGTCCAGAGGAGACTTAAGGAACTAAGAAGAGATGGTATTCACAGTGACACATGGTATCCCTAAGTGCCAGGCACTGTACTAAGGACTAGGGATATAAAAAAAGGCAAAAGGCTGTCCCTGCTCTCAAGGAGCTTACTATCTAATGGAAGAGACAACATGCAAACAAATATATACAAAGCAAGCTATTTACAGGATAAATAGGAAATAATTAACAGAGGGAAGGTCCTGGAATTAAGAGGAATCAGGAAAGGCCCAGTGAGTTAGTTTCATTCTGTACTGACTTCTGAGGTCCCTTGTCCCTTTCTACTATATATCAAAGGTCTCATCCCTCCAAACCCCAGTTTTGGATCACTCCCACCATCTGCTGTCTGCTCTACTCACATGCTACTGAACAAAGATATAGAAAAATCACAAAACCATGCTGACTGGATCCACTATAAATTTATGCTGTGTCATCTCAAAAGGGCCCTCACTGCAGCAAGGCAACAGTTTGACACTTCCTTAATTAACTCACTCTTCCACTCACCATAGTGGCTTTTCCAAACCTTTTTATCCCTCCTCAAACCTCTAGAGCTCCTGAGAACCCTAGATCACATTTCAAAGTTTGCTCTTCTCCTTTCCTCCACATCTAAGAGTAATCAGATGCCTTACACTGACAGTACAATCATAATTGAGCAACCAGGCCTGGAATCAGGAACTCTTGAGTTCAAATCCAGCTTAAAACACTCCTTAGCTGTGTGACCCTGGGAAAGTCACAACCTCTGGTTGCCGCAGTTTCCTGATATCCCATAAACAACTTGTGGCCAAGTCCTATGGATTTTAGCCTTATAACTCCTCTTTTATACACCACCTTCTCTCCTTAGACACTGCTACCACCCTGGGGTAGTGTCACCTTCCTCTGGGAGTCCTACAATCAGTCTACTGATTGGTCTCCCTGCCACAAGTCTCTCTTCATTTGTCTGTCCTCCACTTTGTCAAAATGATCTTCCTAAAAGCAAGTCTGACCATTTCATTCCCTATTTAAAAATTCCTGTAGCTCTTGATTAGCTGAAGAAGGAAAAATAAAGTCTTCTAACTGGCTTTTAAAGTCCTTCATAATTTGGCCCCTTGTTATCTTTCCAATTTTCTTATACCTTACTCTCCTCCACTTAGTCTGCAATGTAGGCCTTCTTTTCTGTTCATTGTACATGACCTCCATCTCCTGCCTCTGATCATTTTCACTGGCTGTCCTTCATATCCAGAACTCTTTCCTTCTTCATCTCTCCCTCCTACTTCCCTGGCTTCCTTCAAGCCTCAGCTAAAGTCCCACTTTCTGCAAAAAAGCAGCTAGGTGATACAGTAGATAGCGCATCCAGCCTGGAATCAAGAAAAACGGAATTCTAATCTGGCCTCAATCCCAGACTAGTTGTATGACCTTGGGCAAGTTACTTAACCTTTGTTTGCTTCCATTTCCTCATGTGTAAAAAGGGGATAATAACAGCACCTACTTCTCAGTATTGTTGTGGGGAACAAATGGGATAATAATTATAAAGCAGTTAGCACGGTGCCTGGCATATACTAGGTGCTACATAAATGTTAACTATTATTACTATTCAGAAGCCTTTCCTCCAAGATTATCCCCAGTTTGTCCTGCTGATGCTGTTTGTTCATGCTTGTTTGTATGCTGTCTCCACCATTAGACAGGGACGTCCCACTGTCCTTTCTTTGGGTCTCCAGGGCTCAGCATACAACAGGTGCTTAATAAATGCTGGCAGACCAAGGATCTCTCATTCACTCACTACACACAATCGCTGCTAAATCCTGTTCATTCCACCTGATCAACACTGCCTGTGCCCAATCTCCCACCTTGCAAGTTCATGTTCCAGTCCAAAGCTCAAGGCTGACCCCACTGCCTCTAGTGTAGATTAGAAGCTCCTGTTTGGCCCTGTGTAAAGCCTCTTCCGGAACCAAAGTTCTTGTCTACCTTTCTGGACTGATTAGTTATTATTCAGCTACATTATTTTTTTCTTAATCAGCAAACATTTATTTATTGCTTACTATGTGCCACCCACTGGGTATACAAAGAAAAGCAAAATGAGTCCCCTGCCCTCAGTGAGGGCAGGGACTTTTGAATGGAGGAAACAAGCATGAAAACAAACAGATGATATGAGGTACATACAGGGCAGATGGAAGGTGATCTCCGAAGGGAAAGGATGAGCTGCTGGTGGGCTTGGGAAAGGCCTGCTACAGAGGGTGGATTTAAGCTAAGTCTTGAAGCCAGGGAAGCCAGAAGTGGAGATGAGGAGGACTGAGAGTAGTCCAGGCATGGGAAAGAACCAATGCAAAGGAATAGTCAGGAGCTATTCAGCTACATTCTTGCTGTTCCCTTTACACATTTCATCTCCTACCTCCACACCTTTGCACAGACTATCCTTTTGCCTAGAATGCCTCACTCCTCACCTCCACTCTTGGAACCTCCAACTTTCTTAAGGTCTCTACTAAGACAGTATCTCCTTCAAGGGGCCTCTTCTGACTCCCCCTTGTTGATCCCTTCTTCTGTTAACTTACTTTGTAGATATTCTATATTTACTTATCTATGAACTTGTTCTATAACCTTAACAGAATGTAAATTCCTATAAGGCAGATATTGATTTTTGTAGTGCTTACCATAGGACCTGGAGCATAGTAAATGCATAACAACTGGTTTTTGAGTAATCAATATTTTTAAAATAATAGCTCTAATAATAATAGCTAACATTTACATGGTACTTACTATGTGCCAGGCACTGTGATAAGCACTTTACAATTATTATCTCATTTGGTGCCCACAACAGCCCTGGGAAATAGTTGCTATTATTACCCCCATTGTACAGACAAGGAAACTGAGAGCACAACACAAAGGTGAAGTGACTTGACCAAGATTATACAGCTATAAGTGTCTGAGTAAACTCAGGTCTCCCTGACTCCAGGTCCATCTTTCTTATCCACTGACTGAGTTACCTAGTCACCAAGAGATCATGAGCAAACTGATTTCCCATTCTAAAACAAAATAAAAATTAGGGGAAGGCAATTAAGGAGGCTAAGAATGATTATGGAAACCTAGGATCTAGAATTCTGGTTCTGATTGGGCAAATTTTTAGATCTGAGGTTCGGTTTCAAATCTGTGAAATTAAGGAAATTGGATTAGATAATCTTTCATCTTTTAGCTCTAAAATTCCAGTATTCTAAAAATATGTCTATTTAAAGTACAATTCTCATTTCACTATAGAATATAGTAATTAAAAATGGCTCTACAGACCCAATAAATTTTATTTAAGTTTTTTTTCTTAATCTGTATTTTAAAGTTCCTTTGGGTCCTAAATCCAACAGGGTATTAGACCTGAAAATGTTCTTTTGATCAATAAAGAAAATTTATTACCCTTAAAAATCCATTAAAATTTTATCTTTGTATAACTTAAGTGTCTTCTGGAAAAAATCTGTTTATTTGACTCATTTTATGCCTTTTAAACTCCCTGAATAACTATCCACTCCCTTGAACAAAAACCTTATTAAATTACAGTTAAAGCTACAAAGTTCTGGCACACCCTTACTCAGCAATCAGAATCCAGCAACATGGAGACAAAAGATCCAACTGGGTTTCTCACAGGAAAACAAGAAAGTAAAAAAGTTAACAACTACCTGAATTTACACAGCAGTTTTGTCACATCAACTCAAAAATCCAACCCAGATTAAATACTAAAAACGTTCTGTCAGACTGAACCTAGAGTAAACATTATCCTCATTTTAAAAGGAGGTAACCAATTACAAATAAAGACAGCTAAGAAGAGGTGAACTGATTTATGTAGACAAACTAAACTAGGCCTCCAACCTAACTTCCAGTCTAAAACTCCTTTCACTAGGCCAACCATCCTCCAAATAGAACAGTAAAATGATTTGCTATTCCATGCTCCAAATATGAGTTTGATTAAATGACCAATTCTAGCTCTCTGATCCCCAAATATAGCAGATTTCTTGTTCTTCTTAAATACCTCGGAGGGAAAACGTGGCTTTGCAAAAAAAGGCTTCTTTCCAAATTGTGGCAGTTCAAAAGCCTAAATATCAAGTGTCATATGACTGAAAAGTGGTGACTAAATAAAAAATAATAAACTAAATAAGTAACTAAATAAAATATATTGAAATGTTACTTCTCTAGTTAAATGAATATAAAGCTTAAGTACAAAGAGAGAAATGCATGGGGGGAGCAGGGATAAAGTCCAGTTTATTTCTCTGGGTCTCTTCCTAAAAGTAAAAAGCTGTGCTAGAAACACGTTACATGGTTCTCCTCTGCAGGCTTTCATTTCATTACCATTACCAGTATTTCTTGTACTAGGCACTAAAAGGGCGAATTCAGAAAGTGCATGCACACCCCTCCCCGCTCCACCACCCTTAACTCCTAAAGAGTTCAGAGATCACAGATAAATGGTGACAGTGGCAGGTAACTGATCACTGGCAGTGACTTGGGAGCATTCCGACCACTGCAAGGTTTAAGTTTCTCAGCTATTTCCACACCATCCCTCACCTCTGAGTTTGCTTTAACTGGGCCTTGGGTCCTCCTTCTTTCTTTGGCAGTGGAAATCTTATCAGTTCGGCATGATTCTTAGGGAGGGCAGGGTGCCAAAGAACAGAGAGCTAGGAAACTATTTTTCCTACCAGTCTATTGCAGGGCTGACTCTGCAACCCCCAGTGGTACCTGCAGCTTCAGAAATAAGGAGGGTAGAGTTTGTGGGTATCTTCCCCACAGCTCCAGAATCCCTCTCACTACCTCAAAGTCCCCCCCACATCCAGGGAATAGGGTCTTCATTCTCCAGCTCCAATATTTCCATATGAATAGCCCAGAGTCCCAGAGGCTATCTCAACTCGGCTGCTTCCAAAGGGTGGAGCTGGAATACCAAGATTAGTGGAAGAGCAAGAACAACTGCTTACATAGCAAGCCTTTCTCATCCATTTCAGTTGTCATTTCCTGATGCTCTTACTCTCGGTGAAAAAAAATTTTATTTTAAAAGAAAGATGAGTTTTTAAATGAAGGCTACCACATGGTACTAATCCATGTCTTTCCTATCTCCAAAGAAATCTTGGTGGCCTCCAGAGGCCTTGGTTTCCCTTCCCTCCTTTAAAGTATTGAGCTCAGCAGTCTCGGGAACCAACAAACAGAATTTCTGCTTTGAGGAATTAGACGGAATTGGAAGCAACCCCAGGGGGGAAAAAGTCGGACTATGCCAAGTGACCTGGGAGGTGTTCTCCACTAACCACTAAGTAGTATCTTTAGAAGTGGTTTTCCCTATTCAATGGGGTATGACCACCAAACGTCCTGAATTTTTTTGGACAGGTCTGATTTCAATAAAAAGAAAGTACTTTAATAAAACTTTGCAACAGCAATATCAAACCAAGTGTTCTGATCTGAGGTTTGTAAAATATGGTCATAGGTCAATCATTTAAACATCCCCTAAGGTTCAGTTTTTCCACTGATCAAAAGAGGAAGAATGAGCTCTCTAGGGACAAAAGCAAAAGGAAGATCTCTCAGTTTCCTTCCAGCCCTAAATCCTATTATCTTGTGAAATATTTATTATTGAAGCATTGCCCTAGGGCACTAGGTTCTCAACCCTCCTAATGCCACGACCCTTAAATACAGTTCCTCATGTTGTGGTGACCCCCCCCCAACCATAAAGTTATTTTCGTTGCTACTTCATAACTGTAATTTTGCTACTGTTATGAATCGTAATGTAAATATCTGATATGCAGGATGTATTTTCATTGTTACAAACTGAACATAACCCACAGGTTGAGAACTGCTGCCCTAGGGGCTAGGAACCCAGCACCCCATGTGGACTGACTAAACTTTAAATGAATTCAACTAGAACCCCAAAGGGCAAACATGAATGTCAGATTTTCTGGATATGTGCTGCAAAACAACAATGTGACAATCTCAACAGTCAGTTCTAGGTTATCCTGCAGGGTCACAAAGCATATAAATACCACTTTCCCACTATCACTCCTACCCATCTACCCCAATCTTGTTTCAACTTCTGATTAATTTAATATTAGGTTTAATTTAATTTAATATTGTCTCTTCTGTTCCTTCTACTAAATTACTGATTAAAAAAATGATCCCTCACTGAAATCAGTTTAATATGCTAGAAAGGAAACCCCAACGCAACACATATTTAACAACTGTCATCTCATAACATCCTTAAGAGGCAGAGAGATGGCAAATAATTCTGATCTAGATTTAATGCATTTTCCCCCTCTACCAGACTGTAGCTGAATTCTAAATCCCGGTTTTATGTTTTACCACACCTCTCCAAACAGCTTAACCCAGCCCCCACACTACTTCCCTTTAGAACTCCAGAAAGTATTTCTTCCCTTTTGGAGAAAGTTTATCTTGTGTCCTTTTAACGTTAGTTCACAATCCTGTCTAGTCTTAAAAGTGTTAAAGGCCTCTTTCCAGATTTTCAAACATCAAAATCAAATCCATAGAGCAGCTCCAAATCCTGGGGTAGGAGTACAGGGGTAGAGGGAAAGGGATACTTCTCTGGCTAGTTTTTCCCAATAACTGCCTCCTCTAAAGTTGGCCAAAAATCCAATGGTAAAATTCCTAAAAGGATTCCCACGTCTGGTCACTTGGATCAGTTTCATATTTCTTTTTCTTATAGTCCCTCCCTCCCTGGTCAGCATTTCGTGTACAACCAGAAAGGTAACTAGAAAAAGTCCCAGGTTCCTGATGTATTCACATTGTCATGGTGATAAGTTTAATACAATCAACAACCAGGTCAGCCCTTCTGAGTACACCTTGACACCAGGCAATTTTACTTAGCAAGTCTGTGGATTTTTTGTTTATTTTTTCTTTAGGTTCTTAAAAATACAAGGATCCCTTGAATTAAAATTCAAGCTCAGATAATTCTGACCAGTCACTGAAATAATACAAGTTTGTATCTGAATAAAACTTAGCTATATCAGATTTTATTTTCATCATATCTTAATGAGATGAGGCAAGTATCCTCACTTTACAGGTTAGAAAACTGAGGTAGAGGTAGGTTAAAGTGATTTGTCCCGTTAAGACTGAAAATCAAACAGGCTTCCTGACCTCCAAATCAGACACACACACACACACACACACACACACACACACACACACGCACGCTCAAATTTCACTTGCAGTTTTTTCCCCTAAAAGAACAAACTCCTTGAGAACAGAGTGGTTTTTTGTTTCGTTTTGTTTTTCCGTTTGGAAGGAATTCCCTAGAACTCCTTTATCAACTCTATGAGGCTGATTCTCAAATCTACCTGTCCTCTCCACACCTCTCATCGCAAAGAACTGCCTTTTAGACTCACTGTGTCCAAAACGAGCTCATTTCCCCCAAACCCTCCCTCCGTCCTACCTTCCCTATTACTGAGGGAGGCAATGCCATCACTTCCCTGAATTCCTCACTTTCTCTCACACACACACCCCTCACCCGAAGTTCAACCTGCTGCCAAGATCTGTATTTCACCTCTGCTAAATGTCTCCCCTCAGACTCCGACACTGCCACCGCTCTAGTACAGGCACCCATCACCTTGGACATGGATTATTGCAATAACCTCCGGGTGGATCTGCCAGCCTCAAGTCTCTTCTCACTCCACCCCATTCTCCATTCAGTCACCAAAGTGATTTTCTTAAAGACCAGATCCAATCGTGTCAAACACGTCCCTCCCACCCCCTCACCCCCTACCAATAAATTCCATTGGCTCCCTATTACATAAATATAAAATTCTCTCTGGGGCTTTCAAATTCCTTCATAACCCAGTCCCCTCCTTGAACTTTTCCAATTTTCTTACACTTCACTCCCCCAACAGGTATTCTTCAATCCAGGACATTCCATGAATAAGAAACTCTTGGCTCCAGGCATTTTCTCTGACTGTCTTCCTAGGACACTCTCCCTTGACGCTGCAATGGCTGACCTCCCAGACTTCCTTTAAGTCCCAACTAAAATCCCACCTGGTACAGGAAGTCTTTTCCAATCGCTTTTAATTCCAGTTAATTTTTAATTTCAGTTAATTATTCCTATTTATCCTGTACATAGCTTGCTTTGTATACATGTTGTCTCCCCCATTAGATAGTAAATTCCTTGAGAGAAGAGACTTGTCAGTTTGCTTTTTTGTATCTCCAGTGTTTAGCAAAATGCTTGTGTGACATATAGTAGGCACTTAATAAATATTTATCAATTGATTACTATGTACCAAACACTAAAGATTTTTTAAAAGTTAAAGTAATCCCTGTTTTAAGGCGCTTACATTCTAATGGGGGAGAAAACACGTACACAAATTAGCATATATACAAGATACTGACAGAGTAGAAACAAGTGAACCTTGATAGGGAATGCTGGTGTTAGACTGCCTCAATAACTAGCACAATCCCTGTCAAGTAGAGGGCAACAAGGATCCCTTCATATGATCATCTATATACCAAGCCCTGCCCCTAGGCCTGGGTGTAAAGGGAGAAGGAGTGGGTAGACCCGGCTGGGGGGGAGAATAGACACTGCTCAAAAGCAGCCCTGACCCCTATAATGAAGAGAGGTAGGATTAAGAGGTTTTAAGGTTGGGTAGGGCTCAAATCTCACCTCTGACATTTACTTAGGCAAGCCTCAATCTTTTTGAGCCTCAATTTTCTCACCTGAAAATGTGGATAATAATACTTGTAATATGTACCTCATGGGGTTATTATGAAATCAAATGAAATAGTTCATGTAAAGTGAAAACTTTAAAGTATCATATAAATGCCAGATATTATTATCACCATTATTATTGTATGATCTCATCAATTCCCATGGATTCAATGATCACTTCTGGCAGATGACTCCCAACTCTAAATATCCAGATTGTATCTCTTCCCAGAGCTCTAAATTCATCACCTGTGTCCAATTAGAATGTCCAAGTCAAGCTGCCCAAAATGGAACTAATTTTTCCCTTCAAATCTGCCCTTCCTACTTCTCAATTTCTATTGACGGATATCACCCTTCTTCTGGTTAACTAGTTTCACAAACTTGGAGTCATACTTACTGAAATCTCTGTCCTCAGCCAGGTCCAATCCAGTTGCTAACTCTTGTGAATTTTCTCCACAACCTATCTTACATCTGTACTCTTCCCATCACATATCCCCTATTACAGTAGCTTCCCAATAGGACACCCAGACCCACCTCCCCTTCAGTCTCTTTCCTCTAATCCATCCTGCCAAACAGCTCCCATTAGACTTCCTAAATCACAGATCCAACCATATTACACTCCAGCTCAAAAATCTTCAAGGACTTCTGTCATTAAAAGAAAACACAAACTCCTCTGTTTTGTATTTAAAGCCCTTCATAATCTGGATACAATTTACTTTTCTTTCAGAATTATTCCACATTATACACTTCATGAACTCTGTCCTCCCCAAATTTTTATTGAAAAAAAAATGTCTTACTGATGATGTCCTTTGCTTTTACCATAGTCATTTTGAAGAGGCGCTGAATGGCCTATGTAATATATTTTGGGGTAACTTTATGATTTTATTAATTCAGTTTTGTGTTAAGTTGTAAAAGCCACATTTCTTAACTGTTTCTCCCCTTCCCCCAGCTTTCCCTGCCCCAGCCTAGAGGTATTTCCTCTCAAACCATTAACTCTTCTTTCAAGGTACTACCTCCTTTTGTCCTAGCAAACCAAACCCATCCACTTGCAAATCAGGATGGGTACCTCTCATTTAACTTGACCTCAAATCTGACTGCTGGTGACCTTATGACGTATCAGAGCTCAAATCACATCCCCCGCCCCTTCCCTCCTGCTGGTTGTCCCTGTGTATTACAGGTAAAACACATGCGCAGCTGATGTCAAGGGTGCATGTCCCTTTAAATATTAACCACTCCCTGGTCCCTCCCTAACTCCACCTTTGTACACCTCATTAGCCTAATGAGCTTATAATTGACAGCCATGTGTCTTAAAAACTGTGTTTCACTTCCTGTTCTTTGCAGATGGCCCTTTTGAGCTTTTTCTCATTCTAGCAAGCCATCTGCCCGCTGCAGGGCGTCACACTTCCAGACCTTCTCTGACTCCCCCCCCTTGCCCCTTGTGAGCTTTTCCTAGCCAGATTTCCTCACCCTACCCCCTTTTGTCCTGTGAATCAATAAAACTTTTGTAAATCTACCAAAAGACAGCTGAGCCTGTAATTCTTTTCAGACGCGAACCTAGAAAGGATTTCTCATTAGAAATCCCCCCAAAAACCTATCCCTCATCAATTTCTGGCTCTACTACATAAGCTTCTCTACCCTGCTACCCCATTCCAAATCAAACTTCTCTCCTAACAAAGAAAAATTTAAGGGAAAACAACAAAAAACAGCACAGAGTGAAAGACTATAGTCTTGGTAACACTTTGCCCACGCAGCCACTGGCCTCTTCCCATGTCATCAAATTTTGTCCAGCTCTTGCATGTCAAACTATAAGCCCATTTTCCAAGTGCTATTCAGTCAGTGAATAAGTATTACATATTCACTGTGTCACCAGTATTGAGTTTGGTGTGACAGATACAAAAAGGATAGAAGATAAACTCTTAGAATTTAGAAGTACATAGGAAATATGATGGTAACATAATTTATCTATAATCAAGTAATAACTTATTCTGGTTACTCATGCTCAAAATGGCAATCAGGAAAGGTTAAGTAGGATCTTGACTTTGACACTAGCTATGGAACTGTGGACAAGTAGTTTAAACTCTCTGAGCCTTAATTTTTTTCATCTGTAAAATGGCTATATAATACCCATACCTACCTACCTAAGTGGGTTGGTGTAAGGATTAACTGAGATAATAATGCAAGACAATTTTTAAACCTGAAAATGCTATGTAAATATCAACTGAGATCTTATCTTTTTTCTAACATTCAAATAGAAACTATTAAGGATTACTCAATAATCTGAGATATAGGATCCATTAATATCCCATATAGGATTCAATAATTTGATGTAAAAAATGGATTAAGCTCTTAAAATGGTATCGGTGATAAAGGAAAGAATATATCATTTACTACTGAGTATATATATATATACCTGATATTAACCAGCCACAAAAAGCAAACTTCAAAACAAGGGTCTATAAATTGCATTATGCCACAAACCTCACTTGCTCATGCTATAGGCCTAGTTGGATTTTAGGAATTCCCAGTACTTAAGAACTTTTTCCTGTTTTCTATTCCTATCCAATCCTGTCCAGACCCCTCCTATCTCTCCAGCCTCCCCACCTCCTGCCTACTTCCCTTGACAGAACTCAGCACAAAATTGTCTGTATAGGGAGACCAAGAGGCTTCACACTTGTGTTTAATTTTCTCCTCTTAAAATAAGGGTATGTGGATGATTCTATCTATGAAGGGATCCTTGTTGCCCTCTACTTGATGGACTGTGCTAGTTACTGAGGCAGTCTAATGCCAGAATTCCCTACCAAGGTTCACTTGTTTCTACTAGGTCTATATCTTGTACAAGTATGTTTATTTGTGTATACGGTTTTCTCCCCCACTAGAATGTAAGCGCCTTAAGACAGAGATTACTTTCACTTTTTTTTATCTTTAGTGCTTGGCACATAGTAATCAATCGATAAACATTTATTAAGTGCCTACTATATGTCACACAGGCACTTTGCTAAACACTGGGGATACAAAAAAGCAACGAACAATCTCTGCCCTCAAGGAGTTTACAATCTAATGGGAGAGACAATATGCAAACAAATGCATACAAAGCAAGCTATATACAGAATAAATAGGAATAATGAACTGAAATTTAAAGCTAACTGGAATTAAGAGGGGTTGGAAAAGGCTTCCTGTAGAAGGAGGGATTTTAGTTGGGATTTTAAGGAAGTCTGGGAGGTCAGCAGTTGGAGCAGCTAGGGAGAGTGTCCTAGGCATGGAAGACAGTCAGAGAAAATGCCTAGAGCCAAGAGATGAAGTTTCTTAATCATGGAATTGCCAGGACACCAGTACCTGGGCACCACAATTTAGGAACGGCTTTGATAAAATGATATTAAAATAACCTTACTTTGGTCTTCCTGCTTCAAATCTTCCTACTCTCTCCCTCACACCTGCAAAAGTGATATTCTTAAAACCCAAGTCTGACGACACCATTTCCTTGCCTCATAAACCCCAGGGGCTCCCTATGGTCTCTAGAACAGTATACAAACTCGACTGCCACTCAAAGCTATTCATAATCTGGCTGCACCCCACTTTTTCAGTCCCATTCTTTTCAGATACTCTACAGAGTAGCCAAACTAGTTTACTAGCTATTCTGCAATATATTGCATTTCTAGGCATTTGTGCAGACCGTTCTCCAGGCCTGAAAAGGGCTTCCTCCTTACCTCCCTATTTTTGGATCCCTAAATCCCTTCAAATCTCAGAAAAATTACCACTTCTTTGGGCCTCAGTTTTCTCCATTTGTGAAATAAGGGAGGTGGATTAAAGGATGTTACACATCTCTTACAGCTTTAAATTCAAGAACCTATTACACTATGGTCCTTATAAAGAGAGGTATGTATAGGGAATGGTAGGGAATTAAATCCTAGGCTTCCTTCTCCTTTCTCTTGATCTAATTATGGAGATCCTGAGATTGAGCTGGTAGGAAATGCTGGTTTCTTTATCTCAGGTGACTCATTGCTGACCTTGGAGTCACAGGAAAAATCAGCTGTGTGACAAATGATTTAATCTCTCTAAGCCTCAATAGCCTCATCTTTAAAACAGGCAAATCACTTGTGCCAACAACTTCATATACCTGTGAGAAAAGTGCTTCCTACACTTAAAGCGTCATACAAAGCTGAGCTGCTGTTATTTTATTTCCCCTTCTGCTGATGAATTGTCTCTTTTACCTGCCTATGCCTATACATATATTTAAAGCATCATCTAAATCTAAATTATTATTATTTTATTTCCCCTTCTGCTGGCTATCACTTTTACCTGCCTATGCCTACACCTATTTCTCTCTTAAGGAACTGAAGTTTTTAAAGATTTATTTAGTTATTATTGTTTTTCTTGAATGAAGTTTTCGGATCCTTGTCTTTCATTTTAAAAGTGAATAAGCTGAATGTTTTATACTTCTCTCATTCAAAAACTACTCAATTT
>CM053589.1:149881158-149913333 GCA_028646515.1 Pseudochirops corinnae
ACACACTAAATTGGGTATCTTACCCTACAGGAAAGTAGGGGGGAAAGGGATAAGAGGGGGAAATGATAGATGGGAGGGCAGATTGAGGGGGGAAGGTAGTTAGAAGCACACACTTTTGAAAGGGACAGGGTCAAAGTAGAAAATAGAACAAGTGGGGGGCAGGATAGGACAGAGGGTAATATAGTCCGTCTTTCACAATTATAACCACTATGGAAATGTTCTGTGCAACTACACATATACAACCTATATTGAATGGCTTATCTTCCCAGGAAGGGTGGGTGACAAGGGAAGAAGGGAAAGAATCTGGAATTCCAAGTTTTAAAATCAAATGTTTAAAAAAATTATTATTATTTTATATACAACTGGAAAATAAGATATACAGGCACTGGGGTATAGAGATCCATCTTTCCCTACTGGAAAGTCAAGAGGGGAATGGGGGAGGATATAGGAGAGAGCATATTGGGGGAAGAGGTATTCAGTGGGATTGCTGTTTTGGGGTGGTGGGTAAGGGAAAGACAGGGAGAAATTCTGTGACTTAAAATCTTGTGGAAGCGATTGTCGTAAACTAAAAATAAACAAAACATTTTAGTTTAAAAAAAAAAAATCAGAATTGGCCAAATGGAAAAGAACATACAACAACTTACTGAAGAAACTAATACCAAGTTGGCTAGGTGGCGCAGTGAATAGAGCAGTGGCCCTGGAGTCAGGAAGACCTGAATTCAAATCTGGCCTCAGACACCAAACACAAAAGGCTAGCCATGTGACCTTGGGCAAGTCACTTAACCCCAATTGTCCTACCTTCCTCCCTCCAAAAAGCAAAAAAAAAATTTTTTTTTAATTTAAAAAAAAAAGAAAAAATACCTTAAAAAATTATAATTGGGTGCAAATCCTTTGAGCTAGCAATACCACCACTAGGTCTGTATCCCAAAAGAGATTAAAAAAAGAAAAGGAAAGGGATCTACATATCCAAAAATATTTATAGCAGCTCTTTTCTGAGGGCAAAGAATTAGAAATTGAAGGGATGCCCATCAATTGGGGAATGGCTGAACAAACTGTGGTATGTGATTATGATGGAATACAATTGTACTATAGGAAATGATGAGCCAGATGCTCCCAGAGAAACCTGAAAAGACTTCTATGAGCTAATGCAAAGTGAAATTTACTGTGTACAAAGTAACAGCAATATTACAAGATGACTAGCTGTGAATGACAGGTATTTTCAGCAATACAACAATCCAAGACAGTTCTGAAGGACTTATGGTCAAAAATGCTACCCCATCTCCAGAAAAAGAACTGATAGTGTCTGAATATAGATTAAAGCATACTTTTTTTTAAATTTTATTTTTCTTGAGGGTTTTTCTTTTGTGTCTATATTTTCTTTTACGATATGACTATTATGGAAGTGTTTTGCATGACTATACATGTACAACCTATATTGAATTGCCTGCCTTCGGGGAAGGGAGAGAATTTGGAACTCAAAGTTTTAAAAAGGAATGTTAAAAATTGTTCTTACATGTAACTGGGGAAAAATAAAAATAATAGATTTTTTAAAAGAAATGAAAATCCCACCTTCTACAAAAAAAATTAGAATTGGACAACTCTAAGCTAATAATTTGGCAACTGTAAGATTCTAGAAAACATCAAGAACCAATAAAACACTCAAAAAATGAAAAAATAGAAGAAATTATTAAATATCTCACTGGAAAAACAACTGCCCTAGAAAAGAGATCCAAGAGAGATCATTTAAGAAATCACCGGACTACTTGAAAACCATGATCAAAAAAAGAGGCTAGACATCATATTTCAAGCATTTATACAGGAAAACTGCCCCACTATCTTAGATCCAGAGGATAAAATAGTAATTGAAAGAATCCATTGATCACCTCCTTAAAGAGATCCCAAAATGAAAAACTCTCAGGAATATTACAGTCAATTTCTAAAGCTCCCACATCAAAGAGAAAATACTGCAATACAGCTAGAAAGAAACAATTCAAATATTGTGAAGCCACAGTCATGATCACATAAGATTGAACAGTTTCCACATTAAAGGAGCAGAGGCTTTGGAATATGATATTCCTGAAAGCAAAGGAGCTAGGACCACAACTAAGAAAAACCTATCCAGAAAAGCTGAGTATAATCTTCTGGAGAGAAGTAGATATTTAATGAAATAGAGGACCTTATTAAGCATTCCTAATGAAATGATCAAAGATGAAAATTTTTTTTTGACATTTAAACACAAGATTCAAGAGAAGCCCAAAATGGTAAACATGAAAGAGAAATCATAAGAGGCTTAAGATGTTTAAACTGTTTTACGTTCCTATGTAAGAAGATAATACTTGTAACTCCTAAAAATGTTATTATTACAGCAGTTAGAAGACAGAAGGCATTAATATAAGTCAATTACTTTGGGATAATCTTCAAAAAAAAATCAAAGAGTGAGAAAGAGGGATGCACTGAGAGAAAAGAGAAGGGAGGGTGGGTGGAATGGGGAGGTATTCTGCAGTATCAAATATTCCATCAAGATTTAATTATTTATGTAAAAATATACAAACACATCCATCTGATTAGTATGCAAATTTGTTTTCATCTTTAACAAAAGGTAAAATGTTATGTATACCAAAGAAGTTTTAAAATAAATTTATGATTTATTATCAGTAAAGGTTTGATTTGTATACCTATTTTAGATACCTACATACCCTATATAAGAACTAGGAGATCACTGTGTACAGCGACAGCAGTATTGTAATGAGGATCAACTGTGAAAAACTTGGCTACTCTGATCAATACAATGATCCAAGACAATTCCAAAGGACTCATGATGAAAAATATAATTTCTACCTCCCAAGAAAGAATTGATGAACTCTAAGTACAAACTGAAGTATAACCTTCATTTTTGTTTTTTTGCTTTTTTTTTGTGAGATGGCTAATATGAAAATGTTTTGAGTGATTTCACATGTATAACTGATACCTTTTATCTTGCCTTCTCAGTGGGTGGGGAAGGCTGAGAGGGAGAGAGAATTGGGAACTCAAAATTTAGAAAGAAAATGATGTTAAAAATTAATTCATTATATATTTGTGTGTATATGCATCTATTTATCTACACACACATACACACACAATTGCCCAGAGAAAGTGTATTAATATTGGATAAGAGCGAACTTTCCAAATTATGAAGGAAGGAAATTAGCATTTATGATGTACCTGACACGTGCCAGGCATGGTCCACAACCACCCTGCGAGATGGCTGCTATTAATAATCCCTTTTTGCAGCTGAAGAAACCGAGGCAGCAACTACCTGGTTGCGAGCCCGGGTTTAAGCTCGTATCTCACTGCCGCCTGAACCTCACCAGCTGGGATGAATACTCACACGTTCATACACATACACCACATGCACACTCTCAGACACGCCTGAGGAGACCTCTGAGCAGGGTAATGCGGAGAAGGGAACAGTCACCAGCAAAACAAGCTTCTTGATCCTGAAAGTGAGATGAAAAGGCAGGGAGAAAGAGTCTACCAAGTACAGGCCTACACCACCGACACGCCCTGGGCTGCTCACGGGCCCTAAGATCTTTGGCCCGCCAGCATGAGACCCACAGCAACCAATGCCGCGGCCTGCCTCTAGAGACAGCTGGTTGGTCGCCGCGGGTCACGTGCCTTCCGGCTGCCCTCCTCTGGCCGCCCCGTGTGGTGTGCCCTGATCCAGAAGAGGAGGGAATTCCTTGGGGTCCGCCCCTGGTCAATGGCCGAGTGGCTTACAAAGTGCGGTGTGTATGTAGCGTTTGTTATCATACTGTAAGAAATGACGAGGCTATGTTCAGAGAACCCTGACAAGGAGCAAAAGGAGCAGGCCCAGAACAGCTGACCTCACAACGTACGGAACCGCTGCTGTTTCTGATCCAAGGCTCTCCAAGGCCGCCCCTGCCAGTCTCCTAACGGAGAACGGTGCACGGCCGTGTTTCGGAGTGGCCACTGTGGGGATTTGATTTTCTTCCCTATACATGTTATCAAGATATTCCCCCCATGATACATTTTATTCCTTTGTGGATATGTGCGCTTTCATGCTTGAACATTCAAGTCAAAGAAAGTTATTTTTTGTAAATCAGGAATACATTTTTGCAACTATTCCTCATTTACAAGGTGCTTTCCATATTGTTGGAAACTGTCCATCAGAAAATCATGCATCAATAAATTACTTCGTGGCCTAAAATGAACAAAACAATTACAGAGTGCTTATTATATACTCATTATTGCTACATTTAGCTTGTGTGTAAGAAAGTATAAAGACTTAGAAATTGTGCTTTGCTTATAATATATCTAAAATTCTTTGAAAGCAACGGGGTATCAATCATCAAAACAACCTAATAATGGCTAAGAAACAGAGTAGATCATAGGAATTATTAGGTACACAACACACAGCAATGACCATAGTAATCTAGTTTTTGACAAACACATCCACTGTGCCACCTAGCTGCCCTATATATTTATATATTGAATACATTTTAGAAAATACACAGTTTCAACTCCTTGAGACTCAGATGAAGTCACTAGCTCAAGGTCTCAGAATAAGCAGCAGAGCCAGGATTTGAAATTAGTCCTCTGACTCAAAATCCAGTGCTTTTTCCAGTACAACAAAATACCCATCCATCAGATTTTAGAAACAGTATCATCTGAACATGACTGGATCTCAGTCTACTGACTGACAACTGGGACCTTATTATCCTTCTAAACTCTACAGAATTATGCTTTACCGCCTTAACATATTACATTACATTTCTAAACACTCCCTAATTCTCCCCATATGTCATAAAAAACAACAAATTTCTCACTGGAAGAAGGGGGGTGGGGAGAGGACAAGATAGTGAATCCAGTACATGCAGGTACAAAAGAACTTTCATGACTCCACAACTCAGAGGATCATAGATTTAGGTCTAGAATGGATCCTAGAGGACACTATATCCAATCCCCTCATTTAAGAGATAAGGAAAGCAAAGCACTGAGAGGGTGAGTAACTTGCTCAGCATCACACAGCTAATATCCGAGGAGAGCTATGGGCCCAGGTTTTCTTATCCCAAGTGGACAGTTCTCTAAGTCTAGTGCTTCAGGGACTACTTCACATTGCTTTTCATAGGATCCCAAGAAGCAGTGGTGATTTGGCCATACCTGCTACCCTCAAAGAGCCTGCAAGGAATATGTAATCACTTCTCTAAGACTGGTAAGCATGAGGTTTAGCTTGCTATCCTCTACTTAGAAATGACAAAGAAAGGTGGATATCTTATACCAACAGCCTGGGAAACAAAGCTGGGAAGCAGTTACAGAACTAGGTGTCTGTAGGTTCTTATACAATTGCGAAGGTAGCCCAGCCTCTGCTGCTGCCTGAGCCCAAGTTATAGGACTATAGAACTGCAAAGGTCAAAGGCTAAGGCTACCACTCAAAAGCTCTGGATGTAATCATCTTCTCCCCTATCTGGCATGGCTATCTGTGTTGCTAAATGTCTAGAAAAGTTCCATATGGTCAGATGAGAAGACAGTATAAATAGCATGTCAGTGAACTAGAGGTGTAAAAATGAATGTTGTCATTGGATGTAGTTACAGACAAAACCTAGAGATGATACACAATCAACTAGTATTTACTTAGCGCCTACTGTATGTCCAACACTATCTTAGGTGAAATTAAACACTTAAGAGACTGATAAAAATGCAAATCAAAAGTAAAGTTTACCTACACGAAACTCTACCTTCACTCTAGATCTTTACTTAACAGCTAAAAGTAATCTGAAATATGAACACTGGCAAGATTAAGCCAGCCATAGAAATAATCATTTTTCTACTTATTTAGTGCAAAAAAATTCTAGGCATGTGGGCAGAAATGAATGCTGACTTCACCCATTTACTACCAGAGCATTCAATCATTGATTCAACATTTTCTTGGAGGTGGGAAGGCTAATGAACAAAATTTACATGGCATAGTATTTGTACTAAACAGTGTGAAGAGATAGATTATGACCTCCGAGAGCAGAATCCCAGAACACTAAGGTACAACATTATGGCTTGACAAATTCGTGGTAAATTCTAGAAAGACCAAGAGAAACTGTAGTAGGAAAAATGTAGTAAAGGGTGTCACCAGGTTGTGTCTTGAACAAGTTGTCCTAAGGTTGAGAGTTCCCCATTTCATCAGATAGGGTAGGAAATACCACAGTCCCAAAAAGGAAGAAATATCTCAAAATTAGGTACAAGATATAAAGTACAACCTGTCATGATGGAAGCTAACAAGAAACTGTAATTCACAGATAAGATTACTTACAGAAATGATTACCAAAAGTAACTCATCCTATTTTGTGATCTGGAGATAGTTTAGCAAAATGATTTAAGGTACCTGACTATGTATCTGGGTGTTCAAAAGTATCAACTGTTTTTCTTTTGGTGTGTTTAGGGAGTAAGGATAAGGAAATTGCTGAGCATATGCTTCTTGCTGGTGTAGGAAATAGGAACTAAGTAAATGTCAGATAAGAATTCATGAAAAGGAAAGAAAAAAAATTATGAGCAAGAAGGGTTGAATAATTTAGCAACAGCAACTGCCCTGAGTGCTGAAGTATGCCAAGAATTTCTGACCCAAGGTAAATGTTATTAGAAAGCAATCAACCTAAAATATAATCAATGAAAAATAACCTGTAAATTTGAGAAATGTAACCTATCACTAATAAATATAAGCAAAGTAAAAATTAGTTGAGCCTAGAAAAATAAGAATTAGAGAGTAATTTATCAATGTCTCTCAATCATGGTCTCAGGAGAAGGTTCTTTGAATCTACACTCTGGTTCTAGTTCTATGGATAAAAATACCCCGGGACAAACTACCACAGTGAAACAGAAATCTGTTTAAAAAATCATTCACTCAATCAATCAACAAGTACTCATTAGGCATTTATGATGTGCCATGCATTGTGCTAGGCATTAGGGTTACAGAGGCAAAAAAGAAAAGAAAAATCCCTGCCCTCATGGAACTTACACTCTATTGAGAAGACAACAAGCATATATAGATAGATAGATAGATAGATATCTATATCTATATCTATATCTATGTATGCACATATATATATATACATATACACACACATATATACATATACATATATATCTATATATGTAGATACAAAATTAATATAAATAAAATATAGTTAAGCAGGGAGGGCACTAGCTGTTGCAGAAATCAGGGAAGAAATTGTGTAGAAGGTAGTATGTGGGTTGCTGTAATGCCAAGCAAAGGCAACTTCTAAGGTTCAGATTACCAGCATAGCAAACCCCATTTATTCAGTGACAGATTAAGGCAAACATTCACAAAACAGAGAAAATCAAAATAGAGTGTAATTCATTCCTTTAGTAAATAAGTTCTCAATTCAATCTAGGTACTACTCCACCCCTAGACAGTACATTCATTTAGTCAGTCAAAGTCTCTTTTCAAATACAGATTAGTTTCCAATCACAAACAAAGTACATTCATTTGGTCAATCACAGCACAATACCATCCATTAATGCCAAGCACTTTCTCAAAAGGGGCAGGAGAGCACAAAAGACCATCTATCCTTAAATTACAACAAGGTTAAGATATCATCCCAGGACTGAAAACCCAAGGAGAGGTCCTGTCTTCATCTTGACCTGAGACAAGTACTCAGCAGTCCCGGTTCCTGAGGAGGCAAAGCCTAACAAAGTCACAACACACATTGCCAGTGTCCTCATCAAGTCACTTTCTGCCTATAGAAAAGTTCCAGAACCCCTGAAAACATCAATCAGCAAAGCCCTCTTCCAGGATTTCTGTAAACATACAACAGGAAAATCCTCCTTCAGGGCTTTTGAACCAACAGCAAGGTTCTAGGACCTCTACAACAGCAGCAATGTCCTTCACCAGCAGGTAAATCTGGCAAAACAACATCAAAACAGACAAAATACCGGCATCATAGCCATGCCACCTCAGTTCTTGGCAGCTCCGGGTGGCAGTTCTCAAAAGTCCTGGGCAGCTCCAACTGGCCCTCAGCAGTCCACGACACTGCTCTCCAAAAAGTTCCTCTGGCCTTGTCTGCTTGGGCCTTCTCTCCAAATTCACAGCTCCTCCCAGTTCAGCCCTCTCTCATCACGTCAACAAGTCCATCCCACAAGTGGAGTTCACAAGCTCTGGGTTTTAACACTCAACCCATAAACCAAGCCAACACAGGGGGATCTCCAAATTCCATCACCATTACAGCTACATCTTGAAAAGAAGGATTCTATGAGGTAAAAATGAGGAAGGAGTACATTTAAAGCATAGGGCACAGTGAGCACATAGGCAGAGAAATGGGAGATGGGCTATGAGGAACAAAGAGAAGGCCAAAGCGGCTAGACAACAGAGTACAAGAAGGGGAGTAAAATCAATAAGGCAAATTGTAAACCACAGATGAGTTTATATTAGTGCTGACTGAGTACAGTAATAAAATGGTCAGATCTGAGTTTCAAGATCTGTTTGGCAGCTATGTGGAGGATAGCCTGGAGCATGGAAGAAGTCCAGGCTAACAATAACTATTTCACTAGCAGCAAAGTTGCTCAATTACAGAATATATCAGGAGGTTGTGAACCTGAGAGACTGAAAGAATTCCAAAGAAAAGTTTGACAGAGGACAGCATTTATAAATAAATTAAAAAATAATAATTTCCGACATTCAGTTTGAAATATTCAACAGGTAGGATTGAGGCTCAGTTGGAGAGCATAGGAGGACCAGACATGAAAATTTAAAAGTCATCTCCAAGTCAAACAAAATAGATGGAAAAGAGAAGACCAAGGGCAGAGCCTTGCAGAATACCCACAATTAGAGGTCATGATCAAGACAATGGTCTAGTCATAGGTGCCAGAGAGAGTTTAGACAGCTAATAAGAAAACCAAGATCAAAAAAATCCAGAGAGAAGAGAGTATCCAAGAAGAGAGGGGTAGTAGTAAACTATACCAAATGTAGCAGAGAGGTCAAGAAATGTGAGGACTGAAAAAGATCTCTGTTAACTTTGGGAAGAACAATTTCTGTTGAACAATAAAGTTGCAAACCAAACTGCAAATTAAGGACTAAGAGGGCAGGAATGAAGTCAACAAACAAAGACAAATTTTTCTTGTAGTTTAGCTGAGAAAGGGAGGAGAGATATAGGACAATGGCTTGAGGGAAGGAGGATCTTGTGAAGATTTTTGAAGGATGGGAGAGACAGCATATTTGAAAGCAGTACAGAAGAAACAGCAGATGGGCTGAAGTATGGTTGGGGGGGGGAAGCTGGGAGAAAGAGAAGACTGAGGGAGCAACTGCTGGAAATGATTAGATCAGATAAGACCTGATTATCAGAAACTTGATTAAGGAAAGAAAGAGAAAAAGATGTCAAATGGTATTGAGATGAAGAGGAGAAAAGAGAGGTTCAGAGCAAATGTGCTCAGCTGTCTCAGAAAAGTAAAGTTAGGCTTTTACTTAAGAAAACGAAACTCCCTTCTCCCCTTCTTTTTATGTCATTATGTATTTCTCCCTTTTCTACATAGGCCTTCTCTCTGTTACTCAAACATTGCCTTCTATCCTGCTGTTAAGTGCCTTCTTTCCCGAACTACCTCAGATTTAACTATTTTGTGTGTATCTGTATTTATCTTCCTTACATTTATTTTATATATTCATTTATGTACTTGTTTTCCCCATTAGAACATAAGATCCTTGGGAATAGGGATTCTTTTTATTTGTATTCCCAGCACCTAGTAGATGCTGAATACATGCTTATGACTGGTGGGAAGATGAGGCTTGAAGAGAGAAGAGACATTTTAGTACAGCTTCTGTCGGGGAAGAGGGCAGACAAGAGTATAGAGTAATGCTCTTCAACAATAGGGCCAATATTAGGGGAAAAAGTCAAGTCAAAGCAGCAGTAATGTCCTAAAGTACAGAAGGATACAAAGAAAGTACAGAGGTATGAAGGGGTCAGAGGTCACAATGAGGATAAAGAATAGGGAGGTGTGCCTTTGTGAGGAAACCACCATGTTAACTGTATTTTAATTTTTTTTTCTATTCTATTCAAACTGTTTAAAATATTTAGCATGAAGAATTTCCTGACCCTTTAAAAAACTTCCAGAGATCCTTAGTAGCTAGCCAGGTTATAAATTTCCCAGAGTTGATGCAATTCTCTACAAATATTGCTAAGGAGTGAGTGGGAAGAAAAACATGTTGGGAAAAAGGAGAAGTGCATGGTTAACTGATGGAGAACACCTTGGTGGGTGAACACTTGTAAGATTAATGGGATATAAGATCTTCCTCATCCATTAATAGGCCTCACATGGAGCCCATTAAGGGAAGTTTGATTAGGGGAGGCTTGTTTTTCAGTAAGGCCCACATCTTTTGTTACTTTGTAATTAGGCAGCAGGTCATGAGGATTGTGATGCCCTCTGACTTGGAAGAAGTGAATATATACTCTGAGGTTAGCATTTTGCTTTGGGGCTGAGTCATTGGAAGAGTGTTCTTGTGATCTGACCAGATGAGACTCTGGGTAGCCCTGAAAGAACACCCCCAAGCCCCCCAGACTATGGTGACCCCACCACCCATTTCTTTACTGGCTTTGCAATTTGACTGAGAAAAGGTATAATCAGGGGCATTCTGTCCCAGGGCACCATACATAAGTGCCACTTTTATGGAATTGTCATTAATGAAGGAAGCAGAGTAGATTCTATGAAGGGCTAAATGAAGTCAGTCAACTACCAAGTCACAGCTAATAAAAAGAACTCATTCATATAAAGCTCTGAAGTGTGCAAAAAGCCTTCCTCATAACAGCCTTGTGGAGGTAATGTATAACAATAAAACCCTTTAAAGTTTATAAAAAAAAAAAATTTCCTTACAAGTTTCATCACTTTTATGAGGAAACTGCAGCTGAGAGAGGTTAAGTTACTTTCACCAGATCCCCCAATTGGAAGGACAATGTTGAGAACAACTTAAGTTTTGAAAGACCTGGAACTAAAATAGATGAATAACAGTTCTTTATAAGTGAGAAATTATAACATATCCCTAGTTAGCCCAGTTAAGTTTTTTACATGAATGTATCATGAAGCAAATATGCCAATTCAATTCCATGTTACTCACCTCGAAGGTGCTGGAGTTCCATATTCAGCCTTTCAATGTGATAGTCACAGAACTCCAGGTTCTCCAATGTCCCTGCCATAAGTTCTTCATCCTGCTTTTCTTCTAGCAACAGGTTTAGCTCCTCTCGAGTCCTGCTAAATTCTTCTAGGTCCTGCTCCATTTCTTGAATTCTGACAAGCAGAAAGGAACACTCGGATTCTGGGTCTAGGGTCTTGTCCAGATAACTAGAGTTCTCTTTCTCTAATGTATCACAGTGAGACTGAGAAGGAGGATGGAATCTGACTGATGTTAAATTCATCCTCTGTGGTACCAAAGGAGGGAGAGGAGCTGGACGGGAGGGCCTCATTGAAAAAGATGGGGATTCAGGTTTCAGGTTCTGGTTCGGCAACAAATGAGGAGGAGTAGATGCTGGAGCACAAGGGCGGGGAGGTGGTGGCCTCAGAACCTTTCGCCTTCCAGGTGGCTCTTGCTGGGTTGTTAGCGTGGGAGAACCACGGACAATATCGTTCTCAGAGCTAAAGTCCATGATCGAAAAGTGCCGGGATATTTTCTTGTCCAACTCTACCTTAGGTCCAGATAGGCTCTTCTCAAATTGCACCAACTGCTCTGTCAATTTAGAATCCAGATCAGTACTACCTTCTCCCTGTGGAAGAATTGGTGCTGCTGTGGCAGTTCCCTTGGCTTGCAGACCAGGCTGTATCTCCATCCTTTTTGATGTACTGCTGAAGTTGGAGGAATGCTCTCCAGGTTTGTGTTGCTGGTTTTTAGTCCTGCCAGCCCCATCCTTGAGCTTAGAGCTTGGCCGACTGGACTTTAATAGCCCAGAGCCTGAAGCTGCAGGGCTGCTCTGAAGAGGGCTCACTAGATCCCCAAGGGTTTTGGACAGAGAACATGTTTCTTTGATTGATACAGAAGGGCTATCCTTGTCCTTTACTTCTGAAGGAAGAGTGTCAAAGCATCTTTCTGAACTTTGGTGGCTCTCTGCTGCTTCTATATTCAGTTGTGTTTCTTTTATAGTGTGGAAATTTAGGTTTTTCTGCTTCAGGGGCTGAAGAACAATTGGAGTCTGAGAGAAAATGTCATTGACTGGTTTTGTGGAATCGGTATTAAGACAGCCTTTGCTAAGAGGCTCTTCACAGCCTCTTTCTGGGCTTCTCAGAAGCTCACCCACACTCTCCCTTTTGTGGAGAATTTTATCTTCTTCACAATCAACAGTCAGATGGTTCAGAGACAAACTGGATGTTTCAGAGATAGTACAAGTGGATTCCTCTCTATCACATTCATGGAGCTTATTCCTTTCTTCATGGACTACAAAGGAGGTCTCCAGGTTATTCAATGGAGTTATGGGACTGTTATTTTGATTGTTCTCATGTAGTATATCTATAGCTTCCCCCATTGTTGTGCTAGGAAATAATTTTACAAATCTGTAAGGAAAGATGCCTATCTTGCCCCTCAGTTTCCCTTCCAGCCAGCCATCTTCCAATGTTCTCAGAATCTGGATCCTATCTCCCACTTCAAAGTCCAGTTCTTTTGGCTCCAGGGCTTGGAATTTATAGAGGGCAATACCATAAGCCCCCAATTCATTTTCATCATCCTCTGGTTCTCTCTTCTTCTCTTCCCGAGCTACATCTAACATACCATTAATAATGTATCCTGAGTTCTCTGTACTTACTGGTTCATTCACAGTCCTCAAGGGCCCTAAAAGCTCCACAAAACCTTCTGGGAATATACCTCTTTGGCCCTCAAGTTCCCCTTCAAACCAGCCTGGTTCAGGTATGCCAACAATGGTGATTATATCCCCTTCTCTGAAATTCAATTCCTCATCCAGTTGAGCAGAAAGTCCCATCAGTGCCCGGGCTTGGCCCATTGAATATTCAGGAATCTGAAGCAGGGTACTCTGAGATTCCCACTGGTGGTTTCTGGAGGAGAGGCAAAGTTCTCGTACACATGATGATGGGAAAAAGCCCTTGGTCCCCCAGCAACTTCGACCTTCTTGCCAGCTGGAGGTAGGAGAGCCATCTAGAATCACCAGGTCACCTAAAGCAGAAAGAGGAAAATAGATAATGACCCTTCTATGACCATCCTTAGAGAATATCTTCAGTACACATTCACTAAATATAAGAGGAGCTTTAGGAATCTCAAACAACTGAATATCCTGGAATCTTCTTATAACAATGTCTTTGGGAGTTTGTGTTTTCAATTATTTTAAAGGTAAAAATGCATTATGATGTAAATGTATATGTAAGCAAAATATTTATGATGGTTCAGTAACTAAATTTCCTGCAAAGTGGCCCAGGAGGGGTCTCCTAATACAAAACTGAAACCTTTGGCAAGAAGATATTTGTACCCAAATCTTGGCTTCTAAAAGGTCCTATCAAAAACTAGTCAATCCCAAATCAATCATAACTTCAATATACATAAGTACTTCCATTCTTAAAAGCATTTTCCAATAGATAGTATTTAATTTTCTTCTCACAGCAAGGGATAAACAGGATTGACAGTATTCCCATTTTATAGTTGAAAAAAAATGAGGTGCAGAATAATTTGCCCAAGGTTATGTATCTGGTTATTGCTTGAACTGGGATGGGCTCAAGTCTCCTGACTCCCAGTCAAGTAGAGAGATGACAATGTTTTGCAACCTTTTTCATTCCCTGGGTTATCTAAATTTCTAAATTTTGGTATGACATACTTTGAGACAGGGACCAAAACCTGTAGTGTAAAACCAAAAAGATCTGTAAATGTGTTAGTGGACCAAGTTAAGAGTAAAAATGGGGGGATAATGAATGGATTTTTAAAAAACTGTTTTAACATAGAAACAATTCTCTGCAAAGACCTTCAACACAGTACCCACCAAGATACATTCCTTGAAAACAGTTAAGTAAAACTGCCTAACAGAGTGTCACATTATGCCACTTTGCACCTTAGTAGTTTGCCATTTATTAAAAGCAAAGAAGTGGATTCTAACAAAAAAAGGTGAAAAGTAAGGAAGAAAAGAAGGATGGAGAGAGAGCATAGTGAAGATGCAGATAGTTCTCTAAGGCTATAAAATGCAAATAAATTGCTGGTTGGCATCAATGAAGGTAGTTTCCACACTGAGAGTTCCCCATCCTGATAAAGTCAAAGAGACAAACACTATAGATAAATCTTGTACGTACACAGTTGGCAGCTATGTAGTACAATGGAAAGGGTGCTGCTGGGCCTTAGTAAGAAAGGCCTAAATTCAAAAGCAACTGCAGACACTGCCTAGTTGTGTGACCGTGGGCAAACCACTTAACCTCTGTTTGCCTCAGTTTCTTTATCTGTAATATGAGAACAGTAATAGCACCTACCTGTAACAGCAACCAGTTTAGCAGATACTTAGCACTTAGTAACTTAGGGCTAAGTATGGTAGGTGTGAGCGCTGTCCCCTGTTGAGAGGGCATGAACTCCCCTGATGACATGGCAGAAGGGGACTGGCTGAGACAGGAGGCCAGTGTGGGTATATAAAGAATAATTCCAGAGACAGAGAGACAGAATCAGAAATGGATCCTGTTGGAGGAAGTAGGATTGTCCCAGCATCTGGGAGCTGGGCTGCTGGACTGAAGAAGCGAGTTGGAGCTTTCTTGAGAGAGAGAGAGTTTCTCTCCCAGCATCTGGAAGCTGACTGACAATTGAGATGGAGTTTTCCTGAGACCGGAATCTAGTGAAGGCCACCTGGAAGGCTAAGAGGGCTTGCCTGAAAGGCCGATATTCCTTCTGGGTCCTAGGGCCAGATAAACTACTGGAGGACTGAAGAAGCATGACCAGGATAAGACTTTGTTTGTGGCCTGGCTGATCCTTGAGTTCCAGGCAAGAGAAGCAGTGAAAGGTTTGAGATGTGCTGGACCCTGTGAACTTCAGTGTGTGCCAGGGACTACCCTGAGGACTGGACAAGGACTGGGAGCTGTCTGCTTCTGAATCCAGGTGACTGTTTGGTGGATTCAGGAGGGAGCTGGGACCATGGAAGGGGATCCAGGGAATCAGAGAGACCACTCAGAGTCAAGATGAAGAAAAGGCCTCCTCTTGGATGAAACTGAGGTTTGCTGAACACCTAGGGGTGGAGGATTTGTGTGGTTTTCTGATAATTGTACTTAGTGATTAATGATAATTAGTAATTGTGAATCTAGATTAGTGACTGATTGAGTTAATGGTTGCCCCATGAGTGGAAGATCGATATATTGTGAACTGATTGAATGATTAAGTGAGGAGAGTTTCCCCCTTAGGGAAACCAGATGATTATTCTTTTATTCCTTGTTCTAAATATTGTGGCAACTATAGTGAAAACTGTGTGGTCATTCTAATGTTAAGCTGTTATGAACACCATATCATGATTTTCTGTGATAAGATGTAATGTTGTGAATATTATATTGTGATATATTGTGAATGTTTGCCTTGATTTGTAATGGAATAAACAGAGGGTTCACTATACTGTGTAATCCAAACCTTAAAAGCTGTTCACAGTAGCATTCTTTTGGGAATCTGCTGGTGCGTGGTGTTACACTACCTCATAGGGGTTGTTTGTCTAAGTCCTTAGCACAGTGCCTGGCACACGGGGACACTATATAAATGCTTATTTCCTATTTCTTTCCCTACTGAAAAGTGACTGATCCAAAGTCACATAGACAGTGTGACAGGCAGACCTTACCAACATCAAGGCCAGCTCCTTCTCCACTAAGCCTCTTTTGTGCAATGACAGGGAGTACTAAAGCCTAACACCACCAATACCACTACTCATGTTGTTACTATCATATGGACAGTATTTGATTTGCCCTAGAAGGATACACAATAAAGCCAATAGTAGATGTTTACTGATCACTTTTTATACAGAAAGCACTGTTCTAGTATAATGGGTGTCACAAGTTTCAGTGCTGCACCGGCATCCACTGGACTTATGTGACTCCATAGAAGGGTTGTGATTTGTTCTACTGGACAGAGTATGCATTTAATGAGATCACAAACCCACCAAAGTAGGAGAGAGTGAAAGATGAGAAAAAGAGGTCACTGGTACAGTGGACAGAACTCCAGAACTGCAGTCAGCAGACTTAGACTGAAATCCCCATTCTGTTCTTTACTACCTGATTTTTGTGGCCTTAGGCAAGTCTTTAAGTTTCTTGATGCCTCAGTTTCCTCATACATAAAATGAGAAGGTTCGACTAGATGATTTCTAAGGTCCTTTATAACTGTTCTCAATTTCTGATTACATTAACAAAATAAGAGGACAGTCACAACACAAAAGTCTGAACTTAAGAATGGGCTGCTCAGTGGCACAGTGGATATAGTGCCAGGCATGGAATCAGGAAGACCTGAGTTTAAATCCAGCTCAGACCATGCACTAGCTGTGTGACCGTGGGTAAGACCTTTGATAATAACAGCACCTACTAGGTGCTATTAAGATATACTAT
The DNA here is from genome assembly GCA_028646515.1 of Pseudochirops corinnae. Lineage (NCBI taxonomy): Eukaryota > Metazoa > Chordata > Mammalia > Diprotodontia > Pseudocheiridae > Pseudochirops > Pseudochirops corinnae. Next base: position 149,897,686 of record CM053589.1, read on the forward strand.
GATAGAAGACACTAATCCTATCACTAACATTACTATGACCCTAGGCCCAGAAGAAGTGATGATCAGCTACTTCCTCCAACATGAGCTTATCAGTTGTAGCAGTTGTGAAGCCTAGAAGGCATTCTCAGGTTGATTCTGGGCCCCTTCGAGGGGATGCCAGTTTACTGCTGACTGTGTGGCTACAACTTTAAGCTAAGATAGGCTCTCTGCCCTCCAACATCTCCTTTGGTTGCTGGAGGCTTCCAGTTTCTAATGGTAGGGCGGTTAGGCCAACATGAGTAATGGAGTCCTTGCATGAGTTCTTCACTGTAGCAAGAAGAAGCTCTCTAAGGTCATTCCCATTGGCTTCTGTGTGTCTCATGGCATGGAGAAGAAAGTCTGTGGTCATTCTAAGGTTCCTGCACACCAAAATGGAAGGTTCAAGATCAAAGTGACTAAACTTTCAAAAGAGAGTAATACTTAATTAATATAGATATTTTTAGAGTCAAAATCTTTTGCATCCCTAACATATCAAAATTTATACTAGCCATACCTCTGGTTGCATTTTCAAAAAACTATATTCTGAACTTAAAAATAAAAAGAAGTGATTGCTATATATACAACAGTATACAAAAAGAACTTTATATGAAATTATGAATCCCCATTTCATACACCTTGCTTTTTAACAACAAAAAAGCTATAGTCCACATGTTACTTCTAAAACCATTGTGCTTATCTGTGATTCCTTTGAAATTTCCTTCTATTTTCTTCTGTGCACTTTAAAAGTGTGTTCATTGGCCTTCATCTTTTCACACTAGAATTAAATCCCTCTCTCCTCCCACCCAAGTCAAAAACAAAAAGAAAAAAACTCCTTGTTACAAACAAGCATAGTCAAGCAAAACAAATCCACAGGATGGCCAGGTCCAAAATTCCACGCCTCTGCACTATGACCTGTCAGGAGATAGATAACATGCTTCATCATTGATCCTCTGGAGAAAGGGTTGGTCATGGAATTGATCAGTGTTTTTCATTCTTTCAAAGATGATTTTTAAAATGTTGGTCTTGTATAAATTATTCCCTTGGTTCTACTTACTTCATTCTGCATCAACATCAAGACACAGTATTTTCACTGTGCTACTGACTTTCTGGACCTTGCTACCATGACTAAGCTGCCTTCTCATTCTGGACCTTCCCTTAGTTCCTGGAACCTTCTCACCCTGGAACACCTCTCCACCATACTGTTCTTTTTGCATTTGAGAGTTCCTTCTGAGGGAACTCACATTCTGGCAATAGGTTCAGCCTAACCATGCTTCGGCTGTCTGGATTTCACCACTATGCCTTTCTCCATGTACCTGCTGTTCTCCTCCCCACCTTCCAAATTCCTTATTATGTATTGTGTTCCCTCATTAGAATTTAAGCCCCTTGAGGACAGGGATTTTCTTTTTTCTTGAAATAGAATATCCAGGCTTTACTTTTTTTCAAGTTATAGTTTTGGGGGGATTGTAGTGATTCTAAAAATCCTCTCCTTGTCTTCTAGGTCAATTATTTATATATATATATCAGATACCTTACATTTTCCTCTATTAGCTCAAACTTATGATTTTGTTCTAATTTCTGCTTTGTCGTGGAATCATTGTTTTCTGTTTGGTCTATTTTAGGGGAAGAAGGAGGGAAAGGTTATAAGAATTTATTTTGTGCCCACTATGTGCCAGGCCCTGTACTAACTGCTTTACAAATACCTCTTGTGAGCCTCACTACCTCCCTGGGAGAAAGATACTGTTATTATCCCCATTTCATAGTTGAGGAAATTGAGGTAAATAAGAAATTAAGTGATTTGCTCAGGGAAACCCAGTTAGTAAGCATCTGAATCCAGATTTGAATTCTGGTCTTCCTGGCTCCAGATCCAGAATGATAATTTTCAGAGATTCCATTTCTTAGGTAAAGTTTATCACTTTCTCTTCTATTTATTTTCTTCCTAATTTTTCTTCCCAAGATTTTATCTCATTAAAAAAATTTTTTTTGCTTCATTTCTTCTGTGTATTCATGTAGTCCTTGTAGAAAATCCTTTTTTTTTTCCTTTTGAGTATCTACTTATAATTTTTTGAGAGTTACTCTCTACTCTTTTCCAGGTTTCTCTCAATCTAGAATAATTGTTTATACTGGTCAGAGTCTTGGTTGGCTCATCTCTCCTGCTTTCATTTTGTAATTTGAGTTTTATGCCTGGGCCAGGTTCTGTCCCCTGCTGTGCTATTAGAAGGGGTTATTTGTTCTTCTTGGTCTCCTCCAGGGTTCTCCCAACTCCCAGAGCCAGGCCTCCCTGGATCTTTGACGTTCAGAGCACTGATCTTCAGGGCCCTCTAAGAGCATCTTAGTACAGAATACTGGAGACTTCAAAGTCTCTGGGTGCCTGGGTTATCCAGGTAGGAGCTCTGTGGTGCCATCCTAGCTGTTGATGTTCTAATGCAGAAGTATAAAACTCACTGCCTGTGGCAGTGTGGCAAAACTCGAGTGGGCCCCCCCCCCCCAAAAAAAAACATTTAAATGTAATTGGGAAATGTTTAACAAAATAAATAAAAAATACAATATAATATAATGTTAATTTGTGATTTTCTATTTCTATTTAGACTTCACACCCCTGCTCTATCAGGCTCCCAAGGTCCTATCTTGGGTTATCAAAACCCTGGGGTTTTCTAGATGGGAAGGGGTTTTGTGCCAGATCCAAAGAGGGGGATACTGGCCAGAGAGCCTTTTGCTAACTCCAGACACAGATACTGCTAAGACAGGCATAAGATAGTCCATCTCCACTTGCACTGATGGGCTACTGGTGTATCTGCATGCAATCACTATTTCTGACTTTGCTAAAGGTCCCCTTTCCTACTGTCTGTGAGTTTCTTATTTGTGCAATTCTTTCATGGGAGAAACCAATTACTGTAGTTTGTCGCTGGATTTCTTGATCATCATTCATTCAATTGAGAATGTCAGGATTTCACTGGAGTAAGTATATGAGAACAGGGAAATCTGTCTCCATTTAAGCTGCCATCTAGGCCATAAGCCCTCCAGTTGTATGTCTCTGTTTGTAGTGGTAAGTATTAGCATTTGTTTAGTTCACCTACTTTACCTACAAACTAGAAAAGTATTGCAAAGATTCAAAGAATTCCAGTATAGGAAAGGACCTTATCTCTCACTTCTTCCTTAATCAATAATCATCCTCATGAGCAGCCACCTGGCCTCTGCATGAAGCCTCTAGTGATGAAGAACTCATCTCTTAGGTACTTAGGTACTACATTCCACTTCCGGACAGTTCCAGCTATAGCCTGACATATCTGCCTCTCAGCTACTTCCACCCACTCTTCTGTTATCTCCTTTGGAGCCAAACAAGGCAAATTTAACCCCTCTTCCACATTCCCTCCAAACTCTTAAAGATGGCTTTCATGTACTCACCACTGTCTTTCTCAAGGTTTAATAACCCTAGATCCCCTGACTGGTGTTCCTGTGATAGGATTTCAAATTCCCTTATAGTCTTCATCTTTCTTCTCTGGAATTTCTCCAGCTAATCAACATTCTCTCTAAAATACTGCAAAGAGCTAACCACAATATTCCCCATATAGTCTGAGCAAGGTAAAGGACAGAGCAACTGCCACACTAGCCTCAACCCCAATCTGGACATCACACCTCTACTAACGCAGACCAGGATCACATTTGCTTTTCTAGCTGCCTTATCGCTTTTGACTCACACTGAGCCCCCTAAAACTTACTACAAGCTTTTTTTTTTGCTTTTAATTTTATTTCTTTAGTCTCTTGTTTTCATTTTTCAGATCATGAACTTAAACACCAAACACACAGTATTATAAAGTAAAACAGAAAAAGAGGCTTTGGTCGGCATCAGCGAAGGAAACGGCACTTTCTTGACTGGTAATTGTCATTGGGTACCATCCTTCAAGGTGTCACCAAACTTGCAAAACAGGTCCTAAACTGGGGACAAGCAATCTGGGGCTTCGGGAATGGTTACGGGCAGCACTGCTGACATCTCTCCACGTTTGTCCTTTTTTCCCCTTTTCATTCTGCTCCTCCCCCTTATTTCTCTTCTTCCCTGTGTGTTCAGTGATAAGGGCTTAATCCAGTTCTTGTTATACAAGCAGAAAGAGAGACTAACTTCTGTGTTTAAAAGCAGAGCTCAAAAACACCTTGATTTTTCCACAGCCAATGGGAGGCTTCTGGAAGAGAAAAAAGAGGGACAGGTGACACCTGCTGGAGGTCCAAGGATGGAACATTTTATTCTTCAGAAGGTGATCACAGTATTATCTAGCTATTCCCATTCATGATACTGACCTCTCTGGGAAGAAGGGGAAAAAAGGAAAGGTTTAAAAAGAGGCAGCGTGAGCTAGTGCAGACTTTTCCATCCCACAAGGCTCCAGAGCTTTCCATATTTCTTACCACCCCATGGCATCCCTCCACCAAAGTCTTCTTTCACTCAAGGAAGAAGGGACAGGCTAACAAAGTAGGGGTAGTGGGCAACACTGGGATGAGAGGGAGATGAGGGGGTGAGTGGTAGCAACAGTATAAGGGAACAAATGGGTATTGGTGACCTAAAGCCTTTATGTTATGAGAATAACAATCAATTTCAGATTCTGAGGAAAGAAAAGTTTTTGTAGCTATTACCCACAGAACCTGACTCCCCCAAGAAGATATAGGGGCCATGTTTATTTTTATATTCATAAGGCATTTACAAGATGGTACAGTATAACCCTGTAAGCTTTTTTTTTCTTTTTAGAAGGAAAACTTTTACTTATGAATTCTCCTAAATCCTAAAAAAAAATAAATACACATCCCAAATAAAATATTCATATGTAATATCAGTTTTCTAAATTACACTCATCCTAAACTCTTTTACTCACAATGCATGTTTTCTAGGTCTCTCATGATCTATTTCTTTTTTTTTAATTTACAAGCTTTACTTACAAAGAAGCTGTTTCTAAATTAATAATGGACCAAGGGGGAGAATCTGTAGAAAAATTAACATTAGTAAAAATGATATTTTATGAAGACAGAACTAATTTGGCCTCTAATTTTAGCAATTAGAGGGGAAGGGATGTAATAACATTGATCTCTGATAGTGCTGGAAAGGAAAATGATTCCTTATCCTAAACAACAAGCAGGATCTTTTTAAAAAATAAAAGACAAAGATAAACCACAATCTTTGACCTATGCTGAAAAAGCAACATCTATATATGTTAATACACTTACTGCAAGGTTGGAATAGGCAACCTATTTGATGCTTTTGAAGCTTTAAGTTTTAAGCAAATATGTCTCAAAAATAAATAGCTCTAGATGATTTAAAAACAGAACTTATAAACTATGATAGGAATACTTGGGGGAGGTTAACATTTTGAGACTGGATGGATTGCCAAGTACCTTCCCTATATTTGAAATATGAGTATTATATTGATATTCCAAAGGTATTTTCACAATGACACTTAGCTTGTCTTTTAAGGATAGATGTTTCACTTGAAAATATCAGGTGGGTGCTAATTATGTTAAAGACAGCTATACATCAGTAACTAGACCTGATAAACTCTATCCATTGCCAGGTAGCAAGTGGCAATTACTTAACACTCTTACAGCTGAATCTAAAACTAGAGACAGGTCCTCTACATCAACCCTTGTTCCAAAAGTCAACCAAGAGCCTCTCGTACACACTTGACTACTTTTTGGATGGCAATAAGAGTCTGTGTTAAATAATATTATGAAACAAGTAAAAATATGGACAACCCACTGAATGTTGAAATAAAGTGGATACTACTGAAAAGTTTGATCCTTTTCCATTAGCAATTACTCAAAGATGAAAAGTTTATGTGCTCATTTGCAAGAGAAGTGCTGAATTTGTTCTCAAGAAAGGTAGAACTTGTACTGGAATATCTTAACCATGCTGAAATGGCTCTGAACTTCTGACTTCAACCAAAGTGCTTGTACAAGAAATGATTTAATAAGTATACACACCAAGAACACAAGCTAGAGTATCTGACAAAGTTTGGATGGTTCAAAATGCAATCAGTTCATTTCTTCCTATTGCTTCCAGTTGCTAGCATGATGGCTATTCACATAAAGACATTCAGTGTATCCATGTAGATTCCCATCATGGAATTAATGGGATCATATATTTCTGTGCCATACATAGGCATTATTTCTGCACGCTTGATGACTTTTTGGGTATCATAGAAGGAACATGCTGAAAAGAACTAATTCACCACACGCTGCCACAGAATAAAACCAACACCAATTCCAGTGGTAGGTGGTAGAAATATAGATCCCAAAGAAGAAAAAAAAAAACAACACCCAGGCCCACTCCCAGTGGGGCTCCTACGTAAAGAAATTTTTCACTTGGAGCACACATGGCTATAGTAGAGAGGCCACCCACAATTCCTACTGCATACCAGAGAGTTTTGAGGATCCGAGGGCCATCCAACAAAGTTAGAGGGGCCACCACTGTACCCATGACACCAGAATAGAACATCCAAGCAAGACATTTTAGGCCTGGGCTCCATTCATATGATATTGACCAAACCAGCATTCCAGCTCCAACCAAGTTGCAAAAGTTGATCCAAAAGTCAAATAAGAGCCTTTCGTCAAAGGTCATTAAGGCAGGTGATCAGATAACTGCTAAGGCAGACAATGATGTTAAACCAACACTCCCTGCAAAATACATATAGGTGGCATGAATTCTATCCTTCACATACTGTGGTCAAATTACTGCTTTTTCAATAGCCCCAATCTCATTTGACATTCTCAAGCCATAGAAGCAGAGTCCTCTAAAACCAACAGCAGCTCCTCCAGCAATAAACCATCTTCCCATCTGGTCAATTTTAAACACTCTTTCTGCTGATGGTTTGAACACTGCTTCCTTAATTTCTTGGCCAGTTTTTCCACAATGGACCCCAGTTGTTGATTTGGTGGCATGGTCCCTACTGGACTGCAAGAGTCATTGATTTGTCTTCAAATAGAATTCCTCAGAACAGGAGATATCTTTTTGAGTGCCAGGTGGAGAGTCCTGGAAGGTAGGGTCAGGGTCCAGAGATACACAAACCTTGCTGCTAGCATGGTGTTGCAACAGGTTCACTGATTATTATTTTTTTTTTTTTTGCTTTTTTTTTGGAGGGGGGAAGGCAGGGCAATTAAAGTTAGGTGACTTGCCCAAAGTCACAAGGCTAGTAAGTGTTAAGTGTCTGAGGCTGGATTTGAACTCAGGTCCTCCTGACTCCAGGGCTGGTGCTCTATTCACTGTGCAACCTAGTCACCCCCACTGATTATTTCTGAAATGCTCACCCCTGCTGGTCAGCTCAGCTGCATGTGAGATCTATTTCTTAATAGTACCTCATTCTAGTACTTTGAACAGAGCAGGCATTTAAATGTTGCTGATCCGACACTTTCAACTCTCTTTACTCACTGCTGTCATTCATTAGAAGGGTCCTGGGATCACAGAATTACAGAATGTTAGAAAATGAAGAGGCTTTAGAGATTGCTGAGTCTGATCCTCTCACCACTTTTACTTCAGGGAAATATTTCTTTACATAGAAACATTTAAAACCCATGATGACACCTCAGGAGACTATAGAGCAAAAGTGGCAAGTGTTTTAAATGTTGAATTGAGTTAGTTTCACAAAAAGTCAAAAATTATGTTTAAAGGAAATCCATTCAATTCAAAATTTTGTTCATAAAGAAAAAAATGGATGATATTGTCAAATGAATATTGTTCACCTTTTTTCCAAGTTCTTTGTAACAAGCAGCTGCAGTCCTAAGACTATCTCCTAGTCTTGTTTCACTGATAAGGATGACAAAGGTTCAGAGGTAAAGAGGTAAAACTCTCTAGTAATCTATGCCACCAGTTGCCAGTTCCATTTGGCAGGTAAGGCCCACCCTACTGTGCCTTCACCCCTCCTTCACAGACTTCTTTCTTTCATGCTGCTCCCTCTCAGACTCTCTACACCCCAAGGTAAATTTTAGGAGATGAGAATACTGAGAAGCCACAATAAGCAAAGGCCCTGCATGCTCCTGGATAGGAGGTGGTGTAGAAGGCAAACATGAGTCAGGAAGAATATATACCCTTTGGCACTAAGAGAAGCAAAGAGAGTCTGGGGCTAGGAGCTGATAACCCTGGCCCAGGAGCTCATTAGCAGCTACCCATTCTGCTTGTGTCAATTTGCATGTCTGTGCCTCCACAAAGGTCACCTTTCATGCCTCAGGGTAGCCCTCAGATCTCAGTTACCCACTGAAATCCTTCTCTCCCTCCATCTTTGTTCAAATGCCAACTCCTCTCTAAAATCTTCCCTGATTCACAAACTAAAGGGATCTCTCTCCCCCCTCAAATTTTCCTCAAGTACTTCATCTGGAACTCTCTTTTGCTTCTATGACAATATGGTACAGCAGAAAGATTTGAGGGACTTGCAGCCAGTAGACTTGGGTTCAAATCCTATCTCTGATGCTGACTGGTTGTGTGACATAATTTTTGACCCTCAGCTTCCTCTTCTGTAAAAAAGGGAATAATCATACACTTAGTAACTACTTCACAGCACTGTGGGGATCAAGAAGCAATGTAAAAAAGGTACTTTATCAATCTTAAAGCACTAAGCCAGCTCTTACAATTTATCATTGTTATTATTGTCATAAATAAACTGAACATTAAAGTACATTTCTAATATTACTCTCACCTCACTGACTAAAATATTCCATATAATGTATTCAGTGCTGAAATGTACTGATTTCAAATATGCTCATTTGAAATTTTTTCATATCCCATGTTTAGAAGTTCAAAGAAATCATAACAGTTTAGTTTCTAAGAAGTTGCAGTATATGTCTAAGATTATGGCTAGGATTAGCTTCTTAAAATTATTGATTTTACATTAGGCCCTCATGATTGTGGGGAGAGCTAAATTTGAAACAAGACCTCCAACCACATCTAGGAACTAGAAGAGTAGAATGAGACTGCTTTGTCATTCACTGCCTGACCCCTGAAACTCATTTCTCTCTTTATCATGAGAGAAGGTAGCGTAAGACTGGGTACTTAAACATAGAAAGTCTGACCTAAGAGTGACCAAACTAAGAATTCTCTTCATTTTAGTTAAAGTGGTCTTTTCTGTTCCCCAGGCCACAGTTTACCTCGATGGAGGGAAAGACTATCGATATCCTGGGATAAAAATTCAGAGATGCAGACAAACAGCCTTTCTCCATGCTTCATGCTGGGAATGGTCACAATCTCCACAAAACTGCTAGGGAATTGTCCTAGAAATAGAAACAAAAACTTCAGGCATGATCTTTTTTCTTTTCTGAAAGACATACAAAAATACATGAAGCTTTTCCTTTGAGACTGTGTAGATTTTAATATGAAACAATTACTGAGCATATGCTGCTATCCAACACTGTTGGCATAAGGTAAGTACATAACACAGAAGACAAAGGGTCTATTTTACAAGGACTTTAAAATCTACTCTAAACAAGACTCATGGAAAGAAAAATACATACAAGGTTAATTACTCAAGTGAAAAATATACCTATTAAGTATAACATTATTAATGAGGACTTTCTGAAACACCCAGTCTGATTTTTGTAAGAGTAATGCAACCTGGTGAATGGAAACTAAAAAACTACTTCTCAAATGGAAGATAACTTGAGCAAAGATAGGCTTAATCTACAAAGGATGATCAGCATGAAGAAAAAAACAAGTCAGTCTGGAATAAAAGAAGATTGGATCATTTTAGGAGATGAGGGCACGAGGAAAGATAAACAATGGATCTTAATGATCTTAGTTAGGAGGTGCTGTTTGATGTAAAAGGCAGTAGAACAGTGGTTCTCAACCTTCCTAATGCCGTGACCCTTTAATACTTGTATGTGGGCGGACCCATCTAGAGACGGAGAGAGGAGCGGTGTCTCGGTTCCTAAGACCATTGGAAATATGTGTTTTCCAATGGTCTTAGGTGACCCCTGTGACCACTGTGAAAGGGTCGTTCGATCCCCAAAGGGGTCGCGACCCACAGGTTGAGAACCACTACAGTAGAAAGTCCTAGAGCATTTGAAGGACAAGAGTGCATTCTGGCTTCATTCTGGGAGGTATAGTGTCCAAGACTACAGAGCTGAAAATATCACTGTACTCTGCACCCTAGTTAGACCATATCTGGATTGCTATGTTCAGTCCTCACCATCACATTTTAAGAAAAATATTTAACTGAAGAGCATCTAGAGGAGGGCACTCAGGAGAGTTAAAGACCTCAAATTCATGCCAGAAGATAACTAGTTGAAGGAACTATAAGATTGTTTAAAGCAGCAAAGATAAGGTGTATAGAAAATATGTTAGCAGTCTTCAAGTATCTGAAGGACTGGCACAATGAAAGAAGGATTAGATTTATTCTCATGACCTCAATGTATAGAACAAGGAATGCTCAGTAAAAGTTACAAAGATACAAATTTGGGTTTAGTGTAAGAATTAACTTCCTTGATCAGATCTACCCAATGTAGAATGGGCTATGTTAACAAGTAGTGGGTTCTCTCTCACTAGAAGGTTTTAAGCAAAGGCTATATGGCTATCTGTTGATAATGCTATAGAGTGGGTTCTTATTCAGGTGTGGATTAGACTTTCACTTTCTGGAAAGCCTTAGAGCTTCCTTCCAAATCTGAAATCAGATTCTGAGGAAAAAACTGATTTAGATTTTGAAAAGAGAAGCAGTTAAGGACTGATTACAGAAGAGAAAGAATTCATGGCAAAAAAGAAGGAAGGCAGAGATAAGGGTGAATGAGGTTAAGGACAGTAGGGGTAGCTGGCATCAAATGGGCTCAAACCACTCTCCTTAAAGAAAAAAGCCAAGTCATTACCAGTGATAGAAGATGGATATGGGACATATGAGTTTTATCCTCACTGACATATAAGATCACATATTTAGAGCTACAAGGACCCACAGAAGCCTTCTAGTTCAACGCATCAGGTCCAGAGGGGTTAAATGACTTGTGAGGGTCACAGAGGTAGCAAGTATCAGAAGTGAGTGTGAATCCAATACCTCTGACTTGAGAACTAGCACTCCCTAAATAATGCTGCCTCTCACAAAGTCTTCTGTTCAAATAAAGTACTATTATAAGAATATAGGGTACTACTGTTCATTTCTGAGCTTTCTTCCCCTATTTTCACATTTTTTTAGCTTTTATTTAGTATTTTTAATTTTTATTTAGTATTAGTATTATTAGTATTTTATTTTCCCCAGTTAACATGTAAAAATAAGTTTTAACATTCATTTTTAAAACTTTTGAGTTCCCAATTCTCTCCCTTCTCCACCCCATTTTAACTTTAAATTATAATCTGGAAAGGGGTTAGACCCATTTTGTGTATGGTGAATAAGTAGCAGACCTCTTACCTGTAACATCCTCTTTCTTTCCCAAGAGCCAAAATTCATCTACTACTTCCAGCACCTCAATGACATCCCCTACAAATAGGGGTAGTTCCTCTGATACACTTGGGCAGAAGTCAAAGATAGCACGAACCACTGAGCCAGGTTCCATGGCTTAGAAACCTGAAAGGAGAGAAAAACCGTCCTATTGGAAACTGAAAAGGTCACAGAAACAAAAACTACCTTTAGATAACGTAGTAGTCCAAGAGATGTGGGGATGTCATTGTGCTATTCTGAGGGACACCCACAACAGCGAGGGTGATTCTTACTAGATCACATGTATCTTACATTTACTGAGTACTTTTTAACCTTTCAAGGTCTTTTTCTCATTGGATTCAAGGACTGCTGATAAAGTAGGAGGGCGACAGATGCTGTGTAGGGGTGGGGAACCTGCAGCCTCAAGGCCACATGTGACCTTCTAGGTCCTTGGGTAAAGCCTTTTTACTGAGTCCAAGTTTTACAGAACAAACCCTTTTACTGAGAGGCCCACACTTGATGCTAGGTGCAATGGTTAGAGTACTGGGGCTGGAGAATTGAAGACCTGTGTTCAAATGCAACCTCAGATACTTAGCTGTGTGACCCTGGGCTTATATTTGTTTGCCTCAGTCTCTTCCTCTGTAAAATAGCACCCAGTTCCTAGGGTTGTTAGGAGGATCAAAAGAGATAATAATCGTAAAGAGCTCAGCACAGTTTCTGCCACACAGTAAGTGCTATGTAAACGTTGGCCGTTTATTATTATAGTTGCTGTTTACATGCTTCCTTCATCATTAGACTGTGAGTTCCTTGAGGGCAAACATCATGTTTTTTAACTTTTTTTGCATCTTCTCCACTTAGCAAAGCCTGGCACACAGTAAGCACTTAAAAAATGCCTGCTGACTGACAGACCAAGTGACCTTTTACATGGTGCCTCCGACTCCACTCAAATAACTGAGCCTTTAAAAAAAAGAAATGTCAAGAGGTAAACCTATATAATGGTCAAGAAAATCATATACGGGAAAAGAACCTGCATGTACAAAAATGTTTATAGCAGCTGTTTTTGTGGTGGCAAAGAATTGGAAATTGAGGGTATGCCCATCAACTGGCTGAACAAGTTGTGGTATATTTATGTAATGGAATACTATTGTTCCATGAGAAATGGTGAGCAGGTAGACTTCAGAAAAACCTGGAAAGACTTACATGAACTGACGCTGAGTGAAGTAGGAAGAGCCAAGAGGACATTGTACATAGTAACAGCCACACTGTACAATGACTGACTTTGACAGACTTGGCTCTTCTGAGCAATGCAAGGATCCAAGAAAACTCCAAAAGACTCATGATGGAAAATGCCATCCACATCCAGAGAAAGAATTTGGAGTCTGAATGCAGATGGAAATATAGGATTTGCTCCTTTTCCTTTGTTGTTTTGTTTCTTCTTTCTCATGGTTCCTCCCATTGGTTCTAATTCATCTTTACATCATGACTAATGTGAAAACAGGTTTAATATGAATGCATATGTAGAGTCTATATCAGATTGCATGTCTTCTTGGGGAGAAGGAGAAAATTTAAAACTCAAAATTTTATGGAAGTGAATGTTGAAAACTAAAAATAAATAAATTATATATAAAAATACTATACAGATAGAAAATGCTTTACAGATATTGCAAGAACATAAGGGATCTTCCATCCTAGTGTGTATTAAGTACATGTGAGAATTGTGTCTACACCTTATGTACTAAGCTTCTTAAGGAGAGCATGGGATCATCACATTGTTTAGTATCCTGATGTGTATGTCTCTTTCCATAACAGAAAAAGAGAGAAAGAGAGATTTATCTTCGCAAAGGGCCTTAAAGATAATCTAGTTTGGATTGACTAATATGACAGAAAAGGAAAATGACAAATGTTGGAGGAAATGGGGGGAAATTAAGACACAAATACACTATTGGTAAAGTTCAATCATTCTGGAGAGCAATTTGGAACTATGCTGAAAGGCCTATAAAACCATACATACCTTTTGATCAAGCAATATCGCTACTAGATCAATATCCCAAAGAGATAAAACACACACACACAAAGGAAAAGGACTTATATGTACAAAAATATTTATAGCATCTCTTTTAGTGGTGGCAAAGAACTGAAAATCGAGGGTATGTACATCACTTGGGTAATGGTTAAACAAGTTGTATATGATTGTGATGGAATATTACTAAGCTATAAAAAAATGATGAGCATGATATGATGCTTTCAGAAAAATCTGGCAAGACTTACATGAACTTACACAAAGTGAAATGAGCAGAACCAGTAAAACAGTGTATATACTAACAGCAATATTTTATCATCAACTGTGAATAACTTGGCTATTCCAGCAATAAAATGATCTAAGACAATCCTAAAGGACTTATGATTAAAAAAAAAAAGTGCCATACATATCCAGAGAAGAACTGATAGAGCCTGAATGCAGACTGAAGCATACTTTTTCTTTACCTTATTTTTTCTTGATTTTTTTTGTCTGTTTTCTTTCACAGCATGACTTACATGGAAATGTGTTTTGCATGAATGCATATGTATAACCTATATCAAATAGAAAAGGAGGGGAGGGGAGAGGAGTGAAAATTTGGAACTCAAAATTTGGGGGGAAAATTATTTTTACATGCAATTGATGAAAAAATAAAATACTAAATTTAAAAAAAAAAGAAATTTAAGAATTTATTATATTATCTTTGACTTCATACCCCAGTATGAAGAGGAAGAAAGGAGCTATGAAGAATACTTCCCACATCTCCCGGCTTTCTCCCCAACCAAGACATTTCCTACAATTTTATTAACCACATAAATTATGATTGGATATAGAAAATGTCATTTTTGCAGGCCCCTATAAATTCAATATATATTATTAAAGCGAAATTTATTTATCTGGCAAAAGTAGATTTTCCAGATACCTGAAACCTTCTGAAACTTGAAGGCTTCCAGTGTCAACATGTGGTTTATTTTAGCAAATTTGATGGAAATCTTCCTTAAAAGTTTTGTTCACATTCTTGCTTTCTTACATGTCATCTTTTCTTTAAGACTCATTATTATGAAGATCTCTTAGTGTACTACACTGAAAATTCTGATGGCTTTTTGGTTTCTATTTCTCCTTATTTCTTATTGAAATGAGTTTACCTCTTAACAGTCTCTCAGACTTTCTTCTAGTTTGCCACTATTTGTTACCAAACAAGTTTCAAAATACTTTTATATAAATAAAAGCAAACTGGACTTCAAGAGTGAACCTAAAGGTTTTTCCTAGAAGAAAGAACAAGACTTTAGTGTTTGAAGTAACTTTCATAGGGCAGTGAAAGTTATTTCAGCTGGTGAGAAAGCTTTTTTTGTTTGTTTACTTTTTGACAGGGTTCTGAAGGTGTTGAAATTGTCCCAAGTCTTGTCCCAAGTCTTACCTCCAGTCAACTGGAATACAGTAATAACTATTTTTATACAGGGCTTCCCTTTTTACAAACCACTACAACAACCTTTAAATGCTAAGCTTAGGCAGGAATTTATTTTCCTCCTTACACAGCCCCTACACTTTAGTAGAAGGAGTCCCTCAGGAAGTATCACATTAAATTGATACTCTAGCATAGGACTACTATCGTTGGTTCTTCTAAAGTATTTATTGTGCCTTAAGTCATCTGTTTGGAACAAATAGCACCCTTGCTTTCTCTTACAATGACCAAGTACATGAGCCAAGGGGTTAAAGTATCTCTCCCTGAGAACAAATAGACATCCTAGAAAGTTGCTTCTGTTACAAAGTAGCTGAAGACTTCTATAAATGAAATAGTTCATGTGCAAGGTCAAGAAGCTGAACCTCAATGGCTGCATCCCCAGATATTATCATAAAATTCATCTCAATCTCTGGCTGTCACAAACAAAATAAAAGGGACATGTCATCATTCATACTTGGGATGTGTGAAGGCCCCAACAAGGTGTTAAGAGGCACCAACTACAGTGGCTGATGGAAGCTGCCCAGCCACCTCCCTTTGGGCAGGACAAAGAAAAGCCAAAGCAGAGGAGAGATGGGAAGGCCTGGGCAGCATTCCCCCACATAGAAAAGCTGTATGTGCTATACAAACAAAGCCAATGTAACCAAGATTAAGAGGAAGTGGGAAATTAGGAAAGAATTTTTACAACCAGTGTCTCTGATAAAGGCCTCATTTCTAAAATATACAGGGAATTATGTAAAATCTATAAGAATACGAGTCATTCCCCAATTGATAAATGGTCAAAGGATATGAAC
>CM053589.1:149913833-149930819 GCA_028646515.1 Pseudochirops corinnae
GCCTCTTCTCCATGATGAGTCATGGGGAAGACCGCCCTCTTCTCCTGGGGAAGAGAATAAAGTCCTGTTCTTATCCTAAGAGATCTCTATGTTTATTTCTTTTCACTAAATTAAGGATGAAGGATATTTTTCATCCCAAACATTCATAAATACATTTTTGTTGTTTGCAATTGTATTCACGTGGGAAGAGGTGTTAAGAAAACTCCCTGAAGGAGAAAAAATCTTTTTTACTAACAATTCTCAGATTACTTCTGTTATTCTTCAAGGCTTTCATCTCTCTGTCAGGAGTAATTTTTCATAGCACAATCTATATCAAACCATTCACCCATCAGAAATCAATAAGCATTTACTAAGGCAATGTTCTATATCTTCTAACTACCTATCAAATTTGTATTATTAGAAAAGATCCCAAATGTAATGTCTCCAAAACTGAACTCTATCTTTTCCCCAAATTCTCCCTAATTCAAAGTCTCTCTATTCCTGTTGAAGACACCACCATCCTTCCAGTGTCTCAGGTTTACAGAGGTCTTGTCAATATGTTGTGGGAGGGAATTTACTTTCTTTCCTTCTTTGCTTTTGGTGTTACCTACATTTATACCTACCAAATAAATCAGTGTAAAATCCTACTCAATCTTTCCATGCGTTCTCTCAAACCCTTACAACTGTAAGCACCTGCAGTCAAGAGAGGTCACTGAATATTTGACCAACCAACATTTTATTTATTTATAACCAACATTGTAGAATATAAACTCTCCAAAAGGAATCTGTTTTTGCAACAATGGTAGAAAAGCTCTCACTTTTTTTAGGCCCTTGGACTTTGGGCCTAATGGGAACATTCTGCCCTCCTAATGTAAGAGAATGATAGGAAACATCAGCAAATAAAGGCTAAATCTGGATCCGGAAGGAAATAAGAGAAGCAAGGAAAATAACACTTCCTCCTCTAGTTTATGTTAGTGGAATTCATTTTGGACAGAATGTCAGTGTCAGGTAATTACATTCACAATTGGCTGTAGAAGAACAACAGAAGTTTTACTCATCTCAATAAAGTCCTCCTCACAGAGGCCAGCAGGCCTTGGACTATCCTGTTCCAGCAGACTAATATTCATTGTTTGTTTTCCCTTCTATCCCTAGTTCTCTCTCCTGATCTAAGTTTTGACTGCACCTAACAGTTTGGTTTGGTGTTAATTGTTGAGAAAAGCTCCTTTTTTAAAAATGTTCCTACTGTGGCTATATTAGGAAGACTGGGGAAAATGACCTGAATAAGAGAAGTCCTTGGTATTCATCAGCTTTTGCTGTTTATATGACAATATGCTTTGCTTATGTCAAGCACATGGTAAGTGGGGAGGCCAAAGTGACCCTTGACTAGTGTCTGAACATGTTCTCTGAAGCTTCCTCTAGACATGGTAGCAGACAAAGGCCTAGGTTGGCTTCTGCCAAGCCTGTCTGTGAAGGGCACTACTTCTCTAGAGATGGAATTTAAAATATGTAAAATGATAAAGCTGAATCTTAGGGCATGAAACTTTTATGGACCCTAATCTAAAAGACAATTTTTTAAAGAAAACATCATCTTCTCTTGCTTGTGCTAATGTGATTTCAGAGCATTCCTACTAGGTTCCACTCTGCTCCCTATCAGCATTTTTTTCCCTAAGGAACTCTGTTCTCTGGAATGAGAATAGAGAAAGGTGATTCAGTACCAGTGGTGTGGGGAGGGGCATTCACATGGTTGAAATAAAGATACGGTTCTGGTGAGATTTAATTTCTACCCAAGGATTATACTTACTTTAGGTCTTTCCATATTTAAAGAGATTGGCTTGAACCAAGAACAAATACAGGGCCTCCCAACACACCTTCTCTTAACAATGAGAGGTCCATACAGGTTCACAGAGCTTAAAGAAAATTTCATTAATGACCTAAATTTCCAAATGAATGAAAACAAGATTTCCATTAGGGCGAGGAAGATTAGGAGTGCCCACAAATTTATGTGCAATATATCTTGAATGTATTTCAAATTACATGTGAAATTTAAGTTTCTGAGTCATAAGTGAATATACTGGAAGTGTCTGAGCTAAGCAAGTTAGCTGTACATAAATTTAACTACACAAATTATCCTATATATCAGCTTCTCAGATCTATATTGAATATATTTCTTATTAGCATATACAAATTAAAAGTCTAATTTAGAAGTGCAGCACCATAAGTGACAGGCTTTTACACACAGGAAAAGAAGTCCAGAAATAGGCAATTTTTATGATAGCAAACAAGGGAAGTTTTTTCCCATGAATTAAGGATACCAAAAAGACCTATTGCAGTGATCTGACAAGTAGGCACCATGTTTCTTTTCATCCCTGAGGTAACTAATTATATCCACACGTACAAACTTGTCTCCTAAGGAGAAAGTAAAAAGGATATGAGAAATTTCTCTAACACTCTGGTTTCTTAGAAATGACTGAGGCACTCTTGGGATAGAACATATGACATCAAAAGATGGAGAGATGAGGGTTAGATAATAGCACAACTAAGTAGATTTGGAACTCTATACAGCTGCATCCTGAAAGCATTAAGGATTTATTGTGTCAACCAAATAAGCATTTATGAAATGCCTATGTGATAGGCACTATGCTAAACACTAGGGATACAAAGAAAGGTAAGAAGACAGTCCCTCCTTAGAAAAGCTCATAATTTAATGGAGAATACAACATGCAAATAATTATCTACAAACAAGCTATTGTCAGAATAAATAGGAAATAATAAACAGAGGGAAGGCACTGCATTGAGAACTGGGAAGGGCTTCCTATAGGTGGTGGAATTTTATCTAGGACTTGAAGAAATCAGGGGGTGATGAGGAGGGAGAGCACTGCAGGTACAGGGGGGAGGGGAGAGAGAGGAGGGAGACAGCCAGTAAAAATGCCCAGAGCGAAGAGATGGAATCTTCTCCAGGGAACAGTAGGGAGGTCAGTGTTGCACTGTAGAGTACCTGAGAAAGAGTAAAGTATAAGAAGACTGGAAAGGCAATCGGGGGCCAGGTTATGAAGAATTTTGAAGGCCAAAAAGAGGATTTATATTTAATCTTGGAAGCAATAGGGCACAGCTGTAGATTACTGAATTAGGGTGTTTATTGAAGTGGGGTGCCCTGTGCTGAGGGCAGACCACTTTGACAGCTGAAGAAGAATATAAACTCTCCAAAAGAAATTTGTTTTTGCAACCTCAGTAGAAAAACTCTCTCCCCTTTTAGACCCTTGGAGTTGGGCTACAGTCTAGGTGTAAAGAGATGGTGACCCACACTAGGGTGGTTACAGTGTCAGAAGAGAGAAGACATGCCACAGGGGGAAAATCAAAAGGTCTTGGCAACAACTTGTATATGGAGGGTGGGAGAGAGGGAGAAATCAAGGAGGACTTCTAGGTTGGGAGCCTGAAGGACTGGGAGGATGGCAAGAAGTAGATTAACTCTAGTCCCCTTTGACATGACAGTCCTCAAACCTCAGGTAAAGTATTCCCCCACCCCCATTTCTTTAATCCAAGCTAAACCTTTTTTTTTTTAAAGCAGGGGGAAGGATAACACCAAAGGAAATAGGGAGACACACACACAAAGGAAGCACTGTGCTAGTAAGCATGTTACAAATATTATCTCATTTATCTTCACAACAGTCCTGCAAGGTAGGTGCTATTACTGTCCCCATTTTGTAGGGGAGGAAACTAAGACAGAGGTTAAGTGACTTGCTCAGAGCCCTACAGCTAGTAAATGTCTGAGGCTACATTTGAACCCAGGTCTATCTGACTCTAGGCCCAGGACTTTCAATCCACTGCGTCACCTATGCCAGGAGGGAGAGGGAGTGCCACCACTATGGTATGTGCAACATTACAAGTACTGTCAGACTCAGTTGCTGTCCTAGTTAGGTTTTGCTGAATTGCCTTTTTCTTTTTCACAAGGGATGGCTTCCTGGGTTAAGGGAAAGGATTTTTTTAATGAAGATGATATAAAAACAAAGACTATCAATAAAAATGGAACCAAAATTTAAATGTAGGCTGAACTAGAAACTTTAGCATAGTTAAACATGACCTCATAGACAGCACTGAAATTTGACAAAATAGAGGTGATGACTAGAATATGGTAATGGAAAGTCATTTGTTGTTGAATCGTTTCAGTCCTGTCTAATTCTCTGTGACTCTATTTGGGGTTTTCTCAGCAAAGATACAGGAGTGGTTTGTCATTTCCTTCTCCAGCTCATTTTACAGATGAGGAAATGGAGGCAAACAGGGTTAAGTGAGTTGCCCAGAGTTACACAGCTCACACATACACAGCTCACACAGTGTCTAAGGTCAGGAGCTTATGACTCCAGGCCTGGTACTATATCCACTGTGCCACCTCGCTGGTTTTACCTTGTACAAAAGAAACCTATCTATACAGGTATGTCTCTATATACCTGTACAGAAATCCACGAACCTGGTGAAAATATGGAAATAAGTTTAAAGAAAGAGGAAAGGTAAAGAAAAATGTTTTCAGGATAGACAGGAATGAAAGGAAGATGATATAACAAGATGAGTCATTTTCAAAATACAGAGATTTTGCCTAAAACAGACATCAAAATTACTATTAAGGAAAGTTATAATAAAGATGTGGGTGTTTATCTACTCTGATACCTTTTAGAATTCAGCTACAGAAAGCAATGAAAGGAACTATTTTGCACTTTGGGGAGAAAAGAACCATGTCATCCTAAGGTTCCTAGTACCAAAGAAAGGCACATTGTTTGGTTTTCTCATTCTCATTGATGGAGAAGATGGAAAAAACACACAAGTAGTATGGTTCAAATATCAAAGCAGAACCAGAAGACACCTTCAAGATCATTTGGTCCAGCCTTCTCAATTTATAGATGAGAAATAAGACCCAGAAAACTAAAATGACTTGTCCCAGCTCACATAGGTCGTAAGTGGAATTTGAACCCCTCCTTCTACACCTAACATGTCTGGAATACAGTAGGTCCTTAACAAATGCCTGCCAACATTACACCAACTTTCCTACATAGTGAGCTTCCTTTCCTCCTCCATTTCTATAACTTGTGACTTGTAAGAAGAGCCGTGGGTCAGATTCAGGAATACTTACTGTTCAGAAATGGCAGAGAAACAGAAAGGTTCTTCTATTGCTGGGGATGGTAGAATTGTTGGACTTCATGAAAGGGACAGAAAGGGGGTGTGGGAACAGGCACATCCTTTACAACTTTTTCTGCTGATAGAGCAGGATCATTTATCATAAGAGAATCACCTCATAAGGACAATGCAGAATTTGTGCTGGGCCCAGAACCTCTGGCCAGAATGTCAGCAGTGGCCATTCTCTTTTAATCCCCCACTCCCTCCCACGTGCCCATCAGCAGCACTGTTACATTATTTTTAGGAAAAGGCACACTTGAGGGGAGGGGCTGAGGCAAATGCTGGATACAGCTCCAAGGCTAGCCAAGGTGAGCCTTCGGCTATCACAGAGAGAACAAAGTCACTAATTTTATTAAGTTAAATACATTCTCTTTCTTTTACCTGACTCGGAACTTCACTTTGCTAATTTTACAATGCTGATACTCGTTATGCTGGATCTAACTGACATAAGTGATAACCAGTGACCTTGTCACTTTCCACTATTCATTAAGTAGCATAAACTGTTTAGGGAAACAGGGAATAAGTTTTACTATTCACTTTTTTGTCAACTCCCTTTCATTGAAAAACACTGCATCTTTGAGTCAGAATAAAAATGTTAAATGTATTTAATTTGGCTAATTACAGCTGCACAGAAACTGGAGGATAAACTACAAACTTATCTTTATTCTTTGTACATATTTTCTTAAGGATGAAAAGGAAATAAACTCTAAGTGGTGAGGAGAGCAAACTGAAGCACTGGTGTAAAGAATGTTGCCTCTACCTAGCTGGTCATGTATCTACTGCAACTGTAAAGAGCATTAAACGGTCAGTCAGAAGGTTCTTCAGTGTTCCTGGGCTTGAGGCAACCAGCAAGGGCATCCATAGACAGAAGCATCTGGAGGGCCTCACAAGAAAATCCTCAACTTGTGCTTGGTACTGGACCTCCTTCATCACAGTGGCAAACACAGTGGATAAGCAACGTCTCCCCATTTCGTGACGTACCAGATGTCTGATTGGGGAATCCTTGAAAAAGATTATCTCTATTCTATCTTTCAAGGAATCATGAATAATTCTGATGTGTGAATGGGAAAATATACTGTCAGAATTAAGCCTTTAAAGTGGCATTTTGCTCTACCAAATTAAATGCTTTTTTATTGTCAATAAGCACAGCAGGTTCTTGTGTTCTCTACATCTTTCAGTTAAAGGTATAATAGTGACTAACATGGAAATGTTTTGCATGAATGCACAAGTATAAGCTATATCAAATTGCTTGTCTTCTCAACTGGGGGGGAGAGGAGAGAGGGAAAGAGAATTTGGAACTCAAAATTTTTTTTTAAATGTTAAAAAAACTGTTTTTACATGTAATTGAGGAAAAATAAAATATTAAATATATGTTTAAATAAACAAATAGATGCATGATGGTAAAGAGGTGGCAAGCAAGCAGCACGTATGCCAGGTGAGCCAGATTCACAATGAGTGATATGGACGACAAGGAAGATTTTTGTTCAGAAGTGTATATGATGCAGAGGTGAAAAATGGGAAAGACGGGAATAAGCATTTATTAAGCCCTTCTATGTGCCAGGCACTGTGTTAAGCACTATAACAACTATGACTTCATTTGCTCCTTACAACCCTATGAAGTCGGTGCTATTATTAACCTCATTTTATAGTCCAGGAAACTGAGGCAAAGTAAAAGTGACTTGCCCAGGGTGACAGCGAAGCCACATTTGAACTCAGGTCTCCCTGACTTCAGGCCCAGTACTCCATCCACTTTGCCACCAACCTGGGAGGAGAAGACAAGCCTGGACCTCATCTGAGTGGACTCTGGCCAAAAGACTGGTCAGACTCCAGGGTTCTTTTATGAAATGCCAACAAAAGCAAAGGCATGATCTTGAGAAATAATGCGTTGATAGAATATTTGGAAAATCCCAAGTATATCCCTGAAACAAAAATCATCTTCACCTTCATTAACAAAGTAAAAAGAACAGACTTGCTAGCATTATCTCAAAAAAGCTACCAATGAATAATACCTTATTTGTTACAAAAAAAGTTTCTTACAAGATTATTTTTTGTCATATACTATAACTTCACCCTCTTTAAGTTGGTTACATCAACCACAAAACTAATTATGAATCATTGTTTAAAAATTTTGTTTATTCATCCTAATAAAAGGAATTATGTAGATTAGGGAAGTTTATGTTTAAACGATTGCTTTTTCATGTTTTGTTAAAACTGCAGCAAACAAACAAGTTCTCATACTTTTCTGTTTCTTTTAAAAGATATGGTTAGACTCAGCATTTGACTTGAGTTAGTCAAATTTATTTTTATCAAAGGCAGTCCTCTCCACTTCAATATAAATGTTTTTAGATTTATTAGCACCATTAATGAAGAAAGTCTAATCTTGTATGACATTAACCCATTTTATAGTTCAGGAAACCGTGGCAGATAAATGTTAAGGGACTTGCCCAGAGTCACCCATGGCATGGAGGGAAAAAACTTGCCATTAATTTGCAAAATCCCATTTGCAAACCAATATGCCTCAGCCTGACCAAAGGCAAAGGCTGAAGCAGGTCCACTGAATTTAAAAAGTAGGCATTTCCAGTTTAAATTTCCTAATTTTCCAAGTGGTAAACAACCTAATTACAATGATTTTATTAAAATACTGTTTTTCAATAACTGACAGGCATTTCATTATGTTTTGTTGGATGATAATCCTGAGTAAAGTGTATCATCCCATTTTATACAGGGGGTGATCTTTTCAATGTCAAATATTCAAGCAACCTAGACTATTAGAGTACACAAATGAGTTCAGCTAGAAAGAATGGCCTCCTGTTGGGCTACTTTATATCTGATTTAAACCAAGTTGTACCTTAGGATTGACTTGTAAAATCTACTGAATTTAAAGTCTGCAGACATGTTATATGGTATGTGAACCATAATGCCGCCACCGATTTGGGAGGCCAGTTAAGATGTGCCACCAGTATAAGTTTGTAATGATGTGATTATAAGGCTGAATTTAATAATTAAACATTCTTCTGAATTTAAAAGAAAATGGTCAACTGAAGAATATCACTTGAAAAATCCTATTATCTACTAATACCCTAATCAAGGACATGTTCAATGCATATGCAGATCGTTTTCATAAAGAAATTTATCTAATTTTATATAAAAAATAGGTATATAAGTCAAAAATTAATGATGTTTCGTTGCCTTGTGGAGATAGTAGTAAGATCCAAGATTTTTCTTCTATACCCATAAAATATTCTCTTCCCTCTCATAAATCTTATAAATTGATCCTGCAATGCCTTCATAACTGTGTCACCTTCAGCATGGGTTTCCTCTAGTTACATTTGGTCTAAATTGTTTGCTTCTATGATGTCTTTGTAAGGAACAGTTTTTTTTTGTTTTTTTTAAAACTGTTTGCAAGTATTTTCCATTTTCTTCCATTTGTTACCCTCCTTCCTTTTCCTCTTTCAATGCCCTGTTTTGCCCTCTTCTTTACACTGCTTCACCTTCTATCGTCTTTTTCCCTAAGATTTTGCAAATGAATTTATATACTAAACCAGGGTTACCTTTGGCTGTTAGCCTTCTCACTTTGCAAAGAAAGTATCTGCCTCAGAATGTTTGCACTGATTCAGCGATATATGATGTGAACTGGCATCTTTCCACAGTTTAAATTATAACTTTACATTGTGAGTCTTTTAAACACCATCTTCCATCCACATTCTTAAGGATATCTTAATTTTGAACATTTGAGAGAAATTAATCCGATGACCTTCTTTTACAGAAGAAGAGATCAAAGCTCAGCAAGGTTCAATGACTGGTTCAGGGTAACATACTCAGCTGTCTGTACTTGGTCATATGCCCTTGGTCACCTGGCTTGGTAGTCAGAAGGCACTGAATTCCAAAGAACAATCACTACATTTCAGCTACTCTGCCTTAAACTTTACTTCATAGTAGAAACAGTAACATGTCAGGCAATCAAGTCAACAAACATTTATTAAGAGCCTACTACGTGCCAGGCACCACCCCAAATGACAGAGATACAAAGGAAGCTAAAAGTCAGCCCCTTTTTCTCGAGGAGCTCACAGTCTGATTGAGGAGACAACCTGGAGCAGATTGGGAGGGAGAACATTCCAGGCACCAGTCAGCCAGTGAAGAGATGGAGCAACTTGTTCGAGGACCAGCAAGGAAGCCAGTGTCACAGGATCAAAGAGAACATGGGGGTGAATGGAAGAGGAAGGTGTAAGGGGTGAGAAGTCTAGAAACATGGGAGGGGGGAGTTTATGAAGGGCTTTGAATGTCAAACAGTATTTTCTATTTCATATTGGAAGTGACAGGGAGCCAGTGGGATTGGGGTAAGGGGATGACGAGGTCAGTTGTGCTTTAGAAAAATCAGTTTGGCGGCTAAGTGGAGGAAGTACTGGAAAGGGGACAGGCTTGAGGCAGGCAGCCCCACCACCTGGCTACTGCAATAACCAAGCTGTGAAATGATGAGGGCCTACACCAGATTAGTGGCAATGACAGAGGAGAGAGGGGGTTGTATCTGAGAGATGCTGAAAGGTGACATTGAAAGGCCTTGACAATAGCTTGGATGTGGGGTTGGGGGCGGGGGGGTGAGAGAGAGTGAGGAATCCAGGACTGCTAGGTTATGAGCCTGACAGAATGGAAGGATGGAAATAAGCAGAATAATAATAAGCAGTCTTCCACATGACAGCCCTTGAACTATAGTTTGAGTCTCTTTCTTCCCCCACTCCTCAAGCACACAAAACTATAAGAACAGAATGTAAGAACACAAAAACCAAAATTTTTTAAAAGAATAAAACTCTAATCCATTTCATTCTTTGCCCAGAGCCAGAGCTTCATAGAGTTGTACATTAGATTTGAGAAGCCTTCAGACTAACCTGGATTAGTAAAAGCAAGAGTAAAGCCTCTCTGAAAAATGAAAAAGGAATGTAAAGCTCAAGAAGACTTTATAATATACCATAAAAGAATTCAGATTTCTCACAGAGAAAAGACACTTTGAATCAGGATATTAATGTAGGAAAAGAGTGACGGTAGCAGAGGGAAATGGCAGCACCTAGTAAGAAGAGGAGAAATGGTTCAGTTTGTCCAATTCAGAACAGATCTGTCTCTTCTTTTCCAGTGTCTTACGGCATTGCGAGAAGTCTGGAAAGAAGACATATCTAGACAGAGAAGAGAGATTAAAGAACCAGTGGTTAAAAGTCAAAGCCCATCAACTACAAGTGCTCCTTCTCCTATCCTTATTTATCTCTTCCTAGCTGACCATTCCTGAAAGTGTATTTGTTCTGTATCTGCACATTCCAAATAACATTACTATTCACTGTTCAGTCCATTGGAAGTACTCAGATTGTGGTGGCTAAAAAATTCACTGCATGACGTTTGTTTTTTATTGTTGTTGTTTTCATTAAGAATAAGTTCAGGAAAAGCTAGGTGGCACACTGAATAGAGCATCAGCCCCGGTGTCAGGAGGACCTGAGTTCAAATCTGACCTCAGACATTTAACACTTACTAGCTGTTCGACCTTGGGCAAGTCACTTAACCCCAATTGCCCTGCCTTATCCCTGCTCCAAAAAGCAAAAAAAAAGAATAAGTTCACCCAGAGATCCAACAGTTACGTATACACTACAAGGTCAAAAACAAAAAGGCCTGATAGACACCCAAAGTATTCACAGTCATACTTTTCATAACATCAAAAAACAGGAAACAATATAGGTGCTAAGTAACATATGGCTAAACAAACTATGATGCATGAATGTAAGTATTACTGTGCTATAAGAAAAATGAATATGGAGAATTCTGAGAAATATGGGAAGACATATAGCAACAGCTAGTATTTATTATACTTCGAGGTTTGCAAAACACTTTGCATATGTTATTCAACTGATCCAGAGTCAATTAAGCAAAACCAGGAAGCCAACATACACAACATAAAAAGCTGGGACAGCTAGATGCCACAATGAATAGAGTGCTGGGCCTGGAATCAGGAAAACCTGAGCTACGGTCCAGTTTTGGACACTTACTACCTCTGTGATCCTGAGCAAGTCACTGAACTTCCATTTGCTTCAGTTTCCTCAAGGATAATAATAGCACCTCCTGCCTAACATTGTGAAGACCAAATGAGATCTTTGTAAAGTTCCTGGTACAGTGCCTGGCACATAGTAGGCTCCATACAAATGCTAATTATTGCTGTTACTAGAAAGAACACTGTATTTTTAATGATCAAAACGTTTGGCCCTTTGGGGAGGCCGGGTGGCACAGTGAATAGATCTCCCGCTCTGGAGTCAAGAGGACCTGGGTTCAAATCTAGCCTCAGACACGTAACACACACACACACACACAAAAACTAGCTGTGTGACCTTGGGCAAGTCACTTAGCCCCAACTGCCCTGTCGTCTTCCCCTCCAAAAAAGCAAAAAAAAAAAAAAAAAAAGGCCCTAGAGAAAAGAAGAAGAAAACACGCACCTCTCCCTCTCTGCAGGGGTAGGGACCTATGGGAATGGGATATTGCATATGCTGTCATATTCAGTTGACATGCTGATTTGTTTTCCTGAACTGCTTCCCCCCCGCCCCTTTAATTCTTTGTTCTTACAGATGGCTTACTGAAGGAAGGTGTGAGAAGGCTCTATTTGGAAATTCAGGTGATATAACAGTAAGGGAGACCTTTAAAAACACACCAAAAAAACCAGTACAACTACTGTGTTTAGTTAAGTAGTTCTGCTTGAACCTGATCCAGTCACTGCCCAGTACAGTAGTCTGGAGCTACAGAACTAAATCCCTCCACTATTATCTGGGGTTGGAGGGTGGAGTGTCTGCACAGGAGGCAAGATTCTTAGATTCTTCACCATCTAAGTGAATTCGACAAAAGGGAACCTATGATTAAGAGCAATTAAGGAGCAGAGAGGGAAAAAATTCACCTGGGTTGGTGGGAAGGGCACAATCTAAGCTGTGATTTAAAAGGATAAAAAGAATGCTGTGCCTAGGTCAAGTCAAACAGTTCACCTGGGTATCTAATCCCAAACACTAGTCAGGGATTGTGAAACGAAGGCCAGAACAGTGTTCCAAAGCTTGTAAGAGATCAGAATGGAAGAAATCAGGAAAATGCTACTTTGGAAGTAATACAAACACCTGTTTGGCACTGAAAGCCCTCTACAACCTGGCTCTAGTCTATCTTTCCAGGATGATCCCGTCACTATTCCCCTTCACACATTCCACACTGCAGCCCAAGAGGCCTATTGCTTGCTTACTATTTCCCAGACAAAAGGCCTTTCCACAGGCAGCTGGTTCCCTGTATCTGGAATGCTCTCTTTCCTCAACTGGGCCTGCTAAGACTCCCTGGAGAGCAGAGATCAGATGTCTCACTTTTTAACTTATATCCCCAGGGTCTCAAACATTAAACACATAGTAGGTGGTTAATAAATGCTTAATGAATGATTGAGTACAGAACATCAGGGAATGACAACTGTCTCATGCAGTCTCCATCTGAGACACCCTTTTTTTATGGTGTTACCCAGTCGGTCATCCCCCCCTCTTATTCCCACTCCTACCCCAACCTGGTTTCATATCATTGCCAGCTTGGACAAAAAGAGCTAAATCTGGAAAGGCTCATCGTCAGAAAGGGGGCCACAAGATAATATTTTCCTTCAAAGCAACTAATGAAGCAATTTAATAAGCACAGGAGATGTGATCTATAGTGAAAGTGAAATCATAGATCAATGCACTATCAAAGCAATAATTTCAGAACCAGTGAGATAATGCCAGATCTCTGGAGGACACTAATGGTGCTGCGTCTATATTTTAATGAGTACAGTAAAATGTCAGCATTTAAACATTCTTATCTTTGTGTATAAATTCCTTGAAGGCAGGAATCCTCCATTGTTCAACTTTGTCTCCCAGCATCCTGCACATTGCATTAGGCTCCTAAGAAATATTTGTTCAATGAATGAAAGATTTGCTACTGTGGAATTGTACAGATACTAAAGATGGAAGGAGTCTAATTTTTTTTATCCTTCAAGACAGCAATAAACATTTTTTAAGGGTGGGGTCTACTGGGTTGAAGCAGAAACTTCATGATTTCCTTGCAAAAACTTTCCAAATCAAGACAAGGGTTAGATCCGATAGGAAGTATGATAGGAAAAAACACAGAGTACTTGAGTCACCTAAAAGGGTTAGAGACTCAACACCTTGTTCCTCATGCTTCTGCTATATGAATGCAAATAAGGGAACGTCTATTTCCTCTGTTTGAGAACTTGACTGTAATTTTGCTTAATGAGAACAGGTACACATATGGCGAGCAGCTAATGGATAGCAGATAGATTTGCATATACTACAAAGAATTAACCAATGATCATTTAGAAACTTTGATCACTTCTTCTCAGAGCCAAAGTTCCTCAAGTACATCACAGAAGGCATCTTTTGTTGCATTATACTGCATATCATTTCAGTAAGACACTGTTATGTATATCAGAGCTGTCAAATACTGCTTGCTGAGGCCCAAACCTGATTAAAATGTAAGTGGGAAATATTTTACAAAATAAATAAAAATACAACATAACATAGATGTTAATATGTGCTTCTCTAGATCAACATGCAGCTGCAAGGATCTTCACGCACAATTCATTTCTACATGAGTTTGACGCCACAGTTTTACATCATACACAGAGCGAGAGACAAAACATTTTCATATCTATTCCGCTGTAGTAAAAAGTTCATTTATATTTTTGTAATCACAACAGCATTTAAAAAAAATTACCTATATCAGTTATATAAGAGAATCATAGAATTTTAGAGCAAGGGATTTAAAATAATCTAGTTTAATCTACAGATAGGAAAAGTGAAAACCAGAGAGGTGATGTGACTTGCCTACTTCCTTGGTTCAGGTCATTATGAAGATTTTTTTAATTAGCTCAGAAAAATCTTGGAAGGCTCATATGTGGCTGAGCACATCAGTCTCAGAATACACTATGATTTTTCCAGGACTGTTTTCTTATCTATAAAATGAGGAGGTTGGACTAGATGACATCTATATTCCCTTCCAGGCATCAGTCCACAGATAAAATAATATCATGAATAAACCCATATCTCCTCATTAATGTCCTCTGTAATTCAGCTACATACAGAGCAAATGAGAGAACTCCTAAACTCCAAATATAGGCATTACAGTCCCAAAGTAATCACTAATTATTAAAAAAAAAAAACTTTTAACAACGTATGCCTATTCTTAGAATCGTTTTAGTTCAGACTTTAAAGTCTTTGTTTTTTTGTAGTACTAGAGTTTAAATTACTGTAACAAATAAAATTGACCATAAATTGCCAATTTTATAGTGTAAAATAGTATCTAGGTATAAAATAGTATTTTTTTTCTATTGGTACATACGGGAAACAGGATGTAATATATGAGTAGGAGAGGAGGAAAATTGATGGGTCTTTTAGAAGGTAGGTGATTGTTACCACATGACCTAGTTGCATTTAAAGTGACTACTCCCTTATTACTTTTCAGCCAGAATTTGAATGGCATATAATGTAATCAATATTATTATACGTAATCAATATTATATCAATATTGTAAAGGAAGAGTTCCTTCCCCAGAAGATGGTTTTGCTAATCAAAATCAGGATTAACTATGTATGAAACTGTAATGCAGAGCACCATTAAATAGACTGCCCTAAGAGATTCAAGTGATAGGGTCTAACAGATACTGCCCATCCTACTTTCTATTCTTGGCTGGCTCTGTAACTGACTTGGGTCGTCTTGGCCAACACCTCCTTTGTCCAAACTTTGATTTCTCCAGTGGAAAATAGGAATAAAGAAAAAAAGTTCCTAAAGATCGAAACAAGTTTCCGGCTTGTCACAGCTCCGGCTCCGACTCCGTCGCGATTTCGCCCTGCTCCCCTCTGGCTCCGATTTAACTGACTCCCCTACAAAAACGACTTGTCTCCCATCTACAAACTTCCCTTCCAATTCCTGAGGCTCTGTGTGTTTCGGGAAGTTGATGTCTCGTGGACTGGAGAACCTGCTGCAAGCATGCCTACGACTGTCACAGCGCCGGGGACCAAGCCTGCGGCTCCACCGCGATTGGTCGGATACCTGTGTCCTACATCATGCTTCGCTCGCTCTCACCAAGTGCAAGGCGGCCCTTCTCCGCTTCTCTCCCTTACAACTTCTTTTAAAAAACTGGGGGTTGTCGAGCTGGGGAAGAGCGCGTCTGGGACGTCCGGCACAAGTCACTCGCCCTATCTCGGCCTCGGTTTCCTAATCTGCAAAATGGGGGTCATGGTGCCTTTGGGGACCTATTTCACAGGGTCGTTGGTTCACGAGAGCTAATAACGCCCCGCGGAGCCCAGCGGGGCGCCCTAAGAAGGTCCGTTATGAGAACTATTACGGTTACGTAATGACTCGCGAGAGCAGTGGGAGTCCCCCGGGCGAGCCTCGCCGCCGGCCCTGTGCCGTGGGAAGAGCAGGGGCCGAGGGCGGCGGGTCCACGCGGGGCCTTCCCGGGCAGCTCGTTTTTCCCGGGACATCCTCCCTGCCCGCCCCACCCTCTCCCTCTCCCCCTCCTCCTCCTCCTCCTCCTCCTCCTCCGCCGCGTCCACACAGCGGCAGAATTCATTCCCAGGGCGCGGCCCCGCCCCCGGCCCCAGCCCCAGCCCCAGCCCCTGACCTGCGCTCGGCTGTGACCCGTGCGACTCCTGCCCCTCGGTCAGCCACCTCCGCCCCCTCGGAAACTTAACGCCGAGAGTGAGTCAATCCGGCCCGACCCCGGCGGCCGGCCCCGCCTCCCGTCCGGCCTTCCGCCCCATAGAGCCCCAGCCTCCCTCCGCGGCCCCTCAGCCCCGGGACACCGCGGGCGCGCGCCGCGGAGCCTGCTACTTCCCTCCTCCCCCGCCCCGCGGCTGCGCGCTACCCCCACCCCCGTCTGACGCCCCGCGCGCTCTCCCTCCCCCCGCCCTGTAGCCGCCCCGCGCGCTCCCTCCGGCCCCGGCCGCTGCGCGCGCTCGGCTCCCCCTCCCCTGTGCCTCGGCTGCTGCGCGCGCCCTCCTCCCCACCCCAGCTAGAACCATCCCAGTCCCGCCGGGTGCACGCCCTGCCACATCGGCCCCTCTCCCCTCCCCGGCCCCGCGCGCTGGCCCCGCTCCGTGACCTCGCCTTCGTCCCCAGCCCCACTCCGGGCCCCCTCACGCCTGTACTCCGGCAGACCGTCGCTCTCTCGACGCCCCCTGGTGCCGCTCCCACTTACCCCCGGTGGCCCCTCTCTCGGAGTCCCTCCCCTGGTGACCCGGGTCCGAGGCACCCACCGAGGACCCCCGGGACAGGGCAGGACGGGTCCCCGAGCCGGAGCGGGGGTGTCGGTCAGGGGCGCGCTCTCCAAGCTGACTCAGCTCTGGAGCCTCCAAGTCAAGGCTGCCTTGTACTAGACTAGAGTGAGCAAATGCGGGGAGGGCATCCCAGCGTGGGGAGGAGAGCTCCCCGAGCCGGCGGGCCCCGCACGTCCGTGGCATGCCAGCCCACGAGGCGGAGCTTGCAGCCCGGGCCTGTCAGGCCACCGCGGCCGGGCGAACACCGCCCCTCGTCGCGCTCCCCCCGGCCTGGAAACTAGCAGGGGGCGGAAGGGGGGCAGTTCACCTCCCCTCCCATCTGCCGAGGCCGCTTCCCCCACCCCCACCTCCGAGTGCGGCGTTCGTGGTCCAGCCTTCCCATCCTGGCGATCTCCAGCTCCATGCCCCCCGCACGGTGGGCACTTAATTAGTGCTGGCCAGCTTCCTCATCCAGCCTTCCATATAAAGGCATCTTCACTAGGTTGTGAGTCACAAATGCCAGGTCTCTGCAAAGTACTTTAAAACTTTAA
>CM053589.1:149931319-149946598 GCA_028646515.1 Pseudochirops corinnae
CCCCCCACCCCCACCTCCGACCCAGGACAGAGACCCCCAAAGAGGTCAAAGAAAGAGAAAAGGTGCTCATGTGTACAAAGATATTTACAGCAAGTGGAAAAATAAGGAAGTATTCCTCAAGGAATAGCTGGAAAATGATGGCACAGGAATGTCAGAAGTGAATACGTGGACAGGTTCAGAGAAAACTGAATAGACATGTCTGAACTGATGCAAAGTGACAGGAAGAGGCAGAACTAGGAGAACAATTTATGTGTAACAACAGCTTGATAAAGAAAAACAACTTTTCTTGAAAGATTGGAGACCTCTGATGAGTGTGAGGACAAACCGCAATTCCAGAGGACCAGTGATCCCTACCTCCTGAGGGAGAGGTGATGTAACTTGTATATTTGGACATGGCCAATCAATACAGGAATTTGATTTGCTTGACTTTATATATTTTTAACAAGGGTTTTATTTTCTTTCATTCATTATTTCCCTTTTTCTTTCTATTGGGTGGGGTGAGGTAACAGGGAGAAAACTAATGCTTGTTAAGTGAAAAGCCATTAATTTTTTAAAATACCAGTTATAATAGCAATAGTACTACTAGTGGGTGTGTCTTCAGTAGCAGTTTCCTATAATAAATCTGAAAATGAGAATTGAGATGCATTAAAGAGATGCTCCTAAGTCAAAGGGGGAAAAAATGTTAAAAAGTTTTCATTTACAATTAATTGAGGAAAAATAAACTAGTTGAATACAAAAAAACTGTAACTTCTTCAAAAAGAAAAAGAAACCATAGAATTTAGAGTTGAGAGGTATCTTTTGAAATGCCTAGTCCGACCCCTTGCTAAATGTCTACTTTGTTTCTCTTTGTATACTTACTCTCAAATATTCAAATATATTTGCCATCCTAGTTCAGAATTCCCACCAATGATGCAGATGGCGTCCCATCCATTCCTGCACATACTGTGTGACTCTTCTGTGTCTTCCCAAAAGTTAGCCATGGAGTGTCCACCCAAAATGCTGGAGACCTTCCTCTTTTCGTCCTTTGTATTTATCTATTTTGGTCAACCAAATCTGGCTTCATGTTGCCTTCAAAATCCTTTCCCCATTGTCTTTTTGCTGTTCCCACCTTGCTAATCACCAACCCTAGGTCACCTAGCTACAGTTCTCTACTTCTCCCAAGAGCTGAGCACTGATGGACAGAGGTTTAAAAGATGAGTTCTAAGGACAACTTAATCAACAAGTATTTGTTCACTACCTACTATGTAGGAGGCAGGCAGCAAAGAAAATAGTACTTTGTCTTCAAGAAATTTACACGTGGGGAAGTGGGGGAAGTGAAGAGGGAGCAAGTCAAACAGCAAACAATTACAAAATATACAAATTTAATATTGTACAGTCATTTCTATAACAAGGGGAGTCATTGAGGGGATCAGGAAGGATCTACTGGAGGAGATGGGCTTTGGGGAGTTTGAAAGGAAACTAAGAATTCCCAGGGTTAACTAAGTGGTGAAGTGGATAGAGGACTGGGCCAGGAGTCGAGAAGATCTGAGTTCAGATGTGACCCCAGACACCTGGTAGCTATGTGACCCTGGGAAGGGCACTTAGTCCTGTTTGCCTCAGCTCCTCATCCATGAAGTGTGCTAGAGAAGGAAATGGCAAACCATTCCAGTATCTCTTCCAAGAAAACCCCAAATTGGATCTCAGAAAATTGGATACTACTGAAATGCCTCTACAACAATAAGAACAAATGAAATTCTAATGTAACATCTATGACCAGGGACACTCTCTCAGGACCAGTTGGCCTGTTACATTGTACCCACCACAGGATTCTCCAGTACTCTTCATCAGCTTTGTTACTCCCATTTCAGGGGTGCAATGGCCAGCGCCCCCAGTTTTACTTAACTCTTAACATCAAGTTAGCTTACAAAGGGGTTTACTTCAAAAATATAATGATGTTCTCCCCCAACACCTTGGGCATAATTCCCTTCCCCTTCTCGCCTCTTAATACCACTTTGGCCTCTGTGGAAGGAGAAATTAGCCCCACAGTTTAGCTCAGTTCCTACATAGTATTATTCCCACTACCAAGTTCAAGTCCAAAACCCCCGCTGGGCTGGCTAGCATCCCTAGACCCTTGCTCCTCAGGGTTTGCTTCTGCTGGGCTGTCTGCAACACCTGGCCTGGATTTTTAGACTCCTGGATCCCCATGGTTTATGCTTCTGGTTCAGATCTGAGATTCTCTAGAATGGAAAAGAATGAACAAAAATGTCAAATACGTAGGCTCATTTCTTGGAACCATGTGGCCTAAAGTGGGGGTGGGGAGAAGGAAGCATCCCTTCCCCCTCCTCCAACTTACTACATGGTATGAATAAAGAATTCTTCATCCTCAGACATAAATGCACAAAAAACTCTTCAGGTGCTGTGTCAGGCTGTTTTTAAAAGACTAGCTGTTCTGGTTATAGGCCAATGGAAAAAGGCTACTCCCAACCATACAGCAGTTCAACACAAAATGTCCACTCTTGCTACAGTGCTCCATTCTCCCAAAAGTAGTCCCCTAGTGCCTTCCACAGGGGTGACACCATTTTAGGTGGTCTGAACATGCTCCAAACTCCCATTCCATTAACATGGAAGAAGTGGATTCCAGGCATGGGGGGAGCAGGGGAAGAGCCTGGGCAAATTACTAGTGGTAAGTAAGCCAGTTTAACTGGAACAGAGAATGCCCGAAGGGAATAATAGATAAGTCTAGAAATGTAGGTTGAACCCAGATTGTTAAATGCTTTAAATACCAAAGCAGAGTTTATACTTGATCTGGGCAGTCACCAGAGCAATTTGGGGCAGGATAGTGACATAGTCAGATTTTTGTATTAGTATCATTGCTTTGATAGCTGTGTGGAGGGTAAATTGAAGATTAATGTAAAAACTTTACATGTGGTTTTTAAAAATTACAAGTACAAAATGGGGAAGGCATGTTTAGATAGCAGTTTGTTGGAAATAGAGCACAATATGAATTAATAATTAATAGAGTGATATAACAACCACAAAAACTAAAGTCATATTAATATCCATTAAGAGAGGCATAGTGTCCAGGGTTAGGGAAGTGATAATGATGCTGTGTTGTTCAGATGAGATCTGGACAATGGTATTCAGTACTAGATGTCACATGTGAGGGAAGACATTGGTAAACTGGAGGGTATCCAGAGAAACATAACCAAGATGATGGAGCATGGGCTAATGTTACATAAGGCACAAATGAAGGAGTTGGACTGATAGATTTCCTCTTCTCTTATTAAGTGTCCACTATGCAATGCATCAGGTTCTGTGCTAAGCCTGGGGACACAAAGGAAGGCAAATTCCTGTTTTTAGAGTTCTGAGGTTCTAAGAACCATGTTGACTTATCTACTCCAAATTCTTTTGTCATCTTACCTTGGCTTCCATGATATTACACTCTCCTAATATGCCTTCTAACTCTCTAAAGTAGTTAACTTTCAGATTTGCAAAATCCTTTACATTTGTTATTTCATTTTATCCTCACAACAGCCCTGAGAGGTAAGTGATATTATCTCCATTTTATAGATCAGGAAGCTTAGTCTGAAAGAGGTTAAGTGACTTGCCCAGGGATACATAGCTAATAAGTGTATGAGACAGGATTTGAACCCAGGCTTTTCTGACTCAGAGTCTAGGATCCTATCTACCACAATATCTACCTGCTTTTTCCATCACCTCCTTTCATTCATCTTCCTCCTGTCTACTAGTGACTTCCCGGCTTCTCCCTAAGGTATGTTCTTAACTTTCTTCTGTTTCTACACTCTTTCCCTTAACAATCTGATCCACTCCCATGGCTCCAATGATCACTTCCCAAATTTATATATACAAACTAATCTATTCCCTGAGCTCTGATTTCCCATTTCTAACTACCTGTTGGCTCTACCTGGATAGTCACTCAAACTCAACACACTTAAAACTGAATTTTAAAACCTTGGCCTTCAAAATCTAAGCCTAATCTCAATTTCCCTATTTCTGTTGATGTCACCACTGTTCCTAGTGCCCCAGGCTCAAACCTCAAATGTTTTTGACTCTTCTCTGCTCCTCATCCTCTATATCGAATTAGTCCTCTAGCCCTATCTATTCTGCTTCGTCATTAACCCTCACATGTGTCTTCTCTCCTCTATTTGCATTGCTATCAGTCTAGACCAGTCCCTCATTACTGGATCACAGTAATAGCTTCTCAAATGGTTTCCCTGCCTCCAAGGCTCTCTTATCTCTACTGTATCTTTCATACAGCAGCCAAAATCACCTTTCCATTGCACAAGTCACCTGAATACAAGAAACTTCCCAGGCTCTCTATTTCCTTTAGTATAAAATACAAACTCCTTAGCCTTGCAATTAAGACCTCAGTGTGGCCTTAACCCACCTTCCCCTCCTGGCTTCACAGGACTTCCTTTCAGGGACTCTACATTCCAGCCAAACTCTGCTGTTCACTACTGTTGTCTATAACTTTATCCTGACTTCTTCTGTCTCTGTGTATCCTCACAGCGATCTCAGATGCCAGGAATATATTCCCTCCACCTGTCTGGCTATTAAACTACTTCTTTTTCTTTAAGACTCCCTTTTGACCACCACATACTTGTTTGTGTGTTGTCTCCGCCTTAGATTGTAAACTCTAAAAACGGGAATTTGCCTTCCTTTGTGTCCCCAGGCTTAGCACAGAACCTGATGCATAGTGGACACTTAATAAATGTTTGTTGATTTAAAAAAAAAAAAGACTCCCTTCTTAGATTTTTAGAGCATTTGAGCTAAAGACCCTTCTTACAATTTACCTTGTAACAACTGTATCTATATGTATATTTCATCTCCTCTTAGATTGTGTCTCCTAGTGGGCAGAAACTTTGTTGTTTCTCACCTTTATATGATCGGCACCTAGTACAGTGCTTTGCACTTAAGAAGCACTTTAGAAATTTATTTTAATTAATCCTTAATTGTAGTAAAAACACACCTGTATATTAGAGTAAGTTTTCAGTGACCTTACACCAGCTATTTCTTTATCTGATTCTTCTGAACTAGAACAGCAACTTGTCTTAATATTGATTTTTACTTTATTTTGAAAGTAGTCTCGTGCATTTTAGTTTTTCAGAAACAGCTGTGCAAATGAGTTCCTGGTGTTACTTTTTAAAATATCAGGATTCTAAACTAAAGTCCTTTGGGCCACAACAGTTCCATCCAAGGATTCTATGAGAAGAACGTGGCACAACCTGGTACCACTCAGCAAATTGCTTTTGGTTTCTTAACAGGATCTTCTGCCTCTCTAAAACCTTAAGTATAGCAGCAGTAGAAGCAGTTCAATATGGAAGAGGCAGCATTATCGTGTGGGCAGTGACAATTGATACAAGTGGCATACTGCTAGTCACAAAGGCTATGTCATCACTGTGTGGTCCAGGTGGTCATCAAACCAACAAGCACTTATTAGTCTCCTGGTGCCTAGCAATGTGCTAGCTGAAGGGAATACAAAGGCAGTCCCTGCCCTCAAGGAGCTTACATTCTCTCAAGGAGAGTGAACCATGTTAAATGAGGTTTGCTCATTTATAAATGGTATACTGGGAAGTGGCTACCAGTACTGGTATATTTTAGTTCCAAACTCCAAAGTCTCTTGGAGAGATCATTTTGGGAGAGATAAAGATTTACAAAAATATCTCTCTCTATTAATGTAGAGACTACATTGTCTGACATATAAAATGCATAGGATTTTATTCTAGGATTTTTGAAAAGAGGGATTAGGGTACAAAAACACAGTTAGATACTATTTGAAATAACAGATGGGCCAGGAAAAATATAATCAGCTTCTGAAAGCCTAGAGGCAGTTGTTGTATGATATCTTGAGAAGAGTGCTAGATTAGAATCAGAGAATCAAAGTTCCATTCCCACAATTCACTACCTATATGGTCTTCAGCAAACCACTACCTCCCTTTGGGCCTCAGTTTTCAGATTTGTTAAATAAGTCAGTTGAACTACATGAACTCCAAAGTCCCATCCAACTTTAAGTCTGTGATCCTAAGACTAATTGTAGTGGTAGGAGAAAGTTAAGTTCAAGATTCAGACAGGGAAGAGACACAGTGGGAAATGCAGAGAAGGGAAGAGAATAAACATTTCTATAGAGTAGGGTCTAAGAGTCTACTACAATCAGTGTAAGTAAGGTGGATTTTAGTGTGTGTAAGGTGGATGTTTGTTATTCTTTCTTAAAGTTTAGTTTCCCAGGATCCATGGCCATAACAATCTTTATTTCCCAGGCTCATGGTTCAAAACATCACCGCCATGCTTGTGCAGCATTATATAATAATAAATAATATAAACGTTTGTGCTTAAATTGTAAATATCCAGTGTAAAGTGAAATATAATGGTGAGGCTATTGCTGGCAATATGCCTTCTTTGTCACCCTATAAAGCAGGTGAGCACTGGTCAATGAGTGGGGAAACCTTAGGGTTGAATGCACAAGC
Organism: Pseudochirops corinnae; assembly: GCA_028646515.1. NCBI lineage: Eukaryota > Metazoa > Chordata > Mammalia > Diprotodontia > Pseudocheiridae > Pseudochirops > Pseudochirops corinnae. The sequence continues at coordinate 149,937,784 of CM053589.1, forward strand.
TAGAGTGCTGTGTGTGCCTTGGTCAGCCCCTATCAAGGCTTGAGGGGAATCTATGTTTGCCTCAACCAGCCCCCATTGAGGTTTGAGGGGATTTAGGAGAGTGCACAAGCTGTGCTTTTCTTGATTGACCCCATTGAGACATAGAGATAGTTGCCCCCCCCTTCTTGTTGGCCCCTGCAAGAAGGGTGATTAGGGAATGCATGTAGGAGTTGGTGCTCCCATTATCAGCAACCCTTATATGAGACTAGACTAGAATAAAGTAAGATTATTAACCCCTCTGAAACTGTCTTCCTGTCCTTCCTGTCTGACCAGATCAAGAGTGAACCTGTGCTAGCAGCAATTCTGTGTGCTAGTGTTACCTGTCTTACAGTCAGGTAGTAATTGCTAAGCACTTTTTGTGCTAAGTGCCTTTACAAATAGTATCTTATTTGATCCTCACAATAACCGTGCAAAGTAGGTGCTGTCCTTATCCCCATATTACAATTAAGGAAATTGAAGCAGGCAGAGATTAGGAGAGTTGTCTAGTGTCACACAGCTAGTAAGTATCTGAGGCAGGATTGAATTCAGGTTTTCTGACCCTAGGGCAGTGCTCTATCCACCCTACTACCAGTTGCTAGATAGGGAGGGTACTTACACAGTGAAGGGGTCCTAAATTGGGTAGGCTCTGGATCCTACAAGAAGCCAATGATGGAAACTTCTTAGCTTGGAACAACTCCTGAGAAATGATGGGTCGTCAGCAGCTGGAGCTGACCAGCCCATAGCTTGTTTTGTGCAAACTAAGGCATCAGTCACTCCTACTCATTAACCCCCCTTAGATCCAACTTTATTGTGAGATCCCTCTTGCTCCCTCAAAATCTCCCCATATCTGGCTTCTGATACCCTAATCTCTTTCGCTAGAAAAGGAGTAAAAGGCCTCTCATTCATGCAAATGGTTCACTTGAATGAAACTCATTCCCATTCCAAATGTCATCAGTTCATCAACAAGTGTAAATAACTGAATGAGATTACTTTTGTCCTATCAAAAGTAGAGTTATAAAACAGGACGGTAGCCAGTGAAGTGGGCAGTAATTGATATGAATAGGAGGGGAAGAGAGTATGAAAATCGAAGTATAGGAAATGAAAGACAGAGAGAAGGGAAAGAGAAAGAAGAGAGAAGAGCAGGAAAGAAGGAGGAGAAAGGGAAAAGAGGGGAAAAGAAGGGGGAAGGAAGGAAAGGAGAGGAGGGAAGGAGAAGAGTGGGGAAGAGAAGGAACAGGAGAGGGGAAAGAGAAGGGAGGAAAAAGGAAGGGGTGAAGGAGAAAAAGAAGAGAGGAGAAAGATGGAGGAGAAGGAAGGAAAGGAAAGAAGGGAAGGAAAAGAGGGAGAGGAGGTTGGCTCACTTCACAATTTTGCAAAGGGTGAACCCTGTTTACCTTTGAGGCCATTTCATAAATAGAAGCTCCGTCAGGAGGTATTTTTGTCCTCCTCACCCATAGTGGCAGCTTGGTGGGGGGCAGGGAAAGAACATTGCTTTTGAGCCACACGATACATACCAACACGCCTTCACATGATTTATGAATATTTTGCTTTTTTTTTTTTTCCAAGCCCAGCTTCTTTATAAAGGAGCTTTATTCCCTAAGAATGGCAATGTGATGTGGTGGAAAGATTTTTAGCTGTAGAGTCAGGAGACCTGTGCTCAAGTCTCAGTTCTCTTCTTACTAACTCTGTGAGATACTAACTACATCTTCTCAATTTTCTCATCTGTCAAATGGGACTTGGGCTAGAGCAATGGTTCCTAGGTTTTTGAAGTTTGAGAAACCTTACTTGTAATGTATATAGTTGGTTTGTATATAACTGTCTACATGTTGTTTCCTAAGTTGGAATGTGAAATTCTTGGAGAAGGGATCTTGTTTTTTTGCCTTTTTTTTGTGTCCCCAGATCTTAGCCCAATGTCTGACACATAATCACTTAGTAAAACTTATTCACCGCTAACTAATTTGGAGAACTAAGCCTCTAAATCACTAAACTTTCCAAGAAGATCAAAGGAAGAGGAAAAGGACTCATAAGTACAAAAACATTTATAGTTAATATTTGTGGTGATAAAGAACTAAGAAACTAAGGAGGTACCTGTCAGTTGGGGAATAGCTAAACCCATTATGACATGGGAATGTAATGGAATACTTTTGTGCTTAAAGAAATGACAAAAGGAAGAGTTTCAGAGAAACCTGGGGAGATTTGTATGAACTGATGAAGGGTAAACTGAGCAAAACCAGGAGAATGATTTATGAGTGTAAGGAGGGATTAGCCACTGAGCTCCCACTTGTAGAAGTGCCTAATGATATGGAATGGAAGGAGACCAGAATAGAAATGGAGAATTGAATATATGACTATTTCCAGTCTGCTATCTATATGGTAGAGAAACTGATTTTTTGTTGGCTACTACTGAACTAGTACTGGGTGTGCACTGAAAAGGCACTTGGCCAAATCCACAGGGTGTTACCATTTCTAGTAGAAAGGTAGAGATTGAGTGAATAAATTCAGTCGCCCCACCCCACTTAAAGTAAGTGATTAAAAATGCTGCTCCCTGACTCCTGAACCAGGTAAGAACATGTCTCAAATAATCAATCATCAGGTTTAGACTAAGTGCAAAAAAGCCCCTGAACAATTGAAATGATGTTATATAAGGGAGTGTTTCAGTTGCCTGAGGACTCTTGGAAGTTTTCTGTGGGCCTGAAAACTGGTCAGATTTGAGTGAGCAGGGAGACAGATTTGTTTCAGACAGTCTCTTTTGAATGCACACTCAATTTGAGCTCAATAGCCAATAAAAAGTCCATTTCTTCAACCTGTGGACCAGAAACAGGGAATACCTTGGCATGCTCCTGGCAAATCCCCTAGATTACACATCATCAGGTACTTCCAAAAGTGACTTCACTTAACGTATGTACTGCCCTCATTGGCCAGTCCTCCGTTATACAATAACTATATTTCAGTGAAAAATAACCTTAAAAGACTTTAAGAATTGTAACCAGTGAAATGACAAACCACTATACTCAACTCCTAAGGAAGAGATGATGGACTTAATATGCAGAAAGAGACCAGCATTTTTGGACACAGAAGCGTGGGAATTTGCTTTGGTTGAGTATGCATATTTGTTATAATGGTTTTGTTTTTCTTTTTTCCAGTGGGACAGGGTGGTGTTGGGAAGGAGAGAAGGTATAGCCCAAAAGAGAGGAAGACCAGAAGTAGTCTCAAAAAAACTAAATAGCATTGACCGTTGCAGCTTGATCTCATTATATACATTAAAAAGAAAAACAGGCTGCAGTTTCATGTACAATCCTCTTTTTTTGTTCTACTATGTATATGCAGATACCCATCCTATTTGGCATTTATTAATTTCAAAATAAAATTAATAAAAATGTAAGAACAACAAAATAGAGTTACATGTTGAATTTGGTTGGTTGGTTGTTGTCATACATTCTTGAAGAGAACCAAAATGACGTCACTATGCTAAAGCCAAGTTTCAGTGTGTCTGACTGTGGCTTATCAGACCAATACAAGCTGAGAATTCTCTACCACAGATTGGGCACAAATAGTCCACGTGAACATTTGGGATGGATTCTCCAAATGTGTGCATCCTGTGTGTCCTTTGAGCTATTTCAATTCTGTTTTGCTCATAGAACACAGCACCTTCTCTTTGGGCACGCCATGCTGAGTTTATTATATACTTAAAAAAAGATAACAAACTCGACATGATGGAAATTCAGTTTCATCTTTCAGTCCTTGCCCCTTTCTGTTCTAAAATGTATGTGGAAATGCTTGTTTTGTTTTGTTTGTTAGGTTCAGAATAAAAAGTAAAAATAAAATGAAAACAAGAGTGGCCAGTGACAGCATTTACTCTGTCCTCTTGAGCTGGGAGAGTACCGACCTTGGTTAACGTGGATAGATGGAATGAGCATCTATTAAGCACCTGCTATATGCCAGGCATTGTGCTAATCAATTTAAAAGTATCTCATTTAATCCTCCCAACAACCCTGAAAGGTAGGTACTATTATTATCCCCATTTCAGAAGAGAGAGCTGAAACAAACAGATAAATTGACTTGCTCAGGTTCACATAGCTACTAAGTGTCTGAAAGCAGATTTGAACTCTTCTTCCTGACTCAAGGGCCAGTACTCTGTCCACTTTACCACCTTATTGCCCTTTCATGAACTTGCTGCCTAGCTAGAACTAATGAGAAATTTTACATGATTCATTCACTAAGCTTCTTGGGGACAGGGACTGTCTTTCACCTCTTTTTGCATCCCCAATGCTTAACACAGTGCCTGCCATGTAGTAGACACTTAACAAGTGTTTATTAATATTGATATGCAGAAGTACTGCTGAGAACGAAACTCTCTATGGAGAGAAACCACAGAACAAAATAATGACTAGAGAGGGAAAAGGGCAGGTGTTCTTTTTAACCCCTTTTGCTTTCTTTGCTCATTTGAAAAAATTCAGAAAGGTTACTTACTCCCCAACCTTTGACTCTTGAATATCTGAGTATCACTATGTATCACGTTGATCCTATGTTACGTCCAGTTTGGACTCAATGCCAACACCTCAAGTTAACAAGATCTAGTGATCATGCTGTCTTCCTCTGCTTCCTGAAAATAGATCTTTCATTTTCTCTCTGCCTGAGTCTTGGCATGGGCTTCATCACCTGGACCTGCTATGGAAGAAACAAACCCAACCCTGGATCAAAAGATACCAGTGAGGACTCTTCTGGGTATTCATTGGTCCAGTGAGCTGGCTTAAGTTACTCTTCTTTCAAACCCCAAACCATGATACTATTAAACTTTGATGGGATTCATCAAGTATTGGAACAAATATGTGACAGCGAGGAATATGCTAGAGCCAGAGTAATAAAATAATAATACATTGGAAGATAATATACTATTGGTGGAGCTGTGAATTAGTTCAACCATCCTGGAGAAAAATTTGGAATTAGGCCAAAGCTAGCTCCAACCATGCGTCACATTCCATTCCAGTCACTTTACTGACATCTACCCTGCTTCCTGATACGCCCTTTGGATGACTGAAACTTGCCATGTGTCCTGCTACTACACGCTTACTCACTACTACACCACACTTCCATCCCTGGAACCATAATCTGATCAATACTTTCATAGCTAGCAGAAAGTACATGTCAAGCCAATTTCCCTGTGCTTCCACTCATCACCCTTGACTCTCCAAAGCAAAACACCCCATTTGATGACTTCTACTACCCTATCTGTATTATCTTCCCAAGATATAAGGTCTCAGAAACTTAAAAAAAAAATCATTTTATCCCCAGTACATAGCATATTACCTTGTGAATAGTAGGCATTTACTATTTTTTAATTGAAAGAGAGAAAATTGACTATAATTCTAACCTCCACCTCAGCTTTAGGACCCTAATATTTAATTTTTATTATATTAATATTTCAGACACTTCTCTGTAATATGGCTACAAAGTGCCATATGTCTTCCTTTATTACAATTATATATATATAAATATATAAATGTATATAAATGTAGATCATTAAAACTTTACCAATTTATGTTGGTGGAGCTGTGAAATTCACTTGTCTAGGGCATAAGTATGCTTTTGTATCCTTAGCAAGTAGTTGCTCAGCTAAGTTTGCCTCAGTGTCCATTTGTATATGACAAACTATAGAACTTTAGAGTGAATAGAGGACAAAGACTGAAAAATGAAACTGAATTTCCAATTATGTGGAGTCTGGTTTCTTTTATAAATATATAATAAATTCAACATGCAACTCTCTTTTGTTGTTCTTGCATTTTTATTAATTTTTATTTTGAGTTTAATAAACACCAAATAGGATGGGTATTTGCATATGCATAATAGAACAGAAAAAGAGGATTACACTTTAAAGATTCATATGTACATTAAAATGGAGAATCTTGAGATTAGTATTGGGGAAAATATGAAAACCAGAGCTGTTTTGTGATTATAGAACAGATATATATTACTTGATTATGGCTTAGTGATAGAAAATGAGAATTGATTATTAACCATATGTTGAGTTGAGATCTCTTGCCAAGAAAGGATCCAGTTGATGATCCAAAATGATATTGAGGTGAAAGAATAGACTTTAAAGAGACTGCACCTCTCTCTCCACTGTCACTTAATATCAGGCAAATTTGACTAGCCAAAGAGATGCTGAAGTTTTCCTTCTACTGCTTCTAAAAAGCACAAGTGAATAAGATATCCTTTGCTCTCTTCTGCCACCTACTGCTGAGAATAAGGGGAGAAAAGGCAGAAAATACTTCTCTGTATTGCTGGAGAATTCCAATCCAAGAAATAGAGCTGGAGAGGCTGTTGCCAAACTTAGATTATGGGTCGCTGTCTTTTCCTAAAAGAACCTAGCACTACTTCAGCTGAAGGCATCAGCTAAGCTTAAAGCATAGGAAGACGTAGGAAACAATGCAAAGCCGAGCCAAGACAGCAATGGACATGATGCCTACAAGCAATATAAATGGAAAAAAACAACAAAAGAAACAGAATTCTGTGTAGCTATAATTAGTGAAGAGAGAAGGGCACGTACCCCGTCTCTTCTTTGTAGAAGCATTGGGCTATGAGTATAGATTAGAATATTGTATGTACTGTCAGGTGAGCTTCTATTTTATCTACTTTATCACCAGCTGCCAAACTTCCCAGCCTGCCTTGGTATTGTTCCCTTTTCCCTTCTTTCCAACTCATGCTCAGCTATGTGTGTTGTCTTCCCTTTTAGAATTTTAGCTCCTTGAGAGGTGCTTGTCTGCCTGTTGTTGTATTCCCAGTGCTTAGCCCAGGACTGGAAATATATCAAGCTCTTAATAAATGTGTTTTCATTCATACAGACTTAGTGAATGTGCTCTTTAATTTTGCTGAACTTCTTTTTATGTCTCTTTTTAATGCTTTGTTACAAAGTATGACTTTCTTGGGGAAGACAGAAGAAAGGTGGATTTGGAAATAAAAGTGATATTCTTTCCAACAATAAAAGATTTTAAGCACTTGCCACTTGATTAGGATTCTACTTTTAAAAAAATTGTAACTTTTAAAGACTTGAAGTGCTTTTGTCTAACCAATAAAATGATACAATAGCATAGCGTTGCATAAGACAGTTAAAAGTAGCAAAAATGACCAGGCATGGTTGTTCATGTTTGTAAATCATAGTAACCAGAAAAGCTGAGGTTTGAGGATCACTTGGGAAGTTTCGAATTGCAGTGAGGCCATAGCCTTGATTGATTTGGTGTCCACACTAAGACTGGTACCAGGATGATGAGTTCCTGGGAGTTGTCGAGGAATTGGAGAAAAGGGGGAAAGGGGGAGAAGGGAGGAGGATTGTCTCCAGGTTGCCTAAAGAGAGACAAATCAGCCCAGGTCAGAAATAAGCAGGACAAAGCTTGTTACTTTGATCCCAGTGGTGAGATCAGGCCCCTGAGGGACTGCTGTCCTTCCATTCTCGCAAATTTAGAAGACCCAGTCTCATTTACAAAAATTAAAAATAGGGGAAAAAAATGAAGGTCAATAGAAATATAAATTAGAGTTGTTAGAAAAAAAAATAAGAATAAAAAAGAGTTATTGGAATTCAGTTATAACTTCACATGGGCACTGTTCCCCATATACAGTTTCTATTATCTTATCTAGACAAGTATTAAATGTTCTAGGAATGAAATTCTATCTAATGTGCCCTGGTTATGGTTATTAACATATTTCTCTTGTAAGAAAAAGTTTATTACACTTAATATGAAAACATTAAATCTCTCCAGCAAAGGAAATGACACCAACTCATTTATCCACTATGTCAGACAAAGATACTAAGAGCTCATATTTCCTTTCTTATTTGCCATGTAATTCTCCAGTTCTGTTTCCTTTACTGTTTGTGGCCATGTAGGAGTAAGAGGAAAACATGATCTATACCCTATCATATTTTCAGTTTCAAGAGGTCTTATGTCAAGCCAAGTATCAAAGTCATCTTAAGCTCATGGGGAGTCAGTGCCCTCTGATAGCTGGAGCAGCCCTAGGCCATGTCCAGGAAATGCCCTGTTTGGTATTTCTGAATTTCCTTGGAAGCAGTCAGTCTCTGGGTTGACCTTGGAGCAAATTTCCTAGATTTCTTCAAGACAGTCTAGGGGCATGAAGCAAGGGGAAGTATGTAGAGGGTCAGTGAGGTCCTACTTTAATAGTGGAGATCAGTGGAGATAAGGTGTTAATACCTTAATACCAGCAGTCCTAATACCTGCAGTTTAGTTACCATAGATGCTAAGCACCCTAATATTGTGGTTGCCACATAAGAAGCCTTACTAACAATAGCTAACTTTTGTTTAGTACTTAAAGTTTACAGAGCAATGTCATTTAAGCCCCTCAATAAGCCTGGGAGGCAGGTGCTATAAATATTATCTTCATATACGTGCAGGAGGGAGAGGAACCTGTGCTCTTACCCTATTGTCAATGTCAAGAGATGGAGCAACATCTCCCAAATATGCCCCTTCCCTCCTCTGATAATGGCTCACTTGTGTTCTCTGAATTCAGCAAGTCTTTTGCATAAGCTGACTGTGCCTGGAAAGTACTTCTTCATCTCCACTCTTACTTTATCTAGCTTCATTCAAGGCTCAGTTCATATGCTACTTTCTATAAGAAGCCTTACCCTATTAAAATTACCCCATATATATATATATATATATATATATATATACACACACATATATATACATATATATACATATATGTGTATATGCATATATATTTATATAAAATATATATGTATATATGTGTATGTGTGTATATATGTGTGTGTGTGTGTGTGTGTATA
>CM053589.1:149956459-150004400 GCA_028646515.1 Pseudochirops corinnae
ACGTTTTGTTTAAGACGTCTATGAAGCAGCCAGTTTGGGATATCCAATGGGCAGTTGGAGCTGCCAGACTAGAGGTCAACAGAGAGGTTAGGGCTGGAGAGGTAGAGTTTAAAGTCATTGAATAGAGATGATAAATGAATCCACGGCAGTTGATGAGATTACCAGGTAAAATAATGTAGACGGAGAAGAGGGCTCAGGGTAAAGCTCTATGAGATACCCAGAGTTGGTGAGTATGACTTGGAGGATCTAGCAAAGTAGATCGAGAAGGAATGGTCAGATAAGTAGGAGAATCAGGGGGAGAAGAACATCCTAAAAACCTAGAGAGCCTCAAGAAGAGAGTAATCAGTGTCGAAGGCTCCAGAGGTCCAGGAGCCAGGGTCTATGCTCAGGTTTGCTAGAAGATGAGCACAGGCAAGCTGTTACCTGAGGGCTTGAAGAGGGACATGTTTGACCCATCCCAGAGGTAATAGAAACTCAGTCATCCATCAGCTCTGCAGCCTTTGGAAGTGACTTGGAAGGGAAAATGTTTTGTAGAAACTACTTTAAGTATGAATCTGCTCTGCTCAGGGTCTGAGATGATAGAGAGGGCAGAGTGGTCCCCTGATTAGTGGGAGTGGGAAGAAAATGCTTTGTAACTTCTGTTCTTGGTATATTTTTGGCAATAAATGCTGTTCAGTCATGTCTAGCCCTACATGACCCCATTGGGGTTTTCTTGGCAAAGATAGTGGGGAATGGTTCACCATTTCTTTCTCTAGCTCATTATACAGATGAGGAAACTGAGGCAAACAGGGTTAAGTGACTTCCCCCCGGGTCACACAACTGGTAAGTATCTGAGGTCATATTTGAACTCAATCTTCCTGGCTCCAGGCCAGACATTCTATCCATTGTGCCACCTAGCTGCCCCTTGCAGTAAATATCCCTTTATAAAGGCTCATTGATTAAACGATGGTGGGATGATAATCATTAGTGACTGATATTTGGGGCTTATAACTGATACATTAAAAGATACTCTGACCCTCTCAGGAGCACCCTTAGAGCCTAGAAAAAGTGATATTGACCTTTCTCTGGGGGATATGACTCATCAGGGTGTGTGAGTTGGAGGTGGATTTATAGAGCTTACAAAGTTACAAGATAAATTGCCACTCAGGTTTGTCAGTCTTCTGTTGAGTCTGGTCAGCATGCATAAATTCCTCTGAAACTGATCACTCTGGAATGAGCTAACATGAAATCAACACTCTTTTTGCATTTGATCAGTTTCTAGAAGTTTGGATTATAATGGCCCCTGGCTTAGAGATACTAGGGGATATTCTGAAATTGATAGACCATGTGGTGGCCCTTTGGGTCCTCAAGTGTGGCCCTTTGACTGAATCCAAACCTCAGGTTTAGACTAGAAGCTCCTTGGGGGGCATGGACTGTTTCTCAGTCTTTGCTTTTGTAGCCCCAGATTCTAGCACAGTGCTTTGCAAAAAGCAGATGCTTGATAAATTCTGGTTGAATTGAATCAAATGTGAAACTAGTTCTCTAGGAATATTGAATTTCCTACCTCTTGGAGTTCTTCTGTGGAAACATTATTGTTCTCGGTATAGAATGGTAATCCTTGGATAAGGGATATAAAACCGGTCTACTGATTTTAGTTACACTATAACTAAAATACCAGGACCATTTGACTTATCCCTCGGCTAGTAACCCTTTGTAGAGTTAATTCGTTTCTGGGGATATCCTAGAAAGAAAAAAGATCCAAGTTCTGAAGAATCTGGACCACCTGATGGATCCTTATGACACCATGAAAATTAAATACGTCCTGATCACATTCATAACAATTTTAGAAATGACAAACTGAGAGCACCCCATTATTTTTTTCTGAATTGGTTTTGTATTTAAATACCTCTCAGGTAGCAAAATAGACAGCTTCATCTTATTTAGTATCAGGCTTAATAGGCTCTCAGTAAGTGTGCCTCTTGGCTGCTTTTCTCATCCTGGTCCCAGTGACTGGTTTTAAGGCAGGAGTGAGCTGAGCCCTGCTACACCATCAGGGCCTCCCTCTCCGTGTCTCTTTGCCAGCATCTCGAGATTCCATCTTCTTTAGGAGGTTTTTGCCACTAGGAGCTTTGACAGGGGATTTTTGTTCAATGGATTCTTTAGTGGTGTCTATCCTGAGCTGAAAGTTAACCTGGAAGAGAAAGAAAATAGAGTTATATCAGCCAGAAAAGGCTCTACATCAATATTGTGCCAATTAGCCCTGAAATCTTAAGGGACGGTTGTATTCTTTGTTACCCTCCCCCCACTCCCACTATAGGGTCTTGGGGCAGGTGAATGAGAAGAACTATTAGCTCAAAGGGAGAGCTGACTTCAAGGGTAAATGAACATTTCACACTGCCATCTAGGTGTGAAGAAAATAGATAACCATCCCAGCAGATGAGAGGAGAGGAAAAGGAAGCTCAGACATTCCCTAAGTGTACTCTACTGCATTTCAAAAAGATCAGTGAAGAAGCTCTGGACACTTCTCCTCCAGAGGTCGTTCTGTCCTGTCTTCCAGAGCTTTATCTATCTATTTACCCATTTATATATCTACCCACCCATCAATTTTGTCCAACCCTCACATTTTATAGATGAAGAAACTGGTATCAAATTTTATTTACTTACTTTCAGGAACTATACATTATGGAATTTCCCATTAGTTGGGAATTTTATAAGAAGAAAATTTATAAGGAAAGAAAAAGAAGGGAAGAAGAAAGAAAGGAAGAAAAAAAGAAAGGAAGGAAGCAAGGATGGAAGAAAAAGAGAAAGAGATGATCAGGCCAAAGTTCTAGTCCCACCTAGATAGTGCACTAATTAAAAAACATGAAGAGCTCAGTATTGTCCTGAAGTCAAAGACTTTAGTATGAAATCCCTTAACCTTTACCCTGGGCTAAGGGATGGTAAAATCTAATCTAAGGTGGGTGGAGTCTGGGGAGAAAGCCTATCTGGGAGTGGGGTAAATCAGGAACTCCAAATGGGAAGCCTAGAAGACTTTGGAATGGAGACTGTAAACTTGATGGGTGGGTTGCAGAGCAGGTGGGACAAATGGGGCTACACTCCCAGTTCCTCATCTGTATAATGGAAGAGGGATAGAGTTGGGGTGCCTCAAGTCCCTTTCAATTCTGTTTTTATGATTCTGTGGCTGAAACTGAACCTTGTCTGGCTATATCTCCTCTAATTCTTACTCACTAGATTAAAAAAGTTAGAGCATACATCTGGGCTCAGTGCCAAATGTGACATCAGTTGTGTGGACAACAGGTTTGACCCAGGGACACACAGTGCCAGGGACACACACTAGGAGTGCTAGTGGAGCCACCTGGTGGATTTTTTTGATGAAGTCAGAAAGTAAAATTGGCATATAGGTGATAGTGATTGAAAGGACCATAGAAATAGGTTTAGGACTGGGAGGGATCCTTGGAGGCCATAGGATAATACAAAAATAACACCTAACATTTCTATAGCACTTTACTTGATTTTTAAGATTTTTTTGATAAATGGCATTTTATATTTAAAAATAGTTTTCAATATTCATTTTTTAAGGACTTTTGAGTTCCAAATTTTTTCTCCTTCCCCCTCTAAGATGGCAAGCAATCTGATATAGGTCATACATAGCACTTTATTTTATACAATACTTTCCTTATAACACCCCCGTAAGATACACAGTGGGAATTTTATCCCTCCTTGTAGTGAAAGGTAGTGATTTGCCCAAAGAGACATAGTTCATATCAGAGCCAAAATGGACTCAGGGAAAGGCACCATTTAGATTTGGAATTGTGTTCCCTTCCGCAGTCAGAAAGGGGAAAGGAAGCAGGGAAGGGATAGTTTGGAGAAGGAGGTACAGAAGAAAAATAAGATTTGAAGAAAGTAAGGTAGAAAGAGGAAAAGAAGAGGTCAGCAAAAATTAGGGCCATGAACTGAATTAGAACTAGAAGCACTAAAGCTTCCTACATCAACAAGAAAAATGCTTCAAAACATCGACCCAACTCACCTGCTTTGGCTCTGCAGGTCCAACTGTCACAGTTGTTGTCTCCAATTCGTACCCAGGTGCTGTGGCAGTGACAATGTAAGTACCTGGTAGTAGCAGCCGGAAGTAATCACCCTGCTTACCTAAAAACCATAAGGGAAAGATTCAGCCTATAAACTAGAAACCTGGTTGTACTGTGACCCAAGGATCCAAAAATAAATACAAAGCAAAAAAAAATAAAAAACAAAAACAACCTGAAGGTCATAGTTGACCACAAGATGTACATCCTGTGGCAGGGTGACATAGCTATCATAATGCTAGTGCAAATTAGGGACATTAAAAGAAGGCAACAATCTTGGAAATAAATATTAATTCCACTACACTCTGCATTGGTCAAACATCTAAAACAAGAGGTTCCATTCTGAGCATCTGTCTTTCTTTTAATTTTTGTTTATTTTTAATTAATGGAAAACAAGCATTTCCATAACAGTATAATTTTTAAAAAATATAACTGCACATGAAACTTGCTATTCCTTTGGGCACTTCTTTTTAAGAGGAGTACTGATTCTAGTGTCTTCTGATTTCCTTCAGGATCAATTATTAAATCCTCTGTTTGTCATTCAGAATCCTTCATAACCTGACCCCTTCCTCCCTTTCCAGGCTCCTTCCATCTTACTCAACTCCACATACTCTGGATCCAGTGAAACTGGCCTTCTCTCCCTTGTTCTCTCACAAGATCCTCCATCTCCTGATTCGAGGCATTTTCACTGGCTTGTCCCCTCACGTCTAGAATTCTCTCCATTCTTATATCCCTCCTTCCCTCTCTGACATCCTTCAGGTTCTAGCTAAAATTACACCTTGGCAATAAGTCTTTCCTAACACTGCCTTAACACTTCCTGGAAGAGGTATGAGTTGAATTGAATCTTGAAGAAAGCCAGAGAACTTGAGGAAGGTCCCTACTGTGTTGGATGGATCCCCTGCAGAATATTTATGGTAGGATATGATTTGCATCATGAACAAGCTTGCAAAGGTTGAAATCTGTACCACTGGGGAAAAAGTACCCACAAATCAATGTGGTCACAGGTACATTGATGTAATAGGAATGTTATTTAGTGTATTTACATTTTAAGTAAATGTTTTTTGGTTAAATGTTTTTAGCATACTTTTAATTTCCTTATTTCTTTCTTTTTATTCTTTTAGTTTTGTGTTAAATTCCATCATATGTCCTCATGACTTCATCAGATTTTCTCAAGCTAGAAACCACACTGGCTCTTCAATTGAAACATACTTGTCATTTTGCATTACATGTATTTCTCGTCGACAACATATTATTGAGTTCTGTTTTTAAAAATACATTCCATATATAAATCTATAAAATGAGGGACATTCAATCCATTTGTATCAATTTAACATGATGATTACAATTGGACTTGGAAGCAGAAAGACCCAAGTTCAAATCCTACTTCACTGGTTATCTGTATGACCCTTCACAGATTACTTAACCTCTATCAGGCTTATTTATTTATTTTATCTTTTTTTTGAGGGGTGGAGGGGGGTTGGAAGTGGAAGGCAGGGCAATTGGAGTTAAATTACTTGCCCAAAGTCACAGAGCTAAAAAGTATGTCAAGTGTCTGAGGTCGCATTTGAACTCAGGTCCTCCTGACTTCAGGGCTGGTGCTCTATTCACTGCACCACCTAGCGGCCCGAAGTCTTATTTATCTGTAAAATGGAGATAATAATAGCATCTGCCTTACAGGGTGTTTTAAAGATCAAATGAGATAATGCTTGTAAAATGCTTTGCAAACCTTAATTGTATAAATGCTAGCTATTACTATTATTTAATTTTTCTACCTTTTTCCTATATTTTTTATTTTGTTTGAAAAAAATAAATTATCCTGTTTTATTATCAAGTCAACAAGCATTTATTGAGTGTTCTGCTTTGTTATTCATACAGTTAAATGTTATTAAATTTATGTTTTCCTAGAGCTTGACCCTTCCCCCATCTTTGTGAAATATAGTTTTCTTCTGGGATGACCGAGACCCTTTCCCTTCTCAGCTTTTTTCCCCCTACATTTTATTTTTTTTTCTTGGTTAATATGAAATACCCTCTGAATGATTTATTTTTCCTTCTATTTGTCTTTCCTTTTTCACTTCTTACCTACAACATAGGTCCATATATCACAGCAATACTTTGCACTCTAGCTTAAAGCGAGTAGCTAGATCATTCTATGCCATTAGCAAGTGATTATGTAAATGATGCTAAAAAATGTAAATGTGTAAATGTAAAAAAAAAAAAAAGTGCTAGAAGAGATGCTGGGGATTACCGAGCTCACAGGATCTTAACCTGGGTCTCTGAATTTGTTTGTTTGTTTTAATATTTTGATAGCTGTATTTTAATTGATTTCCTTGATAATCATGTGTATTTTATTTTGTGCATTTAAAAAACTATTCTGAGAAGGGGTCACAGGCTTTACCACATTGCTTCCTTAAGGGAAATTCATACAAGTTGTAAGTTTCAGAGCTAAAATGTGAACTCACCCCTTCTGATTCCAAATCTAGCCTTCTTTTCACTATGCCAAGCTGCCTCCCTTATATTTATGCTTTTCTCTATGATATCTCTAATTGTCTGTCTTGTTGACCAAATATTTCACTCCAAGGCCTGACCAAATATTTCACTCCAAGGCCTGAACAAACTCATTTAACTAATCTTCTTGTCTCTCTAATACATCATAATTAGAGTGAGGTGACTACAACTTTAACCTAGGTACTGAATTAGAGGGTGCCAATTAGCACTTTCAGTCCTTCGACCACATAGAAACAACTGAATTTAGAACCTAATTAGCAGTGATAATTAGTTAAAATGGAAAGGTGTCAAGTGGCAAGCTGGGATGAGCTCCTCCCCACCCTGTTCCTTCCCATTCTGTCTCCCAACTAAGGGTATGCTCTATGCTGGCTATCATGACCATGGTTGTAGTATTTACATCAGGTGCAAAAATTATTCTTTGTTCCATCTTTACTTCAATATTTAAGATTCTAATAAGTACAATCCAGAAATTATTGTTAATAAAGAATTTTTATGTGCATAGGATTCTGAATGCCTGATGATAGAAAAGTTGCTTATTTCCTATAATCAACATTCAGGCTAATTTAACATTTTATTAAATACCTACTATGTGCAAAGCATGGTGCTAGGTTTACTTTGCAGTGGTTCTCAACCTGTGGGTCGCAACCCCTTTGGGGGTTGAACGGGGCCGATGGTCTTAGGAACCAACACACTGCTCCTCTATGCATCTCCAGGAGAGTCCACCCACATGCAGATACACCCACATACAAGTATTAAAAGGTTGCGGCATTAGGAAGGTTGAGAACCACTGCTTTAATGGAACTATGTGCTTATTGACCTGGGTGACAGATACTATGAAGATTGTGTTCACTCTTGTCTATGTGACCACATCTTCCCATAGTTCCTTGTCATGAGAATAACCAATATGATATCTTCCTCTGTATCTCTTGACATTATAAGAATATTCATTAAGCATGTAAATTATTCAATGGTTATTCCTTACTCTTCCTAACCCACTTCCTTTTCTAGTCAGGAATGTCTGGTCTGATAACCCTTATGCCACTTCTTGTGCATAATTCTTCTTTAGTAATAAGTTACTATGCCCACCTATGTCCAACTTGGGCCTCTCCATTGACCTTTGAGTAGTCCACAGCATAAATTCTTCAGAAACAATGCTGTTTTATGCATTACATCCACAAAGCACCAGAAGTATAAAGATATTTGTTTCAGGGAGAAGTTTGAGACCATTAAAAGACAATCCACCCTACTATTTTCTAAACTCATTGTCCATCTGCAGTATCCAAGCAACATATGTGTGCTGAGCTATTGGCTCACCTCTATAGGTTATACATCCAGTGGTCTGGACATTCATTTGCCATGGTATAGACATTCATTGTCCCTTTGGTTTTAATTCTAGGTGGCTAGCTTTGCTGGCCTCTTGAGTGATGATGGATCTCATTTAGGAGGCTCTGCAGTGTTCACTTATCATCTAGTTATCCACCAGAAAACCAGGGCCTGTCTGGGTATCTTGCCATGCCCTTGTCTATCTTCTCATCACCTGGAACATCAACTCTTCAAACCAGACCTCCAAAGATCATGTCTTTACTCCTTTAGGGAGTTAGCCCTTTTCATCTTTGAGACTTGTCCTGGCACTGAGCTGTCCTGACTTGTGGTTAAATGAATGAAAACTCTAAGGCAAGCAGAGTATATCAAGCACTGGATTTGGAGTCAGAAAGATCTGAATTCAAATTTGGCTTCAAGCATTTAATAACTTCATGACCATGGGCAAGTCACTTAACTCCTGAGAGCCTCAGTTTCCTCATCTATAAAATGAAGATTAAAAATTACACCAAACTCAGAGGACTATTTTGAGTACTAAATTGATAAACATATGTAAAATTCTTTGCAAATATTAAAGCAGTATGTAAATGCTAGCTATTAGGTGATAATAATAATCACCTAATCCACTATCCCTAGCCAGGCCCAGAGCACACTTCCCATACCCTTCAGTCATTTGCCAGGGAACCGGGGACTACCCAGACATCTTACCATCTGCCCTGCCACCAATCTGGCACCTTTCCCATCCTCTCCCTGTCCTTCACTTACCCGTTCTCTGAAAAGAATAACTAAGAATACTATCACCACTGCTGAATCCAACTGCCCTATGATGTCACTGATAATCCCTGTGACTTCACAAACTAAAAGTTATCTCTATGTCCATCATTCCTTATGTGTTATATTCCCTTATTTGAATAAAGTTTCTTGAAGGGAGGGAATATCTTTTGTATTTGGATTCCCAGTGCCTAGCACAAATTAGTAGGTGCTTACTAAATGCTTTTTCATTCATTCATTGCCTATCTTGATGCAATTGGAAACAACTGAAGGATTACATCTTCTATAGAGAATCTATTGATCAGTATTCTGGGCTGGACCTCCTCTATGAGGGTGTCAAACACCTTTGGTGAGAGGATATATAACTTTGTTTTATGTTTTCCTTGTCCTTGAGGACTATAAAATCTAGTAGGTAAAATTGACCATACAGAAAAGTAACTATAATGTAAATTAAAACATTATTGTATAGAAGGGTTCCAAACTCCCATAGCATAGAATTGCTACTTTTCCAATACTTGCCTCTCAAGGCAGGATTCACTTACCTTAGCAGCAATGTGTGTGTGGTTTGTCTGTTGTTTTCTTAAGGAAAAATTATAATTACCTGATCTGGCTTTTCAATTTACTGTCAGCCTTGCTGGCTTGTACTCATGATGGAGGTGAGAGGATTGGAGAATGCTAACACAGTAAGTAGTACATACGTACCTGAAGTGACATCATGAGCAATCCCATTAATAGAAATTACCGCTCCTGCGATGCCATTGTTATTTTCATCCAGTATCATTCCCTTGATGCCATGGTGAACCTGCCAAAAGAAGTCATGGTGGGATAAGAGCTGCGGCTCATTCATTTAAGGGATGCCTAGTTTGGTTCTAAGTGGGAAGTTAAGAAAAGGACAGAGAGAGAGCTCTTCCATAACGAGCTAAATTCTCTGTTTTATTCGTTCTGTCAACCAAAGGTCCCAAATGGCAATAGCCTGATTTCTATTTGCTGTAGAAGGTTAAAATCATTGTGTTCTAGTCCTGAAACTCCAAGGCAAGTAAGTTTCCTTATACCCCTTTCCTCTGATATTTCACCTCTCTATCTGCTTCCAAAGCCATCCAAATCTCTCTGCAGAATACTTAGAAACATCACATGCAATTAGATACTTAAAATATTTTGGAGATGATGAGGAAGAAAAGAAAGAGTGATATTGAAAGGATTCCTAGGCAAAAAAACAATGCCTTGTTGCTTGCTGTGTGTAGGATTATAAATAAAGAGACTGGAGAAAAGAATATGGGCTGGAGGTGTGGGAATGAAGAAGAAAGGGTAGATCAAATCAGTTTCATAAAGTTATTGTTAGGACTTGATGATCAGATTTGGGATTTGGTAGTGGCAATGGGGATAAATATGTGTGAATAAAAGGGAAAGGCACCTCCAAAGTCGTAAAACCAGGAGGAAAATTGTGTTGTGGACACAGTAGACAAAAACATAGTGAATAAATTAATTAACCTCAATGGGGCACTTGGGAAGAAGTAGGAGAAAGAGCTAAGGGCTAAGGAAACATTGGAAACATCTTATACACTATAAGAAAGCCACAGAGGGATTTCACAAGGTGTTAGAGCAATTAGAGCAGTGTTTTGAGGTTCCAAACAAACTCTCATTTACAACTAAGAAATCTCTCCTTTTTGTGGTATGAACATAGAAATTAAAATACTTTTACTTTTTACCTCTTCCAGGAAACCAATCAGTGCCTCTCGGTTGCCAAGCCATTCCCTTTGCAGCTCTTCCTGGCGTGGAAACTTATTGCAACTCAGTTCCAGAGTGATATCAAAGCAGTTGGTGTGGAGGTAATTGAAGTCTTGCATTCCTATGAAAGAAAGGGGGCAGTAGAAGATTTGTATACCTGAACACTGTATCTTACCCCTCCTCAACTGAAACTCTTCCATCCCCTAATACTTTCTTTTCTACCTCTTGGCCTCTAAATTCTTTCTTCCTTGTAAAATAGTCTTTCCCCCATAAATTTCCACTATCTCCCCCTCTATCCTTTTAAAGCAACTCCCACCATCATGAAATGCCTAATATTTCTTCTCTATTTCACTGACTTAAAATTTACTTTTCCTCATCATTTACCAAACCTCTTTGCCAGTGACTTAGAACCAGGGGTGTACTGATTAATATTTAGTAATTGGATTTAGGGACTGGAGTGAGGATGCGGGGTTGTTAGAGGGGAAGTGCTCGTGACATGTTTTTAAGTTTAATCTGCATTATTTCTATTTTCTCTACCACATTCTTAAGTCCTGACAATCAAAAACACAATAAATCAAGGTATGATTAATAGCATTTACAAATTTATGTGGTATGAATGCTAACACTGAAAATTTAACAATTGGGAGCCAGGAAGATCTGGCTATAGCAAACCGCTGCTTAGAACTAAGGTAATCATATGTATCCCACTTTGGGATAAGCTTTGGGATGGAATGTCCAAGTGAATGTGATGGTAGGGAATGGGAGAGACCAACTGCAGCAAACTGGCTTTCAGAGACGATTTTTGATGAATTAGTTTCAATAAAGAGAACCTATAACATGGTCACAGAGGCACATATTATTGGGAATCATGTTAGATAAAAAGATTTCTAAATATTATTGGGAATCATGATAGATAGAATAATTTCTTTCTACAAAAACAATGCATTCTTGTTCATCAAATCTTAGAACTAGAAGATACTTTAGATACAATCTTATCTAACCCCTTCATTTTAAAGAATAGGAACCTGAGCCCCCAAAAAGAGAAAGTAACAAAATGGAGTTTAGCAGAACTGAGACTAGAATATGGTTCTCTTGTTCATTATTTTGATGCCCTACTATGTCATACTATCTTTCCTTGTTGGATAAAATTCTAGAATTAAAATTTTCATATTAGGTATAGACATAGGCCTATTATCAAAAGGAAAAAATTATACATCTTAAAAGCAAAAAATTTATTTTTGTATATTTTTAATTTAATTAGTATGACTCTGTGAAGTGACCTGGCACAGTAGATAGGTACTGGGCAGTGGTTAGGACAACCTGTGCCTCAATTTCCTGGTATATAAAATGCAGGAATCGGACTAAACAGCCTTTGAGGTCTCTTCAAGCTCTGTATCAATGACCCAACGAGCTAAACTATCCCACTTCTGACACTTTCTAGCTGAGGGACCATGGATAAGTCACTTAATCTCTCAATATTTCAAGCAACTCACCAAGTCATACATGCATTATATGGAAGAAGTAATCTCCCTACACTGCTAGAAATCATAGCTCTATCTCTTATTAGAAATTAGGGAGACAACAGCAACACCCTAAATGAGCAACATAAGCCACTCTTTCAATTTATCTCTTTGAGAAGGCGTACTTGTAGAGGTGTGATTGTGTCTGCTGGATTTGCAAAAAAAGCAAGGTTGATTTTTTTCGTCATCTCCACTGTGGTGTGGTATCTTATGGATCATGTTGCACTTGGGGTCAGGACGGCTCCAGGGTTCAAATCTGCCTCAGACACTTACTAGCTATGTAACCCTGTGAGAATCACACAAGGTCCCTTGGCCTCAGTTTCCTATCTGTAAAATGAAGGGGTTGAACTCAGTGATCTCTCATGTCCCTTCAAGCCCTAAATCTCTTATTCTAAAATACTCATTTCAATTAATAGGTATTCATCACTTATTAGATCCCTAAATGAGATGTTCTAGACTTCCTGAGTACCAGGCCAGAGCCATAACTAGACATTTTTATACCTGGGATTAGGGTGGGGCATGGGGATGGGATGTGCTTGGAGGAATTCACTCAGGATACAGTCCATAAATTTTAGTGTCCTGGAGAAAAGTTTGTCATTCTTTCTTAATTTTTTTTTTTTTTTTTGCTTTTTGGAGGGCAGTTGGGGTTAAGTGATTTGCTAGTAAGTGTGTCAAGTGTCTGTGGCTGGATTTGAACTCAGGTCCTCCTGACTCCAGGGCATTCTTTCTTAATTTTGATTCTACTAAGTATAAATTGTCCTTAAAGTTTCTAAATAATCTATTTAGGAGGAGCTTAAAGAATTCTATGATACAGGGTCCCTGACTGTGACCTATTTTGCACTACTTCTAATGCTTTTCTTAAAAGGTTATATTGAAATTCTGTTTCAAATAGTGTGAAATTAGCATTTATAATTCTTATTTTATGACAATATCTTTTGGCATTAATAACTCCTCACTTAAAACTGTTACTACTTTCTTTTAGTAACAACATAATCATTTACATTTACAAAAATTCAATTCTTTTTTTTGAAAAACATAGAGGACTGAGAAAGTCCATCGAGTGGAAACATGCTATTAGTCGCAAGCAGATAACTAAATGTGGTGTGTCCTTAAACTCTCCATCTTTTCCCTTCACCCCTTTCCACAAAGGTTATCCTAGTCATCAACTAAGGCCTCATCAAAAGTGGAGATCAAGCAGGGGTTTGCTAGCAAGTGACTGTCTTACCCATCCTCCACCCCCAAGACTTTCTTTCCAAGTCTCCAGGCTTAGCATCTGTTGCTTTCTTTTGCCTTCTCTCACTGTGAATAATGCTGCCTGTTTGTCAGGATAATGGAGTTGCTGTTTCCGCTTCCAGCTCTTCCTTGAAACCCCCTTACCCTTGCTGACAGAATACCAGGAAGCCCCATTGGTGATGCCATCAGGAAAGTAATCGCCACAGTTCCAGCCCAGGTGCATCCATCCATGTGCGTAGGAATAGCCTTTGGCCAGCTGAGGGGAAAGCACGGTAGGAAACATGACCCAGAATATACCAAATTTATGTGGGAATGTTCACACCTAGAATTGGGGGTGAAGCCAAAAGTCACTCAATTAGCTGTGTTAATCAGCAGGGTTAAAACAAAATAGTGGGAACAACGTGGATAGAGAAATAAAAAGCCCTGGGTTCTAGTATTGGCTCTGCCATTAACCCCACTTTGTAAACTAGAGGAAATCTCTTCTCTGGGCTTTAGTTCACTCTTCTATTAAGAGGAAGACTTTAGACTAGGTGGGCTCTAATGCCCCTTTCTGCCTTATCAGTCTCTGTTTACTTTGGCACTGAATTTAGGAGGAGATTGTAGTATTCATGTTTTCAATAGATGTTACTAGTCATATGTAGGTAGACCCTGGAAGCAGGCTTTTGAAACAGCATAACAATAACTTTTTTTAGGCACCATCTTTTAACATACAACACATTCATGTTCTCAGAGTACTTTAAATAGACTTCTCAATTTGAGCCTCACAATAACATAACCTTGTGTCAGCACTACAGGAAATTATTATTAACTCCATTTAAAAAAATTTTGAGAATCTGTTTTGATAAAAAATATAGATAAAACATCTAGCAAATAAAAATTAAAGCTATTTTAAGAAAAGTTTTGGAAAATTTCACAAATAAAAGATAAGGCTCAGTGTGCTATTGCTTAATGTGGCCTATTACTCTCAGTGAAAAATACATTTGCATGTTTTCATGATATAGTGAAAGTCTAAATGTAATTGATGAGTACACACAGAAACTACCTATACAATACTGAAGAATTAAGTTCCTATTTCTTACAAAAGATTCACAAATAAGTATCATCACTGTGAACAAAACTTAATTTTCATGGCATACGTTAGTATCATATGACTTAAGAAAATAATCTAGTAATTGGAAAATACATTGATAGTTTGATAGGATTAACATTTAGTGTCTATGTATAATAAAAACACTAGGAGTCTGACTTTGCTTGTAGAATTTTACAATGACCACGATAAGTCCAAAATTCAATCACTTCCAGTAAAAGTAGATTAATGTCAAGTCAGGTAAAAGAAGGTACACATCTCTCAATGACTTCACCATCCTATTTGATAAGTATTTTGGGAAATGCACGTTTTAAGAATTATAGCACACAATTTGAATTGTTTAAAAAATGAGACATTTCAATGGTTCAACGGAAAAGTTATGCTTGAAATTATATTTAAAATGAAGTTCTTTCCATATATTAAATCCTTGATAAATATTTAGCATTTTCAAGTTTTTTTCCTCTAAAACTAAATTTTAGCAGGTTGTCATTCATTTCTTAGGCAAGTCCATTCATTTTTTTTTCCTTTTCCCTGCAGTAGCAAATTGAGAGCTTTGAATTCTGTAGTGAAGTCTGTGGAACACAATTCATTGGCCAGTTGTCATCATTCATCTTTAAGCAGTGATGTCGATATCTCTTCCAAAAAATTCTTGATGGCCGCCCACCATCTTATGAATCTTTTGCTACCTCTCCTCCTGTGGGCTCCACCAAAGAGGATTCCCTCTTCTGAATTCAACCTTCTTTCACAATGGTAGCATTGCTCATGATGGCTCCCCTCTGAGCACTCAACTTCAAGAAAAGATACTTTGAGATATCAGCTTTGGGGTTTGGATTCTCTTTTGCTGTTGCTGCCCTTCCCACTCTCTAGTGATGACTCAGCCTGCAAAGGAGGCGGCAGAGGATGGAGCCAGGGGGCAGGGGGAGGAGAGGAGGGTGATTCAGGGGTCCCCCTCCCTCCCTCCTCCTCCCCTCCTGTCCGCCCCCCACCCCGTAGTGCCTCTCACCCCCTGGTGCCCTGTGTGACCGGTGGGAGGGCCGCTGGAGCAAAGGGAGGTAGGAAGGAAGCGAGGGAGCCCGAACCAGCCATGGAGCTGGAATAGGAGGAGGAGATATTAACTCCATTTTATAGTTGAGGAAACTGAGGATCAGAAAAGTTAAATGACTAGGGTCACACAGCTAGTGACTATCAGGAGGGATCTGAACTGAAGCCTCCCTGCTTCCAAGTCCATTCCTATCTCCGTTCCTGCTTCTGTGATGTTATTTCATGTACCTTGATGGTCAATTGTGGGAATATCGTCCTATTTATGCTGCATCGTATATAGCACTGACATATGTGGGCAAAACAAATAGCAGCCTGTTGAAAGCAACAGCATAAAAATAATAACAATGACTGAAATTGGCATGTGGATAGCAAGGTGACTCACCTCCATTTTTTTGGTCAAGAAATTCTTTGAACCATTGATTAATTTTCATAGACACATTTTCATTTTTCTCAACATCAACCTTGTAACTTGCCAGGGCCCCCGTGACTGAGCCTAATACTAAACCTTTTTTAAAAGAGAGAGAATTGAGGGTTGTGGGGGAGAAAAAGAGCGAGACAGAGACAGAGAGACAGAGAGAGCTACACACAGAGAGGCAGACACAGAGAGAGAGAGAGAGAGAGAGACAGAGACAGAGACAGAGACAGAGACAGAGACAGAGGGAGACACACACAGAGAGGCAGACAGAGAGAGAAAGAGAGACAGAGACAGAGAGGTGAACAAAGCAATCTTCAGGGGACATACAAGGGAAAAAAATGGTTCCCAGTGGGGTTGTCTTAAGGCGTAGGAGTTACAGAGTCCACCAAAGGTGAAAAGAATAGTTTATCCAGGAAGATTAAAGTTACTAGGACAAAGGAGGGAGAGAAGGAGAAAGAATGTGCTTGTTGTTTTTCTCTGTTCTTCATCATACAGGGACATTCCAAGGGATTTTTGGAGATTTAATCATCCCCTCAATAAACCTTAACTCTCTAACCTCTGTGTAAGTTTAAAATGCACTGTTGTATCCTCAGATGGTGGACACAAGATGTTACTAATGGTCTTGTATTTCATCTACTCAATTAACACTTACTGGGTGCCAATGATTTACATGTCATCATTGTGCTAGGTGCTGTGATTTAGCAGAGAAGTGCCTTATAAATACTAGAGTTTAATATGATAGTTGCATGAACTCTCTTCATGTTGAATGTGAGCCTGTAGGTTTCCCATCTGCCTATCAAAATCCTCAGGTCTTTCCAGTTCTATCAGACCATTTCCTTTCCCCTTGATTGCAAAACTTCTTGAAAAATTTGTCTATACCAATGCTTCTGCTTCCTTACTACTCATTCTCTCCCGGACCCCTTGAAATGCACAGGAGCATAATGTTTAGAGCTTAAAGGACCCTCAAGATCATTTAGTTCAACCTTTTTATTTTACAGAAGAGGAAACTGGGACAGAGTGGTTAAAACACTTGCCCAGGGTCATACAGCTAGAAAATGGCAGAACTACAAGTGATACCTTATCTTCTGATAACAAATTGAGTATTTTCTATTCTACCATGGGGATCTCCTCTCCCCACCCTCAATCCACAAATATTTATGTATTTATTAAGACCTGCTTTGTGCTAAGCACTTTGTTTTGTTTTGTTTTTTGGAGGGAGGAAGACAGGGCAATTGGGGTTAAGTGACTTGCCCAAGGTCCTCCTGACTCCAGAGCTGATGCCCTGTTTACTGTCACCTAACTGCCTTGTGCTAAGCACTT
This sequence comes from Pseudochirops corinnae, assembly GCA_028646515.1. Classification (NCBI taxonomy): domain Eukaryota; kingdom Metazoa; phylum Chordata; class Mammalia; order Diprotodontia; family Pseudocheiridae; genus Pseudochirops; species Pseudochirops corinnae. The sequence continues at coordinate 149,973,458 of CM053589.1, forward strand.
TGGATAAAAAGATAAGTCAAATTCTCCTATTGCTTTCTGAAGCTTTCCACACTTATTGCGAATTGTGGGAAATCCCCAAAGTATCAGAAACCCAGTGGCCTGAACTCCCACCCAAGCAAAGGAGAGGGTGGGTCAATGGATCAGAAAAAAATAGTTTGACACTTATAAGTACAGGTCCATCCCTGACCTGGAAGATAACTCACCTATTTCCCTGAGAAATACAGACAGCCTAGAAGAACCCAAATTGGACTGGAGAATACCCTCTTGGATATAGACACTAAAGACTTATTGGTTGAGGAAGAGCCTTGCCCTTTAAAGAAACTTGATTGACTTCAGCTAATCCAGGTCTTTTAACAGGCAGAAAGTTTTGTCTAGGGGTGAGGCTGAATGAATAAGCTTTCAGCTGCCCAGAGATAAGCTTCCTTCTTCTTCCTGCCAAATTGCTGATGCTACACTTCTCAATGTGAGACCTTCCAGATACAGGGACCAGACCAAACCTCCTCACTCTGTGCTAAACTAACTTATGTAAACTCATCTTGTGGCTAATGGCAAACCAAACCGTCTTGTGCCTCCTGGGGATCTGTTGCTTTCCTAGGACAGGGCAGAAATGTATTAAATCAGAAAAGGCTTTTGTAACAGCAACATTGTGCAATGACCAACTCTGATAGACTTAACTCTTCTCAGCAATACAGTGATCTAAGACAATTCCAAAATACTCATGACGGAAAATGCCATCCACATCCAGAGAAAGAACTATGAAATCTGAATGTAGATTGAAGCACACTATTTTCTCTTTTTTGGTTTTTTCTTTCTCATGGTTTTTCCCTTTTTGTTCTGATTCTCCTTTCATAACATGACCAATGTGGAAATATGTTTAGCCTATGTCAGATTGAATGCTGTCTTGGGTAGGGAAAAGGGGAGAGAGGGAGAAAAAAAAATTAGAACTCAAAATCTTATAAAAGTGAATGTTGAAAACTAAAAATAAATAAATTTTAGAAAAAGAAAAAGAAAATGCTTTTGTTCTGCATAAGCTATCTTGGAATAAGTACTAAATAATTCTGATTTGAGGTTTCTTAATTTAGAAACACAGAATTCCAGAGCTGGAAGGGACCCCCTCATTTCACAAAGGAAAGAAAGGAAGCCTGGAAAGATTAATTCATTCATCCAAATTCATGGCAGAAGCTGGACTAGGATCTTGGCTTCCTAATTCCCTAGTTGCATGGAGAACTAGAATAAAACAACTGATACCAATCTTCTTCTCTGGGGAATGAGCCACCTACTCCCCTGGTATAACTGCACCCATGGTCAAACCATTCTCTATGCTGCCACTGTTCATATCCTTCAATGTTTTTGCTGTAGGCACAAAAATTACTTATTACAGTTCTGCCTTCCGTATATTATACTGGCTAGTTACATATAAATATCTATTATGTATTCATCACACACACTCATATACCTGCATTCTCACATTTCTACTACTCTGAACTTCATCATGCCCCATTAACCTCTTTATCCTGGAAGACCACTTCTGGAACTCATACCTCATCAGTAACTTCTGCCCCTGGAGTCCCTCCTTCTGACTGGAGGGGTAGAAGGCTCTTTGCTAAATCTCCTCTAAGTAGGAGACTCAAGCTGAGCATCTCTTCATTTCATACCCAGCTGCCTTTCTCTGGTCATCTCCTCAGGCAGGTACCTTCCTCTCCTCCCCTCTTTTGGCTTCCTTTTTCTGTGTTGTCTTTCCCCATTAGATTATAAACTCCTTTAGGGCAGGAACTCTCTTTTTTCACATTTGTATTCCCAGAGCTTAACACAATGCCTGGAACATTATAAGCACTTCATAGAAGCTTACTGACTGACTGAAACCCATACATCTTTCCCTGTCTGAGAACCTAGCTAATTCTGGGCAATTTTTTCACAAAGATTAAGAACATAGAGCTTTGCTCTGCTTCCTTCTATTCCAAGTAATTATCTTTCAGTTTTGGCTATAACCTCTAACTTACATGGCAAATACTTATGGAATAAATAGGAAGACTAAAAAACACACCCAATAACACAGTTCCTACCTTCATGGAGCTTATAGTCTAGTCATAGAGAAAAGACAAAGGATATAAATATGAGGTAATGAAACCATTGAAAAAAGACTTGTTAGATGCTCACACATCTCAGTGAGAATGTTGCTTTCAAGTTATAACGTCCTTGGGAGGCCAGACCCAGGGATACAGCTACTACTCAAAACAACTTCAGCTCACTCCTGAAAGAGGGGGACTGAAAACTGCCATCAGTTTATCAACCACAGTAGAGAAACACTATACTGACACCATAAACAAGACTACCCATGGTTCTGTGACCTTGAATTGTTTCTACTTAAAGTTACTGTCCAAGGACAAAAATTTGATGCAACTGACAATATTTAAAAGAGCCTGCCATAGGCTCTCAAGGCAAAGGAAGTATCATCACCAAAATGAATTGAAAACTTTTCACAGGGGGCCATTTTGATCACTGAATGAGGAAATTCTGAGATTTTTTTAAAAAAGATATCTTATCATTTTATATCTTATATTTTTGAGATACTGCAATCTTCCACATCATTTTTTTATATTTGCCCTATCCATCTGAATATGCCATAAGTATTTTAGGAACTGAAGAGAAATAATCCACCCAACTCTTCAAAGCTCTTCTAGTCTTTAATGTTACTTAATGAATACTTAATATTGTTGTATCATTTTGTCTTTATGATTCTGATGAAGATGAATATAGTTGGGATGATATTTGATTGGCAGTTGTATACATAGAATTTGAGAACTGGAAGGAATTTCCACTCTAATGTAATTTGACAAGTGGCTTTCTGGCCTTTACCTTAGTACTCCATTGAGGGAGAATCCACTGCCTCTCAAAGCAGTCACCATGTCAAATCTTATGTTTCTTTAGTGAAAGATTTTAGTCAGATCATGTCTCAAAGGACGGTAGAAAGATGCCTGGTGGATGTATGTTATCAAGAATGACTTGCTAATTGACCAATTGAGAAGTCAAAGGATATGGACAGGCAGTTTTCAGATGAAGAAATTAAAGCTATCTTTAGTCATATGAAAAAATGTTCTAAATTGCTATTGAATAGAGAAATTCAAATTAAAACAACTCTGAAGTATCACCTCACCCCCATTAGATTGGCTAACATGAAAGATAAGGAAAATGACAAATGCTGGAGAAGATGTGGGAAAATTGGAACACTAATGCATTGTTGGTGGAGTTGTGAACTGATCCAATCATTCTGGAGAGCAATCTGGAACTATGACCAAAGACCTATGAAACTGTGATACCCTTTGGTCTAGCAACACCACTTCTAGATCTATATCCCAAAGAGATTATAAACAGGGAAAAAGACCCACATGTACAAAAATATTTATAGCAGCCCTCTTTGTGGTGGCAAAGAATTGGAAATTGAGGGGATGCCCATCAATTGGGGAATGACTGAACCAGTTGTGGCATATGAATGTAATGGAACACTATCTTACTATAAGAAATGATGAGCAGGACTTCAGAAAAAACCTGGAAAGACTTATGTGAACTGATGCATGCCCAGGAGAACACTGTACATAGTAACAGCAACATTGTGCAATGATCAACTATGAAAGACTTAGCTCTTCTCAACAATAAAATGATCCAAGACAATTTCAAAAGACTCACCATGTAAAATGCTATCCATATCCAGAAAAAGAGCTATGGAGTCTGAATGCAGATGGAAGCATACTATTTTCACTTTTTTTGGTTTTTGTTTTTTATTTCTCATAGTTTTTCCTGCTTATTCTGATTCTTCTTTCACAATATGACCTATGTGGAAATAGGTTTAATATGATTGTACGTGTATAACCTGTATCAGGTTGCTTGCTGTCTTGGGCAGAGGAGAGGGAAAGGAGAGAGAGAGACCAATTTGGAACTCAAAATTTCATAAAAATGAATGTTGAAAGTTATCTTTACAGGTAATTGGAAAAAATAAGATACTATTAAATGGAAAAAATAAAATTTGAAAAAATTTTTAGAAAGGACTTGCATTAAAAAATAGTATAGAAGGCATCTTTAGAAAATAAAAGGACATACACCGGTTTTGTGATGGGAGTAAGTGATAAGAGAAGTACTGACCAAGTTTTGTAAGGTTACTAGTGAAATATTAAAAGACTCTCTATCAGATTGCATGCCATGTTGGATAGGAAGAGGAGAGGGAGGGGAAGAAAATTTAGAATTCAAAATCTTGAAGAAGTCAATGTTGAAAACTAAAAATAAATAAATTTTTTAAAAAAAATAAATATTAAAAGACTCTAAGGAAGGCATCCAAAGCATTGGTTAGACATTTTCTGGATGAGTTTTAGAAAGACACGGAAAAGAATTGCACAAACAGGATAAGAAGGCATGGGTTACTATCCAAATCCAATGAATGAGTACCTATACCAGTGGTGGGGAGCCTGTGGCCTCAAGGCTCAGGTCCTCAAGTGTGGCCCTTTGAGTCCAAACTTCACTGAACAAATCCACTTAATAAAAAAATTTGTTCTGTAAAACTTGGACTCAGTCAAAAGGCTGCACCCAGGGACCTGGAAGACTACATGTGGCCTTGAGGCCACAGGTTCCCCACTCCTAACCCATACCAACCAGTTTGTAGTTTCATCAAGTACATTTTAATTGAGAGGTTTTGAGTTAGAGGACTTTGCTTGAATCCCTGTTCTGCTACCTATAACCTGCTACCTGTAACTATGACCTGTGTGGCCCCAGGCAAGTCACTTAACCTCTCTAGTCCTCAGTTTGTTCATCTGTAAAATGAGGGGGTTCGATCAGATGACTGACCTGTAGCTCTAAATAAATGATTCTCTTATGTTATGGATCGGTAGAAAAATGAAGAGTCCTTGGAGGTATCCTCTGTTCAATAGAGCAGCTCAAAAGGAAAGCATAATATTCCTTAATACATGCATGCCATAAATACTTTAACAGGTACTTATAATCAAATATCATCACATCTATAATACCTTAAGAGGGATTTATGCATGCAATTTAAGACAAAGTGGATGTCTGTGATACATCTTTCTGGTATACTCTGACATACCCATCCAGTCTTACAACCCTGATATCAAACTTATCTCAGTAACATCTTCCTAACCACCCTTCCCTGAGACAACCTCTCCTTCCTCTGAATTCTTATTCAGTTAGACACTTCATTGGACAATCAATTATGAACAATCTCGTGACATCTATCTTTGTCTTAAACGAGGGGTGGGGCTTTGGATGCAGCCTTTTGACTGAGTCCAAGTTTTACAGAAAAAATCCTTTTATTAAGGGGATTTATTCTGTGAAGTTTGGATTCAGTCTAAGGGCTGCACTTAAGGACCTAGAAGGCCACATGTGGCTCAAGGTTGCAGGTTCCCCACCCCGGGACAAGATGATTGACCTCTCTAACACCTTCCAGCTCTAAGTGAATGATCTATGAACCTCTTTCTAAGATTCTTCAGTCCTCACAACAAAATACTGGAATGAGATCCTAGCATTGTGAAGTTTACAAAGAACTTCCCTCCTAACCCATGAAGCGTACCACAAGTGGCCTCAAGGCCGCAGGTTCCCCACCTCTGGCTTAAACATTAAATAACTGTGTATGCAGACTTGTTGTAGCTCAGCATACCATGTCATTCTATATGTTGGAAAAAAAAAAGGAAAGGGTCAGCTAAATGGTACAGTGGATAAAGTAGCCTTCAAGTCAGGAGCACCTGAGTTCAAATCTAGCCTCTGATATTTACTTGCTGTGTGACCCTGGATAAGTCACTTAACCACGGTTGCTTCAAAAAACCAACCGAACAATAAAAACAATGGTAGCTAATATTTACATCAGCACAATAAGGTCTGCAAGGCACTTAACATTCACTGTGTCATCTGATCCTCATAACAATCCTGTCAGGTAGATGCTATTATTATTATTCCCATTTTACAGATGAGGAAACTAAGGCCAATAGAAATTAAATGATTTGCCTAGGGTCACACAGCTAGTAAGTGTCTGAGGCAGGATTCAAACTTAGGTCTTCTTGGGGTGGCTAGGTGGTATAGTGAATAGAGCACTGACCCTGGAGTCAGGAGGACCTGAGTTCAAATCTGACCTCAGCCACTTAACACTTACTTGCCTTGTGACCTTGGGCAAGTCACTTAACCCCAATCGCTCTGCCTTCCACCCTCCAAAAAAAAAGCAAAGATCAAAAAACAAACAGGTCTTCTGGCATTGTAATGCTATTAAATTTTTTTGTGGATTGTTTCCTTACCAGACTATTGTAAGCTCTTAGAAAGAGTATAGGTTCACAGATCTAGAGCTGGAAGGACCTCAGATGCCATCTAGTCCAACACCCTCATCCATGAGGAAAACTGAGACGCGTGGAGGTTAGGTGATTTCACCAAGGTCATATAGGAAGCAAACATCAGAAGTGGTGTTTGAGCCCAGATCCTCTGACTTGGGATGCATTTTATCCTCCTGGCACCATGCTGCCTCCTACTTCTCTGCAGCACCTCATACAGTACTTTGTAGCTGGTAGCATCTCAGCAAGGATTGCTTGACTTGATTTGATGCTCCCACCTATCAGACCTCACACGCTCTTTATGCTTCCCTCTCTGCCAGGCACTTAACCTCACCTATCTGCTTACCTTTCTGAAAAGCTTATCATCCGGAGTGGGAGTATTGGCAGTACGACGGAAACCCCGAACCCGATGCTCACGGGACTTGTCATATGGATAATTGGCTACGACTGCACCTCCGTGAAGATTGGCAGAAAGAACAAAGTTGATGGATTCCATCCACAGTATAACAGCCTCAGTCTCTGGTTCCACCTATATGGAGGTAAAGAGTTAGTAGGGACCTAAGAGGGTTCTGGGTGCCAAACTACTCATTAGTCACATTTGTACAAAAGAAAGTACAGAATTCACACAAATAAGCATCTGCAGCTTCCTCATCCTAATAAAGAAGGGGTCAAGGGGGAAGGCAGAGAGGAAGGTTCCATATTTGCTTTCTGGCCTACTGTTTTCTCAGTCTCCAGCCCTTTAATTAGACCAACTGAGGTGAAGGGAGACATAGCTGAGCATCCCTTCATCCCACTCTAGACCACCCTGTTGTCCCATCTCCACAGGCCTTTTTCTATCATGCCATAGAGGCCTCTTTGTCATGGAAGCTGACTCCACCCTAGACTACTTCTTATATTGGAATTGCAAGAGACACAATACTTTTCTCTGGTGAGACTTCTCTCTATCCCTGAGGCCTCACTTTCTTATTAACTGGTTCCTCCCAATGCATCCAATTTAAGGAGGAGACCTAAGTCGAAGATGTCTTCATCCCTTTCCAGGCTATACTACTGACTCATTTCTATGCTTGTTGACTGACTAATTGATTTGAGCAGCATGCAAGGATGGAAGGAACAAGACTGGAAGCCATTTACTGTCTCTGACAGATCTGAGCTGTGGCTCTGATCAGTCAATTAATGTATAAGAATTTATAAACCAGCTACTAGGTACCAGGCACTCAACTGGGAATGTACATACAAAAGTATAACAGTCCATGTTCTCCAGGAGCTTACATTCTGCTTGGGGGATACATATTCATGGATAACTAAATGTGAATGGGTGTTGTCTATAGAGTTTTGGAAACCTATTATTATCATCACCATCGCCAAATGTTTATGGAGTCTAACTAAATATGAAATTCTGGGCTAAGGGCTAGGGGATTACAGTATGGCATACAGAATAGGGAGTTGGCCTGGCAGCCAGGAAGACCCGAGTCTAATACATTCTAACTGTGTGATCCTGGGCAAGACACTTTTTCATGCTCTAGCCAGATCTCTAAGTTACAGAGAAAGTACAGAAGGAACAGAAGAATTGAATATATAAAATTTAAAAGGTTTTACACAAACAAAACCTACCTTGGTAAAGAATTTATTCCCTCATTCATGGGTTCCTACTACTAATGAAATTGTAGATCTAGTTCCTATCCCTATCCATTACTAAGTGTGGGGTGCTGTAGCAGATACTAGGGCTACAAAAAGAAATAAAACAAAGACCTTGTCATCAGGGGCCTGTCAATAATTGAGTTGATGCTTATTAAATACTCGCTGAATTGAGTTGGAATAAAGGTAGATGGGAGAAGATGTGATTTCCCTCCCCCGCCATTGATAAACATTTCAGCTCTGTACCTGACTTCTCCAGTTGTCTGGAAGGGGTATGTGATGATTGGGCCCCCCACTCTTCTCATTGTAGTACATGTAGGTGTTAAGATCTGGAAAGTTTCGATTTAGGTCTACTCCATTGGCATTGTTCCGGCCAGTAAGATACCCATTGGTGTCTGGGCCCTAGAAGAAAAAGGAAGAGATGGAAATGGAAGTTTCAGATTAAAGTTTACATTTGAAAAACCCACTTTTCACTTTCTGCTTCTGTAGCTTTCTATTGCTTTTTGTCTGATTGTTCAGTGATATTGATCACAAATAAAAACGGATCCAAACAATGGGAGACATATTAGTTGCTCATGGGTAGGCTGAGCCAATATAATAAAAATGACAATGCTATCCAAATTAATTTACTTATTCAGTACCAAACCCATCACTATGAAAGAATTATTTTATAGAGCTAGAAAAAATAACAAAATTTCTCTGGAAGAACAAATGGTCAAGAATATCAAGGGAATCAATAGGGGAAAAAAGTGAGGCAAAGTGGCTTAGCAGTATCAGATTTCAAACTGCAGTATATGACAAAGTGGTGATCTTCAAAACAATCTGGTACTGAATAAGAAAGAGTAGTTGATCAGTGGAATAGATTAGGTACACAATATATAAAAGTTAACAACCTCAGTAACCTAGTGTTTGATAAACCCAAAGATCCCAGCAACTGGATCAAGAACTCACTATTTTGACAAAGAAAGTACTCTGGCAGAAACCAGACATAGATCAACATTTCACATCATATGCCAAAGTAAGATCAAAATGTTTTAGACATACATGATTTGAACTCATATAATTTAGATATAAAGGGTGATGTCATAAGCAAATTAGGGCAGCATGGAAAAAACTATCTGTCAGATCTATGGATAAGGGAAGAGTTTATGACCAAACAAGAGAGAGGATCATAGGAAGCATAATGAATAATTTTGATAATATAGTATTTAAAAGGTTTTGTACAAATGAAACTAATGGAGCCAAAATTAGAAGGAAAGCAAGAAACTGGAGGAAAATTTTTACAGCAAGTTTCTCTTTTAAAAGTCTCAATTCATATATATGGAACTGAGTCAAATTTATTTTTTTTAATATTTAATTTATTTATTTTCAGTTTTCAACATTCACTTCCATAAGTTTTAAATTTTCTCCCTCTCCCTCCCCCTTCATTACCCAAGACAGCATGCAATCTGATATGAACTCTACACATACATTCTTATTAAATCCATTTTCACATTAGTCATGTTGCGTAGAAGAACTATAACAAATAGGAGAAACCATGAGAAAGAAAACAAAACAAAACAAAAGAGAAAAGAGTCTGCTTCACTCTTCATTCCGCTGAGTCAAATTTATAAACAAACAAACAAACAAACAAACAAAAAACCCAAGAGCTATTCCCCTGACTGATAAAACATCAAAGAAGGCTATGAACAGGTAGTTTTCAGGGGACATCAAAGTTTAAAAAGTCGTATAAAAAAATACTCCAAATTACTAATAGAGAATTGTATTTCTGAGAGACACCACCTCATGGCCATCAGATTGGCTAACATGACAGAAAAGGAAGATGACAAATGCTAAAAAAGATGTGAAAAGGTAGGTACAATAAAAGTAGATAACTAATGTTGGTGGAGCTATGAACTGGTCCAACCATTCCAGAGAACAATTTGAAACTATGTTTAAAGGACTATAAAACTGTGCGTACTCTTCAATCCAACGATATAATTGGTAGGTCTGTACCCCAAAGAGATTAAAGAAAAAGGAAAATGAACCATATATACAAACATATTTATAGCACCTTTTTGTGGTAACAAAGAATTTGAAACTGAGGGGATGCCCATCAATTGGGAATTGAGTGATTGTGATAGAATACTATTGTGCTATGAGAAATAACATGGGGGATGGTTTCAGAAGAAAAAAAAAAACTGGGAAGGAAACAATCTCTTAATGTTCTAAGTCAGATCTCTAAGTTACAAAAAAAGTGTCAACCTGCCTTGGTAAAGAGTTTCTTTCCCCCCCCCCCCAAAAAAAGAGTTTCTTCCCTAATTCATGGATTCTCTCTACCAATGAAATTGTAGGTCCAGCTCCTGTCCCTATCCATGTGGATATGGATGTATCTGAACTGATACACAGTGAAGTGAGCTGAATTAGGAGAACATTGTACACAGTAACAGCAATATTTTAACAATGGTGAACTCTAAAAAACTTAGCTACCCTGATCAATACAATAATCCAAGAAAATACCAAAGAGCTCATGATGAAAAATACTATCCCCCTCCAAATAGAGAACTGATGGACTTTGAATACAGATTGAAGTATTTTTTTCTTTATTTGTCTTGCTTTTTTTTTCTCCAACATGGCAAATGTGGAAATGCTTCTCATGATTTTGTATGTCTAATGGGTTATCAAATTTCCTGCCTTCTCAATGTATGGGAGAGGGGTTAGAAAGAAAGAATTCAAAATTGAATATAAAATAAAAAGTTTAAAATAAAAGTGATGATAATGATAATATCAAATTTTTGTAGATATTTTAAAGTTTGCAAAGAGTTTTACCTTCATTATATCCCTTTAAAGAGGGTAAACTACTTGGGGCAGGTACTGTTTCATTTTTCTCTTTGTATCCCCAGCACCCAGCGTAGTGTCTGGAGCAAAGTACATACTTGATCAATACTTCTTTATTGATTATCTTATTTGATTCTTACTGGACCTTTTCAAAGCAGTTTAGTTGAAGAATTTGCATTTATGGTTGGTCTACTCGTCTCAAAAGAATAGAACAAGAGAAGACCGTGGCTTAGTGCACCAGGAAGATGTTTTCCTTTATCCTTTCACATTTTACCTTTTTTATTTCTGCTGAAGTCTTCATAAGTCTTTTAAAATTTTACTTTTTTTATTCTGGATCTAACAAACAAAAGACCCCAAAAATGAACATTTTCATACACAAATTAAAATGAGGATTATATGTGAAACTCTGAATCTGGTATCATTTTTCTAGGGTCAATCATTCCTCAGAGACTGGAACCCAAGAGGAGAAAATGGTGGTAGTGTATCTGGGTCAGTGGGGGGTAATGTTAAGGAAATCTAAGTTGTAAAACTGGGGAGTGAAAGGAGCTCATGTCAGATGATGGCCTTAGTGTTCTTGGTCAAATATGAGCAAAGGTCCTCAGTTGAAAGGGGTAGGGGTAGGGACTAGCATCAATGGTTTGAGAAGTGAAGAGATGTTGAAATAGACACTTTGAGGTAGTGCTGGTGCTGTAATAAAGATGGGGGAGTGTAAAAATATTGCTGTGCTGTAGTGTAGGTTTAATTGAAATTAGATAATATAAATTTGTAGTGAAACTTGTGAGCAAAGTTGTGTATGACTTTCTCCAGCAGCATGTAGAAGTACATGAGGCAGAGTGGATGTAATCCAATGCTGAGGTTTGAAAAGAAATAAGGGATGAAAAATGAGGGAGCAAGGTATGCTAGGGGAGTGGTTATTATAAAGCTGGGGTTCTGATGACCAAGAGGATAATAAGGAAACATGCTACTTGTCTCCTGTGGTTGATGGAATCAAAAGACACTTTTTTTGGATGGTGACCAGTATGGGGATTTGTTTATATTTAACTACATTTATTTGTTACACATATTTTGCTTTGCTTTGCTTTTTCCTATGAAGGTGAGGGATGTGGGTTAAGGGGAAAATAGATTTTTGTTAAGTCCTTAAAAATTAAGAATTCCATCCTGGCAGTGATAATTTTAAAGACATTCAGGAACCAATTCTCAAGATCTTTCAAAATGAGAAAGACTCCCTCTCCAAAAGATCATAGTTCTGGTGCTTTTACAAAAAAAGGAAGGAAGGAATTTCTTCTAATATTGGTTGCATTTTCATTCATACTCCTCCAGATGCATTGGTTGGTGGGATAGGGAGAGTTGTAATACTCCTTTCTCCTCTCTGCCACTTCCGGACTTGCTCTACCACTTATAACTCAATTGATAGTAGTGTCTTTTGAGGTTCATTCAATTCACATTTATCACTCACTCAATAATCTCTCTATCTTTGGTGTTCATTCACTTTGCATTTATCACCCACTCAAGATTCTGGTAGTTGTTACGCATATACCACCTCCAGGACACTTGCCTTCCTTCCATATTTATGAACTGTAAAATTTCTTTATCTGATTATCACCCGTTGTTATACCACCTCTCCCTCTATTTTTCAACCCCCCAATCCTGTTTTTCATCTTTACCATGACCTCCAATCCCTCTATACCTTAGTTTTTTCCTCACATGCTATTGAATGAAGCTGAAGAAAAATCACAAAACCATGCTGACTGGATATACTACAAATTTGTGGTGCATTGTTTCAAAAGAGCCCTCACGGCAGCTAGTTAATTAAGATAATTAACTTGTAAGTTAAGTAAGTTAATTAACTTACTTTTCCACTCACCACAGTGGCTTTTCCAAACCTTTTTATCCCTTTTCAAGCCTTGCCATAGGAAGAACTCAAGTTATCCCAGCAGCCTCAGCCTTCATGCTTAGCTTTCACTTCTAGAAAGTCTGTCTGAGAATAGTCTAAGCATGCATGAAGATCTTCCCAGTGGAGGAATGGAAAGCAAGCAGGGTTTCACAGAATTTCCATAAAACAGACAATGTTCTTAGGGTCACCCAACTAACTGAGAAGTATGGAGAATATAAGATTCCATTGCATTTAATTAGTTTAAAGAATCCATTTGATTTTGTAGAACAAAATGAGCACTGGAAGGCTCTCCTAAGACATGATACCTGTAGTTGTATATTCGAATTTTAAGTTGAGGTACCACTTCATCTCCTTCAAATAGTCAAAAAAATGTGCCAAAATTCAATACTTGTAACTTTGTAGCATTTTCTTTTTACTTGTTTTTATGAACACCATTGTCTTCCCTGAACATATTTATTGGACAAAGAAGGAATGAAGGAGGAGACTAGACCTGTAATTTCATTGGGAACTCTAGATCAAGAAATTCCCTCTACCAATTAAAATGAGTACCTTGATAGTCTTACCAAATTGCCCATGTGGCAGAGTAATAGTCAGAGACTAGACTTGAACCCAGATCTTTCAGTCTTCAATTCCAATTCTCTATCACTATGTCATCCTGACTTTATGAATTAATAACTATTTTTTTAATCTTAAAGAAAGCCCAAAAGATCTTACGTTTCCAGAAAGGGAGGGAAGTTGAAATCTTCTTTTCAAAGTAGGTTTGGAGAGATTGATTTTAGGTGAAAGAATGAGTAGGAGAGAAGGGGCAGGGCTGGGGTTATTACCCATCATGGCTTGCTGAAGAGCAGGTTCCACAAGCCTGGTTGATGCCTTCTTAGTTTGCATATTGGAGTGTGTATTTGGGTGGGTGGTAGGTGGGGGGAGGCTGTAGATAAGCAATTTCATCCAAGTACGGCCTGATGTACCCTATGCCAAGTTAAATCACTGGGATACAGGTCCTAAAGCTCAAGAGACAGAAGAAGAAAGTGACAGCCAACAGTAAACACAGCCAAAACCAGGGTTGACCTGATGGGACACTCAAGAGGCAAGATCCAGGCTTAGGCTTCAGGCATCTAGTACTAAGGAAAAGAAGGGGAGATTAAGTAAAATAAATTTCGGTCAATCTGAAGAACTTCATACTCTATAGATATGTGCTTTGTTTTTAAACCTCTCCAGGTGTAGAGAAGCTCACTCTCCAGAGTCCTTTGAATGTTTTTGGCAGGACTGAATCATTAACATCAAAGATTCAGAGCTAGAAAGAAACTTAGAGGCCATCTAGGTCAACTGACTAATGTTACAGATTAAGAAACTGAGGCTCACAGAGTAAATTACTTACCCCAGGTCATACTGGTAGTAAGTGGCAGAGCTGGAATTTGAACAAAAGTCCTCTGAGTCTAAATACGACATTCTTTCCACTCTACCATGCTACCTCGATGTCCCAAGGCTGCCATCTTCATTGATCCTCATTGATCCTCATAACAATGACCCTCTCTAAACTGAGGATAGTTGAGAAGGGATTAGTAAGGCTCTTCTTCCAGTTCTAAAATCCTGTTATTCTGTGATTCTCTGTATCTACTCCATGGGCAACAGCCTAATCAAAATTACAGATGGAGAACTTCCTTCCACCATTTTGGAAAACCAGTTGGTCCATGCTTCTGAAGGTAGAGGTGCCTAGACAACTAGAAGACTTCTCAACTAGTGGGAGAAGTCCCTTTGCCATACCAAGGGAGCTGAACCTGAGGGCAGGAGCATACAAATTAGGCTGAGCTGTTTCAGGATCCAAAAAGAAGGAGGAGACTGAAACCCTAGGACATTAAGGTAGACATCACGAATGCTCATTTATTAACTAAGAGGTGTTCTGATGCAGAACAAAGTACAAAGTGTTCTTGAATTAGCAGCCACAAGCCTCCAAGATTCCTAATGCACCATAGGAGTCAGTAATTTAGACAAAAAGGAAAACAGTTTACTCATTTATTCATTGACCCAGTTTTTGTTAACACTGAAGAAAGTATGCCTATGACTATTTGGAGATAACCCAGGGCACAAACATCTTGAAAGCACATTTGAGCATTTTTGGTTACACTACACAAAGAGTTTTCAGGTGACCAAAGAACTGAACTCAATCTCTTTCACATGTCAAGCTCCATTTAAAATGTGATTTTTAACTTAGAAAAAAAAATCAAGTTATAGTCAACTTTTTAAAAACATACAGACAGACTACATAAGGTAATGCTCACAAACTTGTAATGATAGAATCCTAATAAAGCTGCCCCCAGTCTCAATATTCTAACTTCATTATAGGCCTGGCCCCACTGAACAGCAGGCCCACTGTACCTACTTAAGCCCCCCACCAATATCCTAACTTCTTCATATATACATCACTGCTCACTGGAACAACAGGTGTGCCCCTGAACTCTTAATTCCCACAGAAACAGCAGGTGTGTCCATGTGATAGGAACCTAACTACTGCCTCTACCGTGGCAGTTCTCAACCTGTGGGTCGTGACCCCTTTGGGGGTTGAATGACCCTTTCACAGGGGTCGCCTAAGACCATCAGAAAACACATATTTCCGATGGTCTTAGGAACCGAGACACCGCTCCTCCATCCGTCTCCAGGCGGGTCTGCCCACATGCAGATACGCCCACATATGAGTATTAAAGGGTTGCGGCATTAGTAAAGGTTGAGAACCACTGCTCTACCTGGTCACTGCCCCTAGACCCATTCCCACAGAAACAGGTGTGTTCTTGTATTCAATCACAGTCACATCATCTATCTAGCCCAAGACAGAACCACAATATCTAACTATCTGTCTTAACCAGACAGGACCACAATAGCTAGCCAGTTGGAGGGCAGAATGACCAGAATGTTAAAACACCACATAGATGGGACCCTTCCTCTATTACCTAATCCCTTAACAAACTCCTCCTGCCTTTTTAATGATATTCCTCTATTCTATGTAAATTTCTGTTATGTAATTGCATCTTTACCCTATAAAAATCCATCTTGCTTTCTCTAAAGTTGCTAGTTCCTCTTGGAATTTAGTCTGCTTCATGAAAGGCATCAATCTCAATAAATGCTTGGATTAGAGGTGGTCTGACTCTGAATTCTTTGAGCTGGTTTCACCACAACATATCATGAAACTCCAACAGTTTTTGGTGTCCCTGGATTTAAACCACAACAGTACTACTAACAGAGAGTCACAGATTTTAAAACTGTTCAGTGATCACCCAGATCTTCATTTTAAAAGTGAGGAAATTAAGTCTCAGGGAAGTCAAGAGACTTGCCAAAAAAAAGCAGAGATTATTTGACTGTTGGTCCTCTTGATTCCAAATTCAGTTCTCTTAAAATGGTTGAGGGGTAGTTAGATGGCAGCCTGGAGTAAGGACGATTCTTCCCGAGTTCAAATCTGGCCTCAGACACTTCCTGGCTATGTGACCCTGGGCAAGTTTTGTTTGCTTCAATTGCTCATCTGTAGAATGAGCTGGAGAAGGAAAGGTCAAACCGCTCCAGTATCTTAGCCGAGAAAACCCCATATGGGTCCCTAAGAGTTGGACACAACTGAGAAGCTACCATCTGGGTTCAACAAAATGGTTTAATGTTCACTAGTTGAATTTTATAGTCCCTTGGCTCTAACATGTGCTGAATAATCTTTTTTTTTTTCATGGTTTATTGATGCCTTTCATTTTGGGGTCACAGTCATCTTTTGGATATGTTGTTTTGTACTGTCCTACCATCCCATCTCAAAAACAGAGTCCTCCATTGTAACAAAGAAATACAGTTAAGCAAAAACAACTGATACTGTGACCACATCTGATAATGTATATAATAGTCTGCCCAAGTGTGTAGTCCTCGACTCTGTGTAGGAAGGTGATAGGTATATTTCATTCTCTGTTTTTGGGGATAATGTTGGCTTTCATAGTGACTCAGTGTTCAGTACAGGGGTCATGGGCTTACAAGTAGCTCCTGCATTTTTTTTTTGCTTTTTTGGAGGGCAATTGGGGTTAATTGACCTGCCCAAAGTCACATGGCTAGTAAGTGTGTCAAGTGCCTGAGGTCAAATTTGAACTCAGGTCCTCCTGACTCCAGGGCAGGTGCTCTATTCACTGCGCCACCTAGCCACTCCTAGCCCCTGCATTTTCAGCATGGGTGAGATGGGGAGACCCAGTCTTAAACACAAACGCACACACACATACACACACACACACACACACACACAAATGGAGAGGAAGCAAGAGTGGAGTGGAGGGAGAGGAGAGGAGAAGAGAAGGGAAGAGAACAGAAGAGAGGAGAGGAGAGGAGAGGAGAGGAGAGAAGAGAAGAGAAGAGAATCAGGTTCCATCTTTATGTGGCAGTCATAAAACTCTGACAATAGAGTCTCAGAAAGGCACATGATATAAGCCCTAAGAAAAGAAACAAGGTCCATGGGGTGCCCTACCCTAGAGGAGAGTTCCATGTTTCTAATTTTCCCAGCAGGGAAGAATAAGCAGAAAATGGACAAATCAGTGATCTATTTATATTTGCTGTCTACTTGTTGATTTTCTATGTTTAAAAGTCATATATTGAATCCATCAATCATTCCTTTTTCTATTTTAAGTGTATATTCTCAGAGATACGATTTTTACTCTGAGATCTGTTTTAGCAGCAGTTTGGGAATTTTTGTAGGTAATTTCATCATTATCATTCTCTTTCATGTACTTATTGATTCTATGAAATATTCTTTAACCCATCCTCTCTTCAGAATGTCATTAATACATTTCAACTGACAAAGCTAATGTTTTGCTCATTTTAAGCAACTCCAAACTCTCAGGACAGGCTCTATTTTCCTCCCACACATACGTCAAATTTGGCTTATAAAAAACCTGGATGCAGTCTCCTATTAACTTTTTTTAGCATATTTTTTTCTTTTAAAGAGATCTCATTTTTGAGATAAGGTCTGTTCAGGAGTGGCCTCAATTCAGACCAATACTATAATCAACTTTGACTTGATTAAAACTATTACTGCCACAAAAAAATTAAAATATATGGATGTCCACTAATATGCTTGAATCTTAGGATCTTATATTTCACAACAAAGATCCATCCATTATTGTTGTGCAGAGGCTTCAGGCAAGAGATTTTTCATTTTAGGGTGGCTTTTTAAAAAATCTATAAAATGAGAGCATCAGACTAGATGAAATCTAGGTGTTCCTCCCTCCCCCACCCCTTCTAGCTCTAGCATTCTTTTATTGTATGATTCTAAGGAGAACGTACAACCTAAGCACTGGGTCTTAAACATCCAAGAAAAGTATATGTAGTCACTAAGACACAGGAACAAATCGAATGCACAGGAAGTCTAAGCTGAACAAAGTTTAGGGAACAGCCTTCTGAAATAATAATTGTAAAGGGCTAGATATTGTGCCTGGCATATAATTCATGCTATATAAATGTTAGTTATGACAGTTACCCCTGCCACATTGTGGGGGCTAGGGGCACAACACCTCAGCAATCTGGAAAATCTATGTAAAACTTTTTGGTCCTCCCTTCACATCAGAGAAGAAGTCTGAATCACTATGGTGTTAAAAGATGAAATATGTTGATATTATATAATATTCTACATTTCATGCATTTCTGGGTTTCTAAACTTTTTCTGTGTTGTCTGCTGGCTTTCATGTGTCATCTGCAGCTTCCGCAAAACTTCCCCCAAATTCCCATTTAATTTCTTACTCCAACCTGCAATGTATTAAAACTGCAATGGGAAAAGTTACAATGTGAAAGGGATAACTATACTATTATTTACAATGATGAAGGAGTTTGAGTTGAGAATTACAGAATTTGACAGTTGGAAGGAGCCTGAGCAAGCCTCTAGTTCAACCTGTAAAAGAAAGGAATCCTCAGTAAAATACATTCAAGGAGTTGTCCAGTCTCTTCTTGGAAGATCTCCAAAGAAGGAGAAGCCAACACCTCTCAAGGCAAGTGCATCCCACTTTTGGACAGTTCTAATTGTCAGGAAGGTTTTTCCAGACATCCAAGCCTAAACTGGCCTCTTTGCTCCTTCTACCCAATTCCTCTTGTTCCTTCTCTCTGGGACCAAGCAGAACATGTCTGTTCCTTCTCTAGATGCCAGCCCTGCACTCTTGAAGACAGCCTTTGTGTCCTCTCTGCAATATTCACATATCATGAACTCAAGGCCCTTCACTATCCTGGCTGACCTCCTCTGGGCACTTTCTAATTTATCAATGTCCTTCTTAAACCATAGTACCCAGAACTAATATAAAAGTTCAAAGGAGGTCTGACAAAGGCAGAATATATTAGGAGCAGCACCATCTTGTTTCTGGAGATCATTCCCCTTCTAATCCAGCCCAAGAGTGCATTAGCTTTTTTTGGATGGGGAAAGGAGGGTGGCATATTTCAGTGCTGTTTTAAATTGAGCCTACATTTTCTTTATTTTTCTTGAGGGTTTTTTTGGCCTATTTTTTCTTTCACAACATGACTATTATGGATATGTTTTGCATGACTACACACATCGAACCTATATGGAATTGCTTGCCTTCTCTCTTTTTTTTATTTTGGAGGGAGGAAGATAGGGCAATTGGGGTTAAGTGACTTGCCCAAGGTCACACTGCTAGTAAGTGTTAAGTGTCTGAGGTCGGATTTGAACTCAGGTACTCCTGACTCCAGGGCTGGTGCTCTATTCACTGTGCCACCTAGCTGACCCCATTGCTTGCCTTCTCAATGGAAGAAGGGGGAGGGAGGAAGGAAGGGAGAGAATTTGAAACTCAAAATTCTAAAAACAAATGTTAAAAATTGTTTTTACTTGTAACCAAGGAAAAATTAAATGCTAACTAAATACAAAATGTATTAAAAATAAATTGAGCTTACATTATAATACCTCCTCACCCCAAATCCTCTTCAGAACTATATATACATGCCTCTTCATTATGTTTGTAGAGTTGATGTTTTTTGTACCGAAGGGCAAGACTACTAATCCCTATTGAATTTTATCTTATTAGGTTCAGCCCAATGCTCTAACCTGTCAGAGAACTTTAGGATGTGTTTTGTCTGACTTTCATCAAAGTTCAAAGATTTGATACAGTGGAAATATCTGTATTTGGAATCAAGAGATCTGAAATGGAATCCCAGATCTGTTATTTATTTCCTATGTAATCTTTGGCCAAATCACTTCCTTTCTCTGGACCTCTTGTAAAATGAGAGTTGGGACTGGTTTGTTTGTTTTTTTAGGTTCTGAATCTATGATCTTACAATCAAAGTGCAATAACTTTTTGCTTCTTGAGACCCCAATCAGTCAATAAACATTTATTCATTAAGCCCCTACTATATGCCGAGTACTGTGCTAAGCATTAAGGATACAAAAAGAGGCAAAAGACAGTCCCTGCCCTCAAGAAGCTTATAATCTAAAAGCATGTATGTGGAATAGAGGTGGAACTGAAGGTTGGTCATGGGTTAGACATGAGCTAGACATGCAGGCTGGGAGGTGTGCTTTTCTAGTTAACTTTAGGAAAGAAATTTTCAGAAACCTGTGTGTTGTAGTGGATAGAGCATGGGGCTTAAGAGTCAAGAAAATCTGAGTTTAAAGCCTCTGTCATTTACTAGCTGTGTGACGCCATCTTTTGTGGGCTTCAGTTCCATCATCTACAAAATGGGGGTAATACTAACCCTTATCTTGAAGGGCTATTGTGAGGACAAAAATGAGATAATATTTGTAAAGCACTTTGCAGAGCTTAAGAAAAACAACAGCAACAACAACAAAAACTTCAAAAAGCATAGGTCACCACATAAATAAATGCTAACTATCATCAAGACCTAGTACCTGGTCTGCAGCTACTTCATAACCATCTGGGTTCATGGAAGGCAGGATGTGAATCCTTGTGTTGTGAATCAGCCGGATGATGCGTTCGTTCCTCTGGCGGTATTCTTCACACAGGAACTCGCAGAGTTGGATCAGCAGCTCTCTCCCCAGCACTTCATTCCCATGCATGTTTCCAACATACTTAAATTCTGGCTCCACTGTAATTGTAATAAAGCTGTTATTACTCTTAAAGCCAGGAAGGGAAGAAATGAGATGGACTTGATGTGAGATCTCCCTGGACAAACATCCAATCTTGCAAAAGTACTTTTTTGGTTTGTTTGTTTTTTTTCCAACGGGCAGATCACAGTAGAAGGAATTCTTTCTTTGGAGGTGGAAGGTTTGAGATCAAAACCTCAGGTCTTCCATTTACCATCTGAGTGACTTTGGATAAGTCATTTCATATGTCTGGGTCTCAGTTTCCTCATCTGTAAAATGAAGATTTAGAACAAATGACCTTTAAGGTCCCTATTTGTGTGAACAAGTCAGTTAGCCTTTTGTGGTCTCAGTTTCATCATCTGAAAAATGGGAGATTAAACAGCTTTTAAGGTTCCTTCTGACTCTAAGTGTAGGCTCCATCTCTAACTTATATCTCCAAAGGTTACCTGAGGCTTCAAGAGGGTAGGGTGAGTCACCTGTCACCCAGATAGTTTTAGAGATTGAATTTAAGCTTAGATTTTCTTTTTATAAATCCAGCACTATATCCACTAACTATGCCATACTGACTCTGCTTTTAAAAAAATCAAATCAAATCATGGCATATACTCCTTTGGGGCATTTTACTCTAACCCACTTGTAATCCTTCCTTTTCTGATTTTTTACTTTGTGCCAGTAATTAAAGACTATTAACACTAAAACAGATCTCTAAGAATGGAGAGTGGGTCAGTCCCAAATCTGCACTCTAAAATTCCCAAGTTTCACTAAAAATGTAGTTGTTGTTAAACATACCGTTAGAAGCTTAGCTTTTCCCAATACTTCTGGCAGTTCACTCGCCTCTTTCTATCAGAACAGGCTTGTTGCCAGTCACAGGATGGGGAGGAACCTTAGAATTTATGGCATCCTTAAACTGAGATCATCTAAGTACACCTGTCCTTAACCACTAAGGAGGTCCCTAGATAGATTTCATGAGGTCTGTGAACTTGAATGGATGGGGGAGGGGAGGGGGCAGATGGAAACTGCATCTTTGTTTTCACTAATCTCTCACTGAAATTTAGTATTTCCTTTAATTAGGAATTTTGGCCACAAACCATTATTCTGAGAAGAGATCCAGAGGCTTCCCCAGACTGCCAAAGGATTCTATCATGTGCCACCCCTCCCCTAACCAGTGTTAACAACCTCTGTTTTGGGGCAAATCCTTAAATAAATGAGAAGGAAAGCAGGCCCCATAGCAGTGAAGTGACATAGCTCGTGTTTTATAGTGAATTTCCATAGCAGAACTAGGATTAGAACCTGGGTCTCCTCATTCCTCTTTTATCTACCCATTATTTGACTCCACTTCCTTACTTGATAAAGCTTCACTTTAGCCAGGCTTAGAGTCCAATGAAGCAAAGGAATGTTGATGGCTCTTTCCTCCTCAGCTTTATCACCTGCAAAATGGGTATGATAATAGCACCTACCTCCCAGGGCTGCTGTGAGGACCAAATGAGATATCTGTAAAGTGCTTTAAAAACCTTAAATTGATATATAAATGCTACTCATTATTATTATTAGCTGAGCAGCCAGAAGAACCTCTGTATGCTACCTTTTTAAAGTAAAGTGAATTAAATATAGTCCATTTATTAAGTACCTACTGTGTGCAAGATATTGGTGGATACAAAGACAAAATAGTTATTCCTGAAGGAGCCTACATTTTGCAAAAAAAAAAGAAAGAAAAGAAGGAAGGAAGGAAAGAAAGAGAGAGAGAGAAAGGAAGGAAGGAAGGAAGGAAGGAAGGAAGGAAGGAAGGAAGGAAGAAGGAAAGAAAGAAAGAAAGTAAAATAGGAAGAAAGAAAGAATGGAATTTTGACAGAAATCAGAGTAATAGCTTGACTACAACCAGGATGGCCTGCTGCTGATCTGTGGATACACCTTGGAGCTTCTAGACAGATTTTATCTCCTTCATTCACCAAACCCATAGTGTATCTGTGCCAAAAACCCATTGAGCTGACCGGAAATAGTCAGCTAGAAATTGCTCTCAGCAAGAAAAGAACTAGAGATGGTATCAGTGGCAACAGACTCTCCTTGTTTCTTTCTTTCTCCTCTCTTCCCTCCAACCTCATTAAAACTCTTCTCTGATCACAGGCCGTATGTTTATTCTCCAACAAATAGCACCACTGAATTGTAAATGTTACTGACCACAAAGCTGTCTGCCTACATAGGGTAGCAAAATAATCTTTAACCACAGAAGCAACACTGAAGCCAGATCTAACCTGAGGCTGTTTTACTGATTGCTGGGTCCATGTCATCAGTATTTGGCTATAATGTCTGGGTATTTTTTTTTTCGTTTTGAGAAAGGAACCTGCTTTGAATACCTAAACAACCCTGAACCCATTCCTATTATGGTAGACAGTGATCTGTTTTTCTTGGTTTTGAGTAGGGAGCATCATTCACAGCAGAGAGGGAAAAGACCAGTTTTTAAAAATTGCTTTTATTAAGCACACAGAGGTTCATGGATTTGTACTAGGAGTTTTAAAAATTAGGGAAATACATATAATTTTTGCTCTACAATCTCAAGTAGATAGTAATATGAAGAAATATAAAAGAGCATGTAGTTGTTTAATCATGTTTTTCAGGACACCATTTGGGGTTTTCTTAGTAAAGATACTGGAGTGGTTTATTATTTTCTTCTCCAGCTCATTTTTTTTACAGATGAGAAAACTGAGGCAAACAGAAATTAAGTGACTTACCTAAGGTCATACAGCTACTAAGTGTCAGAGAACAGATTTGAACTCAGGTCTTCCTGACTTCAGGCCCAGCAATCTACCCACTACACCACCTAAGTGCCCATAAAAGAGCATATAGATCCCAGTTAAATAAGTAACAGCATCAAATAAGGATAGATCTCCCTGTAACTATAATTTTATTACTCCAGGTTTTCTAATGCAGTGGGTCAAACTCAAATAGAAATAGGAAAGGATAAAACAGGGATAAGGAAAGTTTGATCTCAAGACCACAGGTTCCCCATCCCTGGCTGCTAAACCATACACATGACTCCTTACTGGCCATATATTGATTCAGAAAACCACATATTAACATTTACTTTCTAGTGTATCTTTGCCTATTTTGTTATATATTTCCCACTTACATTTTCATCTGGTTTGGGCCAACACTCAGGAGTATTGCAAGTCACATGTTTGATACTCCTGCTACAATCCTTCATCCTCACCATATTTCTAGTTTCCTCCCTTGGAGGTCTTGACCTTATGGTTGAATAGTTTGGTAAAATGCCCCATTCTCTACTTCATCCCTGTGCTAAACTCAACACCCACCATCTGTCTTCTTTGTTCCTACATCTGGGATGCTAAAAGCTGAGCAGGAGAAGGCAACAGCTGCTTGGATTGAGCCTATCACAAAATTACGGCTACTTAACTTCTGTAGGATCCTCAGTGCTTTTCATTAAATCCTTTCATTTTTCCTTGACCATTTCTATAACCTTTCCCAAATTGGATGTAGCAAACATTGTCTTTCCAAAAGCCCCAGAAAGTTAGTTCTGTTTCCATCTCTACCCCCATCAAAAGAAAATTAAAGGCTCTTTATCTCAGAATCTTTCTAAATTTTCACTAGCCAGTCTTCTCCTTCTTTGCCCCAGTCTCAGACAACAGAGAAGCCATCGTCCTTGATGAAGACTATCCCCTTTGTGTTTTAGCTTTCGTCCTCAGTGTCCTGTTTGCCTCATCAAAAATTTGCTCTGTCTTCTTTGACCTTTATCAATACTTTGCCTACAAAGGTGCTTAAACCTTTGCAACCTTCATTTTTACTCTATCAGCCCCTCAGACTAACCTCTTTTTTCTTTCCATACTCACCTTCTACACTGGTTGCCTCTTTCTCCTCAACACCCAATCACATTTTGGTCTCTTGCAGTTTGACTTCTAACAACTCCACCAGAAATCATTCTCTTCCCCAAGTTACCAAAGGTCTCTTATCTTTTTTTGACCTTCCTGAAACATTGGCCACTATTAACCACTCACTCCTTGTGGTTAATTTCTTTGCCCTTGGCTTCTGGGATACTTCTCTTCTGTTTTTATTCCTGCCTCATCTAGAGATCCCTTCTCAGTCTCTCTTACTGTATCACCATCCACCTCTTGCCCCCTAACTACCACTAGAGCCCATTGTCTCAATGAAAATTCTCATCTATTTCCTGAAAGAGAGAGAGAGAGAGAGAAAGAGAGAGAGAGAAAGAGAGCAGCATTTCAGCCTTTGTGTTTTATGTCAGAGTGTCTGTGGCTTGGTAATTTTTTCAAGAAGTCAGGAGAAACTTTGGACTCTGCTTACTGGAACCTCTCATGCCAAATTTCAACAAGGAGTTTTGACCCTCCATCTGTCTTCCTGAGATCTCATTATTGAATTTCCTGTTCAGGTTACAGAATGTATTCTAGAGCCAAATGCTTAATGACAAGTTATAAAGTTAGCTTCAAATGATTTACATCCACAAGTGGCCTGCTAAGACCAAGAATCAAGATTTTCTTCAAACAATTTTTGTCTCTCTGAGGAGTCCATTTGTCTAAAGGTATGGAAGGAAGAAGACAGGAAGGGAGAGAGGAAGGAAAGAAAGAAGGTAGGAATGGAAGAAAGGAAAGGAGAGAAAGAAGAGAGAAAGAAAGGAAGGAAGGATATCAATATGGCTTTGACTGATACAAATCAAAGAAGAGAATGTAATCTACTTATAACTTTTATAAAATTTAATCCTTATTTTTCCTTAAAACAAATTCTACAGAGTGGTACCTCAAAACTTATGAAGATATTTCAGAAGGGAGTGAGTCCTAGGAATTACCCCAAAGTCTCAAGAGTTCTCCCCTGCATTCTTAAAATGATTAATCTTCAAACTCCTTAATCTGCTAAGTTACTTTTAGTAGTTCTACAAAATTTGATTATCTGACTTTATTTCTGTAATTCCAACATAGCCAAAGCTAAAATGATGGGGGGAAAAATGTATCTTGCAGACTTTTTTCTTTTTCTCTTTTCTTATAACCTAATCTCCTTTGAAAAGCCTAAAGTAAGAGTTAATCCTGCTTACTGGGACACTTGCTTCAAGTATGAAAGTTCATTAATCTTTTCCAGGCTTCTAAACTCTTTGGCTACAGCTCTTAGAAGTTTTTCTGGTTGGTTGCATTTTAAATCTTTCAAGGTAAAAGGATCTGCAAACAACACAAATATGACACAGATATTTTACATTTTTCAAAGACAGAAACACAGACAAAATGACAAAACAGGTGGAAACAAAACAAAGTGAGCAGTTACAGTCCATAGCTAGGCACACAGTTACAGAGGTGTGTAGTTTGAGAAACAACAGAGGCACAAAGAGGGACCAACTAATAGAAGTATGCAATTTCAAAAAGGACATCCTTTCCAGAGTGATCTAAGAAGAAGTGGGTCACTGGAGGGCCCTGGAGTTTTCCTCACAAAGAATGACAAGTTTGGCCAAGGCTCTAGCTCAGGCAGTGGAGCAGGAAGAAGGGTGGAGCGCTCACCAGAGAGGAAGGGGAGGGGATGGTAGACTCTGGAGAAATTTCTGGTGGTACCTAGTCCTTTCCTACTGGTACAGGAGAATCCAATGACCTGGTTATGTGCCCGGTCCCACTTATGACACCAATTAACATCAAGTGGAGTGAACTAGCCTCTAACGTGTGGATAGCCAGAGCCAAACAGAGCAGACTAGAGACAGAAGACTCAGAATCAAACAAAAGTTTAGTTTCAAAGTGAGGGAAACAGGCTTACAAGCAAGAGGCAGATTAGACACATGTGCCAGGGTCCCAACCCCAGGGGGGAACCTGACGCAGTGTGGGAGATCTCAATACTTATACTTGTGGCTATGGAGTAAACTATAGCCCTGACAATGAGGGTTAACAGGAACAATGAGACAAGTTTTTTTCTTGACAGGGCTTCACAACTGAAACATGGATACAGTAGGCACAGTAGATACAGTAGTACCAGGTACTGGTCAAAGCAATACAATTGTTGTTATGCCAAGCACAGGGCACAGCTTGCTTGTTGGACCTTAGCTCTGGAAAACAGGGTGTCTCCTAATATCTTGACAAGGTTGATCTGGCTCATCTTGGTAAATGAAATTTAAAAGAGGAATTTTCTTCATATCAATGCCTATATAAGTTTACTAATTCATTACCTTGAATATCAGTAGCAGGAGTATAAGGAGTAATAGGGTTGCAAGGTATAGGGCATGAGCAGTGGCACAGAGACAGAAGAAAAAATAAGAGTTAGGACATGATAAATTTGACTAGAATATTGATGATACAAACAATAGTGTAGGGGCAGCTAGGTGGTGCAGTGAACAGAGCACTGACCTTGGAATCAGGAGGACCTGAGTTCAAATCCGACCTCAGACACCTGCCACACTTACTAGCTTTGTGACCTTGGGCAAATCACTTAACCCCAATTACCTTGCCTTCTCCCCTCTGGGGGGAAAAAAGAATAGTGTACAAGTTTAGAAAACTGCTAGGAACCAGTTTGGAGGTTTGAAAGCTTGGCTAAGGAGTTTCTCCTCTTGTCAGTGAAGACTGGGGAGCCTGTGAAGGTTGCAGTGGCATAATGTAATCAGAGCAAAGAATTAGAAAGATTAAATAAGCATTGATGTGAAGACCAGATCAGGAAGGAGAGAAAATGGAAGGCAGGAAGGAGCTCAGCTAAGAGTTGCCTTCCTGATAGTGTCTTCCTGTCAAGAAAATAGTTTGCCAAGTTAACTACAGACTAAGTACAAATTAACTACAGATGACATCTCTGGACTAAAAAAAAAATGGAGCATAAAACAAAATTATATTTAAATAAACTGTATATTAGAAAAGAGCAAAAATCTCAGTGAAGTCAAGTATCTTCAGTCACATCTGACACTTCATGACCCCATTTGGCATTTTCTTGGCTAAGGAAGGTACTAGACTGGTTCATTCCTTCTCCAGTTCATTTTACAGATGAGGAAACTGAAGAAAACAGAGTTAAGTGACTTGCCCAGGGTCATACAGCTAGTAAGTGTCTGAGGCCAGATTTTAATTCAGGAAGAGGAGTCTTCGACTCCAGGCTAGGC
This sequence comes from Pseudochirops corinnae, assembly GCA_028646515.1. Taxonomy (NCBI): domain Eukaryota; kingdom Metazoa; phylum Chordata; class Mammalia; order Diprotodontia; family Pseudocheiridae; genus Pseudochirops; species Pseudochirops corinnae. The sequence continues at coordinate 150,001,234 of CM053589.1, forward strand.
ACTCTATCTCTGGGCTCAGGGCTACCTGGAATGTTCTCCCTTGTCATCTCTACCTCTTGTCTAAAAATCTCATCTCCCACAGGAAACTTTTCCCAATGTCTCTTATTTCCAGTGTCTTCCCTTTCTTAATTATTTCCTATGTATCCTGTATATAGCTTGTGTATACATATTTGTCTCCCCTATTAGACTGGGAGCTGCTTGAGGGCAGGGACTGTCTTTTGCTTCTTTTTTGTATCTACAGCAATTAGCACAGTGCCTGGCCCAGTCTAAGTATGTAATAAAAATTTATTGACTAATTAATTTAGGAAACAAGTGACTATTTTTTTTTTGCTGGACAGGTGATTTCATTAGTTTAGGCAACCCCCAATGAGGAAACTTCCCCTTCTCTAATGCAACCTGGAAACTGTTTTTGCAACTTGAGATTTGCCTTAGAGCAATGGTTCTCAACCTGTGGATTGTGACCCCTTTGGAAGTCAAATGACCCTTTCACAGGGGTCGCCCAAGACCATTGGAAAACATATATTTCCAATGGTCTTAAGAACCAAGACACCACTCTTCTATCCATCTCCAGGTGCAGGAGGGTCCAACCACATGCAAATACACTCAAATACGAGTATTAAAGGGTCGCAGCATTAGGAAGGTTGAGAACCACTGCCTTAGAGAGACAAGGGATAAGCAGTGGAAATAGAACGAGATTTGAAGTCATATGTCCTTGGTTTATGTTCTACGCCACTTACCATGGGACCTCAAATATCTGAACCTCAGTTTTGTCATTTGTAAAATAGGAACAATTATTCCTGGGCTACTCATCTTACAAGATCATTGTGGAGAAAACCTTTTCCAAACCATGAAGTGCTACATCACTGAAAGCAATTATTAAGTGGATCAAATTCCTACTAGAATACTTTGACATGAAAGGCGTTAAGAGTTCCATGGCATAACGAATACCATTAACTCCATTTTCTTAGTTAATTCATTCATTCAACAAACAAGGATTAAGGAGTCCACTGGAAATACAAAGACAAAACTGAACCAGTCTCTGCCTTCAAGGACCTGACCATCTAATCAGGCTAATGACAGGTGTGCCAATAAATAAATACAGACAGGGAAGAAACCATGTGCCCAAGATGGGACTAGCCAGTCAGTCAGTCATGAAGCAGTTATTAAATGCTTACTATGGGCTAGGTGCTGTAGATACAAAAAGAAGCAAAAAAAAAAAAATCCCTGCCCTCAAGGAGCTCCCAATCTAATGAGGAGAAAAGCAAAAAACTCTACTTACTACTGGTATTACTTGAAAGTGATCTGGCAGGAAAGGCACTGGTATGAGAAGGAGAACCAGCAAAGGCTTCAGACGCAAAGAAGGGCCTGAGGTGAGCCTAGAAGGAAGCCTGAGAAGCCAGGATGTGGAAATGAGGGGAAGGAGGCAAGTGAGAGTCTGTTGGCAATTGCAGGATGCCACCTGATCAATAAGCAGCACTGATTGGTAGCTGATAATTATTGAACCTCAGCACTTACCAGTGTCTGACACACAGGAAGTATTTAAAAAATGCTTATTGACTAACGACCATCTGCTCTTTTTAATGGATCCTTTTCAACTAACAAACCAACCAATCAACAAGCATTTTCTTCTTCTTCTTCTTCTTCTTCTTCTTCTTCTTCTTATTATTATTATTATTATTATTATATATACACATAGGCCTCCTAAATATATTGTGGATACAAAGATAAAAACAAAATTGTCCCATATTCTATCAGAAGAAACAGCCTGCACACATAAGTAGATACAAAATACATGCAAAGTATCTTGGAGCTAATTTTCAGGGTTGGGTAACACAAAAACAGCCTGGAGAACAGGAAAAGACTCATACAAAAAGTGCTACTTGAGCTGAGCTTTGAAGGAAGTTAGGATTCTAAGAAGTAGAGGGCAGGAAGGAGAGAGGGATCAGAGGAGAAAGCCGATGCAAAATGAAGTCCCAATTAATTCTTTCTAGGAACTAAAAAATTTAGTTACTAAAATCTCTAAGGGAGTTTTTCAATCCCTTTACAGGTCTATAGCAATTTGGTGAACAGTAGAAGTAAGGAAATTGCGTAGATAATTACTAGGAAATGCAGTCCCTAAAGTGGAGAGAAGTAGTATCAGCCTATTATTTCTCAATAGGTTGAAGAGACTTCCCTCTAGCCCCTACCCCGACCTTTTCCATTTCTATGGAATTCTCTAGTCTCCTAATTATTAATCCCATTGCTCCCTATAAAGATCATTGCATTTCTTTTTTTATTTTTTCTCAATTCCATTTAAAAATAACATTTTTTTAAAATTGATTTCCAAACTCTCCCCCTCTCTTCCCTCCCCACTTCTTGAGAAGGCAAAAAAATTTGATATAGATTCTACATGTGTGGTCATGCAAAACATATTTCCATATTAGCCATGTTTCAAAAGAAAATACAGAACCCCCCCCCCAAAAAAAAAGAAAGTAAAAAAAGTATGCTTCAATTTGCATTTAGACTCTATCAGTTCTTTCTCTGGAGGTGGATAATAGTTTTCATCATAAGTCCTTTGGAATTGTTTTAGATCACTCTACTGCTGAGAATAGCTAAATCATTCACAGTTGATTATCATACAATATTGCTGTTACTGTGTACAATGTTCTTCTGGTTCTGCTCACTTCATTTTGTATCAGTTCACATAAGTCTTTCCAGGTTTTATTTGAGAATATCCTGCTCATTTCTTATACCACAAAAGTATTACATCACAATCATATACCACAATTTCTTCAGCCATTTCCCAGTTGATGGACATCCTCACAAATTCTAATTCTTTGCCCCTACAAAAAGGACTGTTATAAATATTTTTGTACAGGGGGCGGAGCCAAGATGGCGGCGTAGCAGCAGCAACATATTGCAGCTCTCACATAGCCACCCCAAAATACCCATAAAATAGGACTCTAAACCAATCCTAGAACTCCAAAATGCACACAAAGATACTTCCCACTAAAGTCAGCTCGGCTACGAGGAACCATATCAGCACTGCGAACTGAAACCAGCTTGGCCTGAAGCCGCGGCTGTGTCCCGGGGGCGGATGGACAGGAGGAGCGGAGGAGCCTCTCAGGTGAGTGGATTAGCAGCAGCTGCGAGTGGGGATTGCGAAAGGGGGAGATAAGCAGTCTGTC
>CM053589.1:150004900-150016343 GCA_028646515.1 Pseudochirops corinnae
TTTCCTCCTGAACTAGGTAAATGATATGTTTGATTAAAGTAAGATTGTTAACCCATTTTGAGTTGCTTTCCTTTAGAAAAGCAGATCTAAGAACCTGTGCTAGTAGCTGCCCTAGGCATGCTAGGGTGCTTGTTGTTACAACTGGGTGCCCTGATCAGAAGTAAGAGATTAGGGGAGCCGCTAAGGAAGAAGCACATGTTTTGTAAGAGTCTTCATGGTGGCTACCACAGCAATGGACTTGACTGGCACCACATATCTTAAATAAGTATGTCAAGCTTCTTGACTTGAAATGAGAAAAGAGGTCCAATAGAATCAATTCTCCTGTCAGATGCAAGTAAAAAACATATAATGCATCTTCAGCTCTAGAGTAGCTAGATGTCACAGTGGATGGAACAATGAGCCTGGAGTCAGGAAGATCCGAGTTCAAATATGACCTCAGATACTTACTAGCTATGTGACCTTGGGCAAGTCATTTAACCTCTGTGCCTCAATTTCTTCAACTGTAAAAAGCACTTACCTTTTAGGTTTTTTGTTATTTTCAGGTGAGATTATAATTTATAAAAAGTGCTTAGCATACTACTTGGCACATAATAGGTATTATATAAATGTTAGCTGCTGCTGCTTCTTCTCCTCCTCCTCATCATTATATCTCAGATGTGTCTGAATATACTTGCTAGACTTTGGAAAAACAAAATCCTATTTTGAGAGCCTGATTCCTTCCTGCCTCTAGCAAAAGGAGCCAATAGGATTCAAGCTCTGCATTTGTATAGCCTAGGGAGGAGCTGACTGACGTCTCATTTTATTTTTTAGTCAAGTCCACTCATTAATTCACTTAATTATATGTATAGGTTCATTTTGTTTTAACATTGCCATTGGTTCCAAATACACTACTCTCACCCACCCACTGGGTCTTCCTTTGTAACGAAATAAATCCACCCAATACACTGAGTATGACTGACAATACTTATTTTGAGCCTATGCCACCATACTCGTACAAGGAAAGGAGTGAGGTACATTTCTTCATTTTTTCTCATAATTATAATTACATATAATTGGGCTTCAATTTTGTGGCCTTTTTATTCCATTATTAGAGTTCATATTATTTTTTAGGTCTGTTACTGCATTCTGTATCAACTTCTACAAATCTTCCTACATTTCCCTCAATTCCTTGTGTTTGTCCTTTCTCATGGGACAAAAAAAAAAATCTAATAAATTCAAAATTTGTTAAGCCATTATCCAACTGATGGCCACTGGCTTTATTTTCAAGCTTTTGCCACTGTGAAAAAAATGCTACAATAAATACTTTGGTACATGTAGGACTTTTCTTTCAGACTTTGACCTCTTTGGGGTATATTTCCAGTAGCAAAGTTTCTGAGTCAAAGTTAGGAACAGTGGGATATTGATTAATTTCAGAAGAGTAGCTCTGTTTAGGAAAGCTCTGAAAATATTAAGAAATCACTTTTTTTGGTGTTACTAGTTTTGAAATTTTCTTTTGGAAATCCAGAGAAAATTAGGAAAACCCTCTCCTTGTTATCAATCTATCAACAAGGATCCATAAAGTACCTACTGAGTGCCAAGCACTATTCAAGAGGCTGAGGATCCAAAGACAAAAGTAAGACAGTGTATGCCTTCCAAGACCTCAGGTTGCCATGCTGTTTTGGCCATAAACTTACTCTTTAGGGTAACATCCCTAAGATCAGAGTCATCTTGTAGTAGTTCTAAAGCCATTGTATTGAGTTTCATTGCATATAATAGAAGTACAATAATCTCTCTCCTCCCAGGAAATTTAGGGGAATCCTGGCTCTGTAGAATCCTGATAATAAAAAGAACTATATCTTACCCTGGCAATCTGGTTACTTCCTTTATCTTGGTCTCAATTTCCTCATCTGTAAAAGGAGAGGAATGGACTAGATGCCCATTGCAGCTCTAAATGTTTGATCTACTTCTCACTGAAATAGTTCCTATACTCTGTCCTTATGTCCACAAAGGTATGTCCCAGCTTCTCTGTTGCTCCCCTTCCATGATATTCTGTCTCTGTATAGGCTGCCTCCTGTGCTTGGAAGGTTCTCTGTCATCACCTCTGCCTCTCACAATCTTTTCCTTCCTTCAAGGTTCACCTGAAACAGTCTTCTAAGGAGACACATTGTAGGACAGTAGAAAAAAATCCTGGCTTTGAATATACCACTTGCTATCTTTGTAACTTTGGGCAATTCATTTAATCTTTGAGGCCCTCAGTTTCTGGATCTGTAAAATGAGAACATTGGACTCCATGAATCTCTTAGATCACTTCCGGCTCTAAGTGTTTGGTCCAATGAGTAAGAACCTTTCTTTATTCTCCTAATTCCTAGAATGTACCTTCCACCCCCAAATGATTTTCTTTACTTTGTTTACAACTTGTAGTTGCTTTTCTGTCTTGTATTTCTTTAGTAGAATGAGTCTTTTGAGGGCAGGAACTCTCTTCTTTTTATTTTTGTGTTCCCAGTGTCCAAAGTAGTGTCTACTATTTAGAAAGCATCTGAAATTAAATTGAGTTGAAATAGTTGCATTTGAGACCATTAATATGACTTCTAATTTTCATGGGAGTTACCCAGGGTTGGCCCACCTGCTACCATTGAAACATAGGATAAAGCCCTCTTACCTTGTCGAAAAATGTGAGGACATTCTTGGAGTTCAATCGTAGCATGTTCCCAAGGATAGGAAGAGGAGTTGGGCCAGGAGGGAGTCTTCCTTTATATCTTTTGCTCCCTACTAACTGGAAAAACAAGAAAAAGACAACAGCCACAAGGGCAAGAGTGGTGAGGCCACACAGATCCATGGCTGCTGGAGGGTTTGATGAAATGCCTGGTCACAAACCCCAAAGTTTCAATGAGTGGTAGGAAACAAGGAGTGGAACCGATCAGCCAATGGCAAGTCTGGGATCCTAAAAGCAGATAGAAGTTTTAAGTTACTTTTGATTGCATCATCTGTGGACAAAGATCAAATTAAATGTTAATTCTCCTCTCAGTCCCTTTGTTACTACCGTGGTTAATCTTTATTGAATGGGAACTCAGATCCTCTTGACTCCCGAGGCCAGTACTCTATTCCCTGTACCACCTAGCTGCCCTATTAATCTTTGAGCTTCCTTCCCTTCTTGAACTTGTAATTGAATGACTATACTAGTGGCAAGTTCATGGGACACCTTTTGTGAGTTTAGGTGCGTGTGGTGAGGAGGGGGAGAGATTTGCCTTTTCCCAAGACGAAACAGCAAATTGAAGATTTCATTATTCCCTATTTTTGGAAAACGACTGTTTCACTGTTAAGGACAGTAACACAGACAGTCCAGTGTAGCCTTTTGCTTTCTGAAATCTGAACTGATGGTTTCTTTACACAATGCTACCAGTATGATATCCAAAGGTCATTGAACAACACCTACAGTTGGAGGGCAACTATTGGGAGAGAATTGTTGGGAGGTAACTTGATTTCTGACAAAAGGAGGAAAGTGAAATTGTCTATCCCTCACCTATGAGAGAAATGAGGCCGTCCCTCAGAAGAGACTTATCCTAGGATAAATATTTGGTATTCCTTCTATGTCCCTCTAAGGGAGGAGGAAGTCCTAGAAGATGCTACAGGGAGATTCTTGGTGTCAACCCTGAGCTTGGGACAGAATGTACCCAGGAGCTCTATGATCTCTTAGCCTCCTTACTAGAGAGTCTTTAACCCAAGATGGGGCTAGATGACTTTGTAGGGAATGTCCTTGCCTGACATGAAGCCCTACTGTTTTCTTGTGATACTCCTACTCATCACTACCACTTTATACTAGAAGACCTACTATGACCTGCAAAGATTTGGCAACACCCACCAAATGGACCAAATGCTTAAGACCCAAGACTCAGTCCAAAGGGGTAAAAGAAGTTTGGGTTTTCTGGTCTTTGTCCTTCCACAACTGGTCACTCTTTCAGGGAATGATTACAGTACTTATTGTCCTTTGTGTTATATTTTTGTTTTGTTTTGTTTTGCTGTGTTTCTTTTTCTTTTTCTTTCCTCCCATGCTGCCTATGTCAGGTTTCTTGCATCCCTAAGATCAGAGTCATCTCGTAGTAGTTCTAAAGCCATTTAAGTAGTAGAAAGTCCTTTCAAAGATTCTAGGACATCATCCTCAAGGGGTGTGGTGTGGTAAGAGGATATACTCAGTCTCCATCCCAGGCAGGTTAGACTAGATTTTTCCTTAAAAGGTATTGAAACTGTCCTTGGAATTTAATTTGTTTAGGAGTTTATAGAGCAGGTAGGTAGAGCAATGGATAGAGTGCTGGACAATATCTTTGCTACAAAAATCCCAAATAGGGACACAAAGAGTCTGACATGATTGAAAAATAACTGAAACAACAACAGAGTTTAAAGGTCAGACTGTTGACAGAGACTTCTGGACACCTGAGTGTAAACCAGCCAAGACACAGGGTCCAGAACTCTCCCCTTAAACTTCAGACCACAGACCAGCTGCATGACCATCAAATTATAGGAAGGTTGCACTCACCTGAATCCATTGTATCTTCAGTGAAAATCCTATCTCTTCTCTGAATATCTTGCCATACTTTGAACTAAGGAAAGCTCATTTTGTTAACAGTTGCATGGACCATAAGTTTCTTATTTCATCTGAATTCTGAACAAAAGGTAATTTATTAGCCTGGTCATATCTGACCTGTAACACTCTGCTATTGGACCTATTTAGTGGGGCCTAGAACCCAAGAGAGATGGGATTACTGAACAGAGCAGGTATGTTTACCTTGCTGTACCTTTGAAAGTATAGTCTTTCTGTAGAGTCTATATCAGATTGAGCACCATCTTGGGGAAGGGGGTGGGGAAAATTTAAAACTCAAAAGCTTATGGAAGTGAATGTTGAAAACTAAAAATAAATAAATAATTTTTAAAAAAGTAACTGTAGTCTTCCCTGTTACATCCTTCCTCAGTTCAAAATAAATTTAAGTCCCTTTGAATTGTACCTGGTATGCACCTACTTAAACATACTTTAGATCAGATATAGAGATGTGAAGCACAAATCAAGAGTTCCAGTGAAGAAGCTAAGTAGATGGCCATCCACTGAGGACTGGCTAAACAAGTGGTGGTGTTAATCTATTATTATGGCACTATAAGACCTGATGAACATGAAGAATAGAAAGAAGGATGAGAAGACTCATATGAACTTATATGCAATGGGAAACATGCAGAAACAACATAGTTATATGTACAATGACTATGATAATTTAAAGGACAACAATAATATAAAAAAAAATCCTAAATACTCTACTTATAATGTCCAAGTTGGCCAACACCTCTGTATGCCTTCCCAGATGTTAGATGATAAATATTCAGAGCCTAAATGAGTAAAATTATGAGAGATGACTACCAATAATCTAAAATTCATCTATTCTTTCCTATTTCATACTTTACTCTAGTATTTTTTCCCAAATGCCCACAGCAAAATCAGAAATAAAACTTTACTTGTTGCACAGGTCTTAAAGTTGTTTGGACAATGTTAGGACCCTCTCACCTTGGGTTCCCTTCTGGACCACCAACCTCACTTACCCTCCCTGCGGTCATCAGATGTCTCTGGATTTCTTTTCTCAAACAGAGATCCCGGCACACACAGATGGGTTTAGAAATGCAGCTTTATTGTTACATCTTCTCTGCCCTTCTCTCTCTCCTCTCTCACCTCTCTTCTCTCACCTCATACTTACCTCTTACTCCTATCCCCTTCCTCCCCTCGCTCTCCTCTATCTCCCACCTGGGCAGACTGAGTCACGTGCCTCAGCAACAGGGGCAGGAAGAAAGGGTGGGCTATCCCATTGGATGATACATGCTCAATGCTGTTAATCCACATTCAGGTAAGGTAGACAGCCTTATCAGGGCTCTGGCTTCTAGGCCTTGGAATGCAGCAGACCACCCAGAGGGCAGCAGGAAGGAGCAATGGGGGTTGGGGGCCCAACAGGCAAGATGACCTCTCAAGTCCCTTCCTACTCACTTTATTATCCCATCCATCTCACCATTTTTGAAGGGAGTATATATGTGCTTATAGCTCTATACCTTGGGAAATGGAATTTTCTCAAGGCAGGACATTTTTTATTGTACTGTTCATTGTTTTTCAGTCATGTCTGCCTCCTCATAACACCATTTGGGATTTTCTTGGCAGAGGTATGTTTACAGAAGTCCTAGAGGAGGGTTTTGGAGGTCCTGGGACTTTACTGATGATTTGTGTTGAGTTCTCAGACCTTGTTGGTGGGTCTGAGTCGATTTCACGGGCAGATAGTGAATTGATGATGGTGCCAGCAATGTATGAATATTATTGTGGCTCTATTAAGCTTTGCCTTCCCAGAAAGAGGAACTGTGAAGGAATTGAGGTGGACTGGCCACTGTGAGCTTCAATATGAAATGGGAACTGGACAAAGAACTGGACAAGGAGCTGGAAAAGGAACTGGGAGCTGCCTATCTTTGAATCCAGGTAACAGTTGGAGCTGGGACCATGGAAGAGGAACCATGGAAGCTGAGAGCCAGCCTCAAGTCAAACTAAAAGAAGACTTTACTTGGATACTGTGTACTGACTGAGAAGATTGTAATTTACTGTGACCTAGGGGTGGAGAACTTTGACTTTTGTACTTTGTAATTGAATTAAGGATTTTGTGATTGATTAAATGAATGTACTTTGTTTAAAACTATGTGACCACTTTGGTGAAAACTATGTAGCCATTTTAGTGATAAGTTGTTGAGTTGTAACATTGTTAATGCTGTATCTTGATTTTCTATGAATGTTTTGCTTTGATTTGTTATTGAATAGAGAATTCACTATACTATGTAATCAGAATCTTGAAAGCTGTTCACAGCAGCAGTCCTCTGGAAAGCTGCTTGTGTGTGGCTTTACAAAGTACTACAGTTGTTTGTCCTTTCCTCTCCAGTTCATTTTATAGTTGAGGAAACTGAAGCAAACAGGGTTAAGTGACTTTCCCAAGATCATACTGCTAGTAAGTGTCTGAGGACATATTTGAACTCCAGAAGATGAGTCTTCCTGACTCCAAGCCTGGCGCTCTATCCATTGTGCCCCCTAGCTCCCCTAGCATTGTCATCATCATCATCATCATCATCATCATCATAGCTATCATTTATTTTGTACTATAAAGAATTGCACATATATTTTCTCACTTCATCCTCACAACAACTGGGGCAGGTAGATGAAGTTGTTGTCATTTTAAAGAGAAGGAAGCTGAAACAGACAAGGTTTATCTAACTCGCCTAGGGTCACATAGCTAGTGTCTTATGCAAGATGTGAACTCAGATCTTCCTGGCTCCAAGTCCAGCACTCTCCCCACTCTACTAGAAAACAAATGTGAGGTATGTAAGACTTTGGATTGGTAAAAGAAGCTGAGGCCATTTGACCAAGTGGAAGAGAGTTATACATAAGAGAGTTATAGGTGAAGATATTTTTGGTAGCTCTCTGGGTTCAAAGGTTCATCAGAAAAATCCAGACCAACTTTACCAGAGGAAGGGGATATAGAAGTGGGATATTGTGTTTGTCCTTTGTTTTCAAAGAGGACCATGACATCAGAGAAATGATGGCATGACTTGAAGTTACTTTGATTTGAGTGAGGGAGAGCTGTGCAAGGTCACCGACCTCACTCACCTTGACTGGAGGAGGATCCATACAGATAGCAGGAAGTTGGGTCTACACTAGAACAAGGAAGAGTGCTGAATCACTAACAAATGAGCTGAATGTGGAATGTGTGGAGATATAAAAAAAAAACAGTTCATTTCTGTTAGTTAATAGACTGACTGCTGTCATGGAACCTTGTGATTTCTGAAAGCCCTTCAAGGCTGCATTGTTTGGGATCCACAGACATCTTCCCTGACACAAACATGTCTTTGTCTATCTCTCCCACAGGATTCTGATCTATGGCAGGACAGTCAAAGAAGCTATGAGAGATGTCTGGGGTTTTCCCTTCTCTTCAAGATCTTGAGTATTTTGTCACACTTGGCACCTGATTTGGTAGAACTCAGTGTCTTTGTATAGGCAAATCTTGAGGATTGAGCGCACCCTTACATAAATTCCTAGGGAATAAAAGCATCAAGTTATCTCTTAGTTAGCAGTTGCTCATATGTAAGAAGTGCCCACTCTAGGTCAAACCAACCTAGGTTAGGAAATTCCTTTAATGTCATGTAAGATCCTTTCCAAATCTAATGCTCTATGAGCCTAAGTCTATTATGTAAAAACAAATATAAGGTGTGAGTACCTTCCTATGTCTTGAAGCTTCTCATGTATGCTAGCATTTGAAGACACGGGATTGAATGGTAAGAACTTGTCCTCCCTAGTCCTTACCAGTCATCCCCATGTCCTTAATAGTTGGACTTTGGAAGACATAATCCTATATTGAGAGCCTGTCTCCATCTTCCCTCTGGTGAAAGGACCCACTGAGATTCAAACTCTGTTCTTATATAGTCTGGGGAGGAGTTGACTGACTTCTCATTTTATTTTTTAGCTCAATCCACTCATTAATTCATTTAATTATATTTATCATTGCCTTTTTTTGACATTGTCATCAGTTCCAAATGAGGTTCAGAGCACAAATCATAGAAACAATAATTGTGAGAATGAAAATAAGGAAATAGGATAACAAAATGTCTGGTATTCAGATAAAGCAATACTCAGAAGAAAATTTTGAGTTTATATCTCTGAAAATGTATATTAACAATATTGAAAAAGCATAAAATTATAAATTAAATAAGCAATTTAAAAGCTAAAAATAAGCAAATATAAAATAAGCAAAAAAGAGAAAATGTTACAAATTAGAGGAGAAAGTTATAAATTGGAAAATAAAAAGACTATAAAAATCAAACTAGGTTCTTTGAAAACACTAACAAAATTGATAAACTTTTGACTAAGCTGATAAAAAAGAATAGAGAGGAAAACCAAATGGGGGGGAGAAGAGCAATACGAAATCATAAATCAATTAGTCACAAAAAATTATCAAATGTTTACTATGTGCCAGACACTGTACCTACAAAGAAAGGCAAAAATACAGTTCCTGTTCTCAAGGAGTGCACCATCTACTGGGGGAGAAAATATATACATAAATCATTACATACTAGATACATACACAGCTGATTAGAGGGGAAGGCATAAGCAGATGGGGACAACAGGAAAGACATCCCACAGGAGGTGGTGCTCAAGCTGATTTGTTTTTAGGATCTTAAGAGATTCTCCAAAGTTATAAAGAAAATTTCAGACACATACCCCAAGATGTTCAGTAGCACTTTGTGGTACAAAGACTTGAAAACAAAGCAAACGTGCATGAAATGTGAAATGGATAAGCAATGAGACAATATGTATAAAGCATTTTGCAAATCTTAAAGTTCTATATAAATGTTAATTATCATTATTATTACTGCTATACCATAACAGCATTGAATATGAAGAATTTGGAGAAGCATGAGGAAACAAAACTACAGTGTACATGGGGGAAAAAAACAAAATGGGGTATCATGTGGTAATGAGATAATAACATAATATAACATAACATAACACAATACAATACAATATAATATAATATAACATAATATAATATATAATACAATATAATCATGTATTGTATTATACCATATTATATATTATATGTTGTATTTATAATATAATGCATAATAGATTATGTTTACATAATTTATATATAATAGAATTATGCTATATAATATAATTATTGAAAAATTTTTGATAAATTTTTGAAAAATTCTGCTTTTCAGCAGAAGTACTATTGCATAGGTTAAATGGGATTGGAATGGAATATTGCATAGGTTGTCAGATATGGTTGTTTTTGCTGAACTGTTTCTTTATCTTTATTTTTTATTCTTTAGTACAAGGGACAGCACTCTGGATAGGGAAGGAGGAGGAAGAAATTTGGATAGTGAAAAGGCACAGAAACAAAAGTTATCAATAAAAACAAGATTAAAAATAAAATTAAGGTAGCTGAGCAAATAACCTGATCCCATTATCAGAAAAAGAGGGGGGAGATGGCCATTCATAAATTAATCCTCACCTACCAACCGTGAAAGACGAGAAAGAGACCAGGGAAATGAAGGTGTTATAAGGAGTTCTACAAGGAATGAAGAAAATAAGTAAATAATTAGGGTTAATTAGATGAGCCTTTGCTGATAATTGCATTTCTATTTGTGGAGCCACTTCTATTAGTCAGATTCAGTAGGAATCATCCAACTGCCAATTCCAGGAAACTGAGCAGATAGCATCATAGCCAAAAGAAAATAAAAGGCAGGAAGCCGACCACAAGTAAATTAAGCTTCACCTTCGGAGAATGAGCCATTAGTGTGGCAAGCAGCATGGCAATTTTCAGGGACAGTAAGGAGGAGGGTTAGCTCAAAAAGCTACCAACAAGACAAATGGCTATGGATCTCACTTCAACCAGTGTAGAGGGTAAGGAGAATTTTGCAGCAACCCATAGAGAAATGGATATGTTTATGTTCATGAAATCACAGAGAACAGCAAGTTAATCCAAGGAGAAATATTCAAAGAGATCAACACTATTCATAGGAGACAATATCCAAGAAGAAATACACTAATAAAACCCTTGGCATCAGATTTCTGTATACAAATGTGACTTACAAGTACGGAGAATTAGCAATCATATTGCAAAAGGAAGCTCAATATTAAAATTCATTGGTATAAGTGAGATTTGGTATACTAGCTTTCATGATTGAGCTATAGCTATGTAGAGAAACACTATAGACTGTAGGGTAGCACTATATATTAAGAAGACATTCAGTTTAGGAAACTTTTTAATAAAAGTTTCGATCCATATCAATTCTCACAACTCTGTGAGACAGGTGTTGTTATTATCTCCATTTTACAAATAAGAAAACTGAGGCAGACAGGGATTAAGTGACTTGCCCAGGATTATAGAGCTAGTAAGTGTTTGAGGATGGATTTGAACTCAGGTCTTCCTGACTCCAGGTCCCACCCAGCTGTAGAGGGTCAGTCCCAAATCTTTTTTGCAGAAATAAAGTTACTGACACATGAAAGGGTCTGTATCCTTTGCCAATTTGACTAATACTTGCCACAGCAGCAATCTAGAAACTTCTTTGGTGGGAAAGCACGTCAGAGGGAGTTTTTAAAGTGCCTTGATACATGAATCCAAGATAGGAATTCAGGCAGAAGTTAATTTAGAGAGCAAAGTTCCAAGGAACCATATGTAGGCCCTGTGATTAAAAGTTAATGTGATATTACTGGGCAGAAACACAGTAACATAGTTTCAGTCCCAAGGAGGGGGATGAATAAAACTCCTATTTGTTGTTGTTGTTGTGTTGTTTGTCCTTAGTGCTAGAAGAGGACCATGTTTGGGATGAAAAATAGCCTTCATCCTTAATTTAGTGAAAAGAAATAAACACAGAGATCTCTTAGGATAAGAACAGGACTTTA